>JAZKJV010002886.1:0-427571 GCA_037367405.1 Ottelia alismoides
TGTGATGATAATCAACACGACTCAATAACCAACTACTTTGCAAATGCATAGAATAAGAAGAAATTTACATCTAACCTAAAGTTGCAGGATCTTGTGAACCTCCATAGAATGTAGCATGTCCAGATTTCCATCCATCGCTCTGGCACTCCACCCCCTTCATCAAACACGAGGAAGAACACAGTGCCAACATCACAACCACCTGCACAGCGTACAGAGAACCCATCTTCCTCATCTCAACATGTACTACCCATCATGGCCTATATATATATATCATATCATCTTGAAGGTAGAAGCAAACCCTAACCCGACCAGATTACTGTGAGATTAACAAATACGCGTTTGTGGGTCGGTGCATGATTAAGGTAGTTGACGATGGAGGCTGGCGGTGCTCGATCCGTCTTAAATTCGTCCTTGGAGGTACAGGGAAGTCGAGGGTACGTACGGTAATTTGGTGCGCTCTTGTGATCTGCATGTGGCGGGCAGCTGTTTGGCGCATCGCATGGGATGTCGATCGTCTTCTTCCTCATGTCCTCGATTTCAAAGGCTCACATGTGATGAACAGGAAAATATTCGACTCCTTGCCGTTGCGAATTTATGATGATGTGTGTGTGATTCGCCAGTCGGATATGACTAATTAAAATCGTGGAATAATGTTTGTTGACTGTTTTGGTTCTGGCTTTCGCAATACCTCTTCGACGTTTCACATCATTCATGGCCTCTGTTGTACTTTGTTGTCTGAATGGGCCATAATCCTTTGTTAATTATATAACAACCATATATATTCATGGTATTTTTACCCGGCGGCAGAACCTATAATCTTTGTCCATTATTTTCACGACTTTTGTAACATCTTAATTCCTCCTTCGACCCCACAAACACTACCATCAATTTGACACATCTAAGGTTAACTTGCTTGGTTAAACATGAGTTAATAAACCAAAAGGAAATCGACGGTGGCTCTCCGACTTGTCCTTCCCCCACCTCCCTTCCACATCCTTTACCGCCTCCTCCGTTGGCTTGCCCCTTGAACCACGACGTCTCCATGAGCTTAGCAACTGTTATCCTCGTCGCAGGATTGGGATCAAGCAAGCGTGTGTAACGAGCCCACCCTAGCTTCCAAAGAGAACCATAGCGAGTGGCAGAAATCAATGGCGGAAATCAGCTGGAGGAAGCAGGATCTTGCCTGGTCTTGCGGAACCTCCCGTGCTTGGCGATCTTGGAGAACGAGCTCGCCGCGGCGAATGAGCTCCATCGTGAAGTAGATCTTCGACTTTGTCGCCATCACCTCATGGAGCTTGACGATGTTCGGGTGGGACCCCATCTTCATCACGGAGATCTCACGCTTCACCTGAGGGAAGGCGGTGGCGGGGTGAGAAATCTAGGTTTAGAAAAGCTTCGAGATTAGGGCAAAATAGGTGGGGTGGAGGCAGAGGGGATGAGGGAGGAGGCCTGGGCGTGAGGAGGTCTGGGCGGAGGTTGGTGGGAGGAGGCCTAGGGGGAGGAGGAGGGGGTGAGGCCTGGGTGGAGGCGAAGGCAAGGTCATGCATATGAGAGGAGGGGAGATCAGACGGAGGTGAGGTCGAGCAGAGGCGAGATCATGGAGGAGGCTTGTGCAGGGGCGGAGGGGAGGTCAAGCGGAGGGGAGGTCGGGCGGAGGGGATGTCTGGGAAAGGGAGGTCGGGCAGAGGCGAGCTTGAGGAGAAGGGGCATTTTTTGTAATTTTGAGAAAGAAAATGGGTATTATGAAAAAGAAATTCACAGATTCTGGTTAGTTTTAACGGGCAAATGGATGGGGGTTAACCACAAGGTCTGTGGGATAAGGATTAGCAAGTTTATGGTGTCGAGAGAGGTATTAGGATGTTTTAAAGGTCGTAGAGGTGATTGACAGCCGGGTAAAAATCCCTTTATTCATTGACTTAAAATTGACGATGGATGTCATTTTTTCTAGGGATTTTTACTCGGCAGACCCTATAAACTTTTTAAATTACCTCTACGACCTTTTGCACAACGTAATTACCCTTTCCCTTTCCCTCTTTTTCTTCCCCAAGCACATTTGTAACTTCTTCTTCTTCTTCCCTCCTCATTTTCTTCCCCAATGGAACCCAACTCCCTTCTCGTCGCCAACCGCTAAACCGCCTCAACGGCCGGTCGTTCGCCTAACCACGCTGTTGAATCGAATTTAGCAGAGGTCGTGTCGATTCACAAGGTGAATCAACAGTCGTCGATTTGACCTCCAGCGAAATCCGAAATTCAAACAACAATAAATCCACAACAATCCAATAAAGCAATGAAGGTGTATGTAGAGCTAGAATTTATTATAACTCTACAACAAGATGTGTATAGGTGCAAGTATGTGAAGAGGTCGAACACAGGGAGCAGACAGGTAGAACGGGGCCAAAATGCACAAAATGTGTGTGTGATCAAGTGTCTATTTATGCTATTTTTGTGGATTTTTGATTTTATAATTATTTATTTATTTTTTTTGGATTTTATATTTTTATATTTTGATTTTTAATTTCTAATTTTATATTTTCTTTTTATATTTTATATATTTTTTATATATTCTTTTTCTTTAAAAAGATAAAATAAAGTATATATATACAAAATAAGGAAAGAGAGAGTTAAGGTATTTATAAAAATAACTAAAATTCAGAAAATAAAATATTTTTTGTCTTTTTATAATTTTTAATGTTTTTGTGATTTTTCTAGATTTTTATGAATTTTTTTGGTATTTTTAAAGTCAAAAATACTGAAAACAGGGAAGAAAATTAAAGGCTGAAACTAAAATGGGAATGAAAAAAAGTAAACAGTAACAAAAAGTTCCCAAATTAATTTTAAATTAAAGATAACGAAATAAAGAAAATTCAGGAAAAGAAAACACAATTTTTTAGATTTTTATGAATTTTATATTTTTTTGAAGGTTTTTAGAGTTTTATAATTTTTAGGGGTTTTCTTTTATATTTTTAATGATCTTTGGATAGAAGTTAAAACACACTAAAATATGCAAAATATATTTTTTGGGATTTTTCTAAAACATTTTTATAATTTTATGGATTTTATAATGCAAACAGTGCTGAAAATACGAGTTTTTGAATTTTTATAAATAATAAAATGCAATAAATATGCAAAATAAAAATATGTCGTGATAGATGAATGCAACAGGAGCTTAAGTTGATTTTTGTGGATTTTTTAAAGCTTTATAGATGCATGCAATAAATAAAGACAAAAAAAAGAAAAATCAACCCTACATGGGTATTTGTGCAAATATGGCAAAGTTCAGGGGCTTGCATGTAAAATCCCTCAAAAAATATAACTGGAATAAAAACTTTATGTACTAAACATAAATTGCAAAATTTACAGGGTAACTACTGCAAAATGTCCAAGACGCACATGACGAGCGCGTGCGCCTGGCGAGGACCAAAACGTAATTACCTAGAAACTTAGGGGTCCAAATGCTATTTTGCCAGAAAAAATATAACTAATAAAAATGTTCATGAACTAAAAATAAATACCCAGAAATAAAAGAGTATCCCTGCAAAATTGCCAAGTCACGTGCGTGGAGCACATGACCTGGCGAGGACTAAACGTGATTATACAAAACTCTAGGGGGCTGCTTGCAAATATTACAAAAATAAATAAAAGGGAAATGAATGTTTAAGTACTGTTTATGAAATACAAAAACCGGTGGGGTAACCTTGCAAAATCTCCACCTTAGACGTGATCGGGCGGCACGAGGCGCTTTACTTAAACATGTATCAGCGTATGGGCGTCCGATGCCCCTAAGGCTCAACGGCTGCGATTAGATGATCTTCGTGTGATGGACGGTCGCGGGCGCTCGTGATCCGACGGTATCTGTGCTTCTGGAAGAACGCCCCTGATCGGACGGCAGGAAGATGACGACGACGAACGGGGACGAACGTCGCGGTTGGCGAACTTCCCCGGCCTCCGAGCGCCTCCTTCGCGGCGTGTGAAGCTCCAAAATGGGCTGCTTGCTTCCTGCGAGGTTTCTCCAAATCCTGGGGGTGTCAAAACGCTCCGGAGGAGCCCGGAGTGGCCGCGCGAGCCCGACGGAGCTGGGCTGCTCCGCGAACCTCGGCCGGCCGTCAAAACTTCCCCAGGTGCTCTGCTGGACTCCTGAACCTGCAAAATAGATGGTTACAGAGGTGCGCGGGCAAATTGCCGCACACCTCCTGGCGGTGAAAGATAGTGGAAGGGCAGAAACAAAGCTCGCCGGAGCAAGCTCCGGTGAGGCGGTGGCGCGGGTGATTAGATGGGTGCGAATCAAAAGCAAGAGGGGGAGAGGAATGCTAGCGCTACGGGGAATAAAAATAGGGAAGACAAATTAATGAAAATGGACCTCGAAGGCAAATACACATGAGATAAACCTCACGGCGGCGTCGACCGCCGGAGATGGGTGGAGACCTCCTCGGCCCTCGCCTGAGCACGCCTAGCCTGGATGGAGACGCTCCTATCACCGGCGTCAATCCGGAGCTGGAAGAGTGGCTCAAACAAGGTCCAAAAGGGGTTCAAGGAACAATGGGGGCGATGGGGGTTTTTTGAAAAGTTGATGAAGTGGCTCCGAAGATCGATGTGAAAAGAGCGCGTCAATGATACACGCCCCAAGATAATCCCTGGGCGTGTATCCTTGATGAAAGGGGAAGAGATGTCAAGAAGACCACAAAGCGAAATTGTGAAAGATCAGGCCTTGAAAAAATCCGAGAAGAAGAGACAAAACAAGGCTCTGACACAAGGCAGGGCGTTGGGCAGAGAGTTAACCCGAGGTCAACTCTCCAGCCCTCCTGGTTGGTCCACGTGGACCAACCAGGAAAAAACCTGGAAAAATACTTCTAAATTTCATTTAAAATAGTAAAATATTTTATTATTTTTTGGTTATTAAATAAAAAATGCTTATTATTTTTTAAAGTATTTTATAGTGAATTTTAATTATTTTTATGGGGCTTGTAATTACAAGTTGCCTTTTATAGACTTATATAGGTATACATATCTATATATTTTATTATTTTATTTTTATTTTCAGAATTTAATTTTATTTATTCTATTTATTATTTTATAAATTTATAAAGTATTTTTATACACTTAAATATATTTTATTTTATTTTTCTAAAGTATCGTGTACACTTAATAAAATAAAAGTATCAATTATACAGGTATAAGTATAGGTATTATACCTATGTCTTTTATATACAAGTATTTTATTTTATATTTTCTTTAGGTTTTTTATTCTGATTTTAATATACATATATATTATAAATAATATTTACAAAATTATAAAAATATAAAATGATAAACATAATGAATAAATAATAAAACGAATATTTTAATCTGTACAAATATACAAGTGGGGTCCAAAATTCAACTTTCAAACCGTAGCTCCGCCAAATGCGAAACCATCGCCATTAAATAGCTTATTTTAAATTATATACAATTAAAGGTGAGTTTGATGCATTTCGAGTTTTTATTTGGGAGATACATGTCTGAGAAGTTGGGATTCTGGATTCTTATTCAGATCATAACTTTTTATCTGCACATTATTTTTGAGTGAAATTAATTTTGTATTTTTCTTTATTTTATTATCTACAACATTCATGTACAAAGTTTCTTTATTTGAAGAATAAAAAGTGGAACCAAAAATAGGTCCCAAAATGAATAAAGAATGAATAAAATAAAAAGGTGTTTTTATTGTATTTTGACCCTTATCTCTCCCTACTTTATTCCTTATCAACCTAGACATCGAGATGCCTAGGTCTCGAGATTTCGGGTCATAAAATATTTACAATATTTTATTCTTTTTCTTTTCTTTTATTTATTCTATAATTTTGGCTTTAAAAATAGTATTTTACACACTATTTACACAATAATGAATGAATGCTAAAATGCTTAAATTAAGCCTATTTACACGCATTTACTAGGGTTTTCAAGATCAAAATGACAGAATAAAGATGATGAAACGTAGATTCATCACACGCCGGTACCTGCATCCCCCTCATCTTCTATATATAACTGTCAACCACTCCATCTTCATCCATCTGTCATTCTTCCTCGCTTCCCGAGCCTCGGAATGACACGAGAGTTGTGAGCACCTCGAGCTGTAGAGTGAGGTTGAAGTCGAAGTCCGGTGAGATCGTGCGTCGGAGTTGAGCCCTGTTCCTCCGTACGCGTAGCCTCCGTGATCGTCAGTGCGTCAAGGCCGTCATCTCTTTTGAGTTCACATCTCCAGATTTTTCAGGCGAGTACAGTCCCGATAGCTTAATCTCAGGTCAGAGTCCTTCGATTCCGTCATTACCTTCTAGTCTACTCATATTTCTTCCTTCCTTCTCTTAACCTGAACTCAAAATCAAATTCCGATGCTATTTCCCCTTTGAATCCCTCTCATATCCCTTCTACCCTCCACAACCGATTTTTGTTTTTTTTTCCCCTTTGAATTGAGAGATCAAGTCAGATCTGTGGCTACAAATCGTCATCAACGTCCACACCTGAGCATTGGAGATGTAGCATCGGCATTGAGCAACAGTTCCGCATCTGCAAATCTGAGATTATATAGCATTAAAAACACACGATTGAGATTTAAATCACATCCGTCTTTCGCGGATCGTCGGTGGCAACGGCAAATCGCCGCACAACATAGAGCTGATCATCAACAAAACACCTGAAAATTGTCAAAATCACAGCGCAATCCGCCCATGTCCTTCCATTTCTGATGACGTTCAACACTGTTGCCTGTGAAGAAGAAAGCGAGCCATCGCCATCTCGGCCGCAACATCACAGCCATGTCCGAGTCGCTCCCTGATCAATCGTTGCTCTAAGCATCACTTCCTCCTCGAAGATTTGTAGGTCAATCATTTGCCGATTACAACTGAAAAGGGGAGGAACGAAGAAGAATGACCCATGCTTTCAGATTAACATACAGCTGTCCGGTCAGCGGATAAATCACTGCTTTAAAAATCAACGTACTTAGAACAACCATGTGCCGTTCATTGTGCAACCCAATAACCCCGCCGCTTAGTCGCGGCAGAGTCCTCTCATGCACAACACGTGGGAACATCCATTGGTAATGTTTGGCGAATTTGCAGATTTGCCTTCGAAAGTTGCGGTTACTACTTACAGGTCCTCTGCAGTCTGAAACACGTGCGCGAGCACATGTCTTTCTGAGAATAGTGCGCTATTGGCCCAGATTTCCCGCATAATTACACTTGAGCCCCTAATCTCAAAAAAATTCCACAAACACCCTAACCTTCCAGAACTATTACACGCGTGTCTCCAGTTTTTTTGTTGTTTTACGTCTATACCCCTATTACTGTATATAATATATAGTATACATATCTTACACATTAAAACACCATAAAAAATATCAAAACACTTTTAAAATTCCTATAAAAATTAGCTATAGCATATTTTACCATATTTTGCATATTAAAATAAAAACAAACAAATATTAAATATAAAACCCATAAAAATCGCAAAATTTGCAAAACTGAGAAAAATCATAACTGGAGAAATATAAGTCTCCTAAAAACGCACAACATATCATTTTAAAGGGAATTTCATCTACTTTGTACAGAAAATACAATAGAAATATTTCCACATTATATTCATCTTTAAAAATTCAAAATACGTCCCTGTTTTCAATAAAAAAATACATGTTTCACATTAAAAATAAACAAAGTCCACAAAAAGCTTAAAAACTATTTAAAAATTCATAAAAATAGTGAAATAAAATTAAACCATAAAAATAACAAAATAAAAAACCAAATAAAATTTTAAAACAATTTTTAATAATAAAAAATAACAAAAATACCTAAAATTCATAAAAAATAATATAAAATTCATAAAATTAAATAAAAATTGAGAAAAATCCTTGATAATAAAATAAAAATTAGGAGATCCATTACTTAACTTTTTCACCGATTCTCCCTAGTTTTAAACAGTTTGCCTCCCTGAGTTCGACACTCCCGTACTTTCACTATACATCAAAGTTTAGGAGTATACATAAAATAAAGAAGATTAACTAACTCTTAATCTTTTCTGGTAAAACTCACCTGGTCGAAGCAACGACCGAAATCTCTCTCTGACTCTTTTACAGGTTAAGAAGACAAGTGATCATGTGATTTTTCACCTGCGGGAGGAGTTCGGATACGATCTTGAAGAGTGCAATGTGTGCCCAAGAGCATATTGATACTTCCATCACGGAAAGTAGTGCGGCGGTCTATCCAATCGATGCAGTCGTGGGAGGAAGTGGGGTAGCCAGCGAGGTGGAACAGTTGGTGGAGAGCGAAAATGGTGGGTTGGGGAGGGGAGTTGGGAGCGAGGAGCAGTTGACGAGGAGGGAGTCCGTAGCATCGAACAGGGCAGGGAGGGTGTCGTGTGGAGCTCCATGCAGATGAGAGTGTCGAGGGAGATGAAGAGGCAGGATGAGGATAAATCCAAGGTGTGGAACAAGAGGAGGCTTGGGCTGACTTCCCCAGAGCCTCCGGTAACACAGTCGAGACAGCGATGGGTTCTCGAACCCCGCAAGGATGGAGCAACAGAAGTATTGAGAATCCAAGATAAGGTCACGACGATTGGGGAGGGAGAATAACATTAATGAGTTTTGTCTTCACTTATCCAGTAAAGGTATTTTCATCTTTCCACCAGAAAAGATAACCACCACTCATTCCCCCTAGCGAAATGCTAAATTTTTTTATCAAAACAATACATAAGGTATCATATTGTTACTTTTAAAAGTTCATGTATGACATTGAAGTATGGTGTATAGTTTAAGGATCTTTGTGTAAATTATTCTAAAGAATATTACGTAGAGTTTAATTTTTTTAGTTGTGAGGTAACTAAAGGAAATTTTTTGTACAAATATGTTTAAAATAATTTTTGTTCCTTTTTCGCTTTTTATTTGCTTGCAGTGGTGTGAGGAAAACTAATATTTTAGAGTTTAGTTTTTTGTTTTTGTTTACTTTTTTTCATAGGGCTTTGAAGTTGATTCTGGATAATTTCATTATTTGTGAAATTATTAATCAAAAATTTTTTGACGTATTTTTGGATTATCCTTGAAAGTAATGAAATTTCTTTTAGAGATTTTAGTTCTTTGTGTAATTATGATAAATTTAATTGATGACCTTTTTGCCTTTTTTTAATAGCGTAACCGCTATCTTGCTGTAATTGTTCGGGAAAAACTCAAGTTTGGAGTTATTGATAAATTAATAAGGTTATGCTTATTTACATTATGTTTTCACGAGCAGCAACTTACTCATCACCGAATATTACGAAGATTTCCGTAGATTTTATTTTAAAATTACGAATCTGCTTTCATTGTTTTGACATCTCAAAACAAAGTTATGATTATTTATTTGCATAACCTTTATGTATTTATTAGGACAGTATGTTGTAGTTTTTGGTTGTACTGTTCTGTATAATATATAATATTGTTGGTTTTGGATTTCCCAGCTTTGTCAACATTGATGTTTTCAAATTATATAATAATTTTTCTGAGCGTTATTACATTTAACAAATTTGATGAACTTTTAGGTTTTTTTGATTTATATGATGTTACTTTGTTGGCCGTTGTGAATTATTTGTTTCGTATAATATCCACTTATTTCACAAAAGTTCTTTTTACTTCTGGAATGTTATTTGATAGAATTGTCCAAAGTTTATTTCGTAGCTACAATTTTTTCAGATTAATTACTGTTGTAGTTTTGGGTAAATTATTTTCATTTTAGATGATTGGTTACATAACTTACATCTTTGAAATGAAAATATGTGTGATAATAACATTTGCTATACATGACATAAAATGTTTCATTTTTTTCTTATATCTTTTGTCATGTTATGCGAAATTCAAAATAATAACTGTGTATTGATTATATATGTGAATTTGCACTCATATTAATTACTTCACTAAATAAATGTTTCCTCCTCTTAAATTATTTCATGTATGCTTTCTAGGTGTTTTAGTAGAATCCTAAATTTTTCTAGGTAAAAAGACATATATTATTCTTATTGTCATTTAAGATTGTGACGAAGCCTTTCTAGCAACCAAATTACCTACTTTCTGGTTTTTAAACCGTGCCTTATTTTCTAGGGTAAATTACACATTGGCTCCTCATATATAGGTTCAATCTCAATATGTGGCTTTTAATCTTTCAGATGTAATAAAATATGTCTTGACTCCCTTTCTATAAATGACATCGTTAGAAGAGAGAGAGAGAGATTGACTAAATTGCTCATTTGTGAGAATGGAAACTTTCAAGAAATCTCTCTTTTTTCTAACGGCACCATTTGTTACATTTGAAAGATTGGGACCCATATTGAGATTGGACCCATAGATGAGGATCCAATATGTAATTTACCCTATTTTCTAATAACTACGATTATGAGTGTAGATGTTTTCCTCTTTTAAAAACCTAACCATTTACGCTGGAGATAACAGCGCTTCACCGCGGATATCTTCCTAGTTCTTCCCTATTTATAGTAATGTAGGAAATGTCAATATGGACACTATATCAATATGGCGTCGATATGATATTTCGATGACATATTGTCAACATATCGTCCATAGCGACACACTTTGTGAAAGACCAAAAAAGAAGTATATATCACCAGATCGATGCTCATATCGGTCCTTTGTCGATGCCGATATATCGACGATATACCATGATTTTTCGTACCCTGATTTATAGTTCATGGGGAGCCCTTATACATCCATCAAAAAAACTTCCTTGTAGTAATTAAGGAAATCTCACTAATCAATTAAAAAACATGGAATTACGAGAAATTTTTAGCCAATCTTAAATTTCGGTGACTGCAAATCAAATGTTTGGATGTTGTTAATCAAATTTCTATAAAGACCATTAAAACTTCTATTTGAGCAATTTCCAATATGAAGGGAACCTACCCAATAAGTTTGTTTTTTTCACCTTATCGTCATCGATCTCTTTGTTGTGTATCAGCTTTAAAATCAGCATATCTTATAAATCAATGATGTCTAATATCTGGCGTTGCACGAAATCAAGGTAAATCACGCTTTATATGTCATAATAAAGAACATACTTATCTTGAATAATTGTCTTTACATAGATATGCTCCCGCATAAAAGAATCAAAATTCTTATACCATTGTTTAAAACCATACGTTTTAGTTCATGCGGATATTTTTCTCTTCGATCGAATGAGCAAAGAAGCAACTGTATCTTTCAGGGCTTAGGTCCTCATATAACATATAGGAAAGTTGATTCTACAACTTGTTGGGTTCAGATTCAATTGGAACCATTCACAATTACTCAAAATATTTAAGCTCAAGTTGTCAATTAGTAATTTCCACCACTTATAATATGCTTTCATACTTCGTGTGTTTTCGATGTGGGACAACACGATGTGTGTAGCTTTTTCCTTCTACCTCTTTGTAGGGGTGGCTCCACTTTTCAGGCATCCCTTTCCACAATCAGAGGAAAATTTGGTTCTAATATCATATGTAGCATTGAGATCTTAGGTTCCCGATCCATTATCGAAGAAAACTAACCCTTAAAACTTGTTCGGCTCGGGCCCGATTGAGCGGCCCACTAAACACTTAAGGCTAAGTTGTCAAGTAGTAATCCAAACCATTTATAATCTGCTCTCACACTTCATGAGTTTCAGATGTGGGAGTATGTTGGAGTGTTACAACAATCACACCATCAATCGCCATCATTATGGTTCATTGCCTCATTTGATAGTGACCTGCCTAACCCATCCTAATCGATCATGGGCCGACCTGATTCATTCTACGGGTATCCGATTTAATTCAATGGGTAATGGGAATCAGTATGCATCCATAGAAATATCACTTCTATTTAAAAAGGAATGTACAGTAAATAAATAGTGTACAAATGCATAAAATTGATAATTATAATTTTTTTCTATAAAATTCATTTGTCAATTATATCCACATTGAATTCATCACTATATCTGATTATTTATATTTTATCGTCCTTTTGTACATATATATATTATACCAATTTTGTTAAATACTCTATCTTCTTATTTAACTAATTAGGATTCTTTTAAAATTATTTTTTTAAAAAAACCTTCATATGCATTATTCATGTAAGAATATCAAAAGAAACATCGAAAATTTGAATAAAACATAGAAATTTAAATATTCTCATGTAAGAATATCAAAAGAAACTACTGTCACATTTAAATATTTGAGAAAATTTTGACAGCATAACCATGCACCCTTCAATATACCCCATAAATTAAACTTAATAACTTTTAAAATTATTATCGATGTAATAATTGTTGAAGTGTATTAAGATTAATTTGGTATATCCAAAAGGAACATGGTTATATTGCTGAAAACTAGCCCAGATCTCAACACTAACATACATGTAGCGATAATGATCTTAATTCAGTTTTTGAATCTTTAAAGACTCTCCTAGTTCGGAACTTTCAAACTAAGGAAAACTAACAAAAATGTAATATTATACGAAACCTTGCATCACTCATATAATATATGAGGACTTCGAAATATCAGTATAATATATACATTTATGTTATCGGGCATTTACATAGATTTGGATGGTTTATGATTGAGATATAGATATATGTTATCACATAATTATGCCTGATAAAAGTGTTTAATTTTATATTATGTAGGAATGTATCGATAAAAAAATATCTTCCACCTGCATACATCAAAATTCACAACTAGTGGTCGGGATATCTCATCCCGAAGTGAGTCCAATTGGTTTGTGAAAAAAAATAAAAATATAACATGTTATAAGTGATGAAATCTTCCAATATGTTGCACACACCTCCCATTGTGTAGGGTCACACACCACCCGATGTGCATAGTTATTTAACATTTTTACACTACTAACTACCTAACTACAAACTAATGTGGCATATTAAACCACATTAGTTAAATTTTAATGTGATAAATAATCACAAGAGTGCTATTTATTTGGAAAAAAAGAAGATGCACACTACCTCAGTAGAATAAAAATTTATAAATTATATTTTATTATTATTCATATTTTAATATATTTTTGTATCAAATTATTTTCCAATATGAAAGATTAATGTGTTAATTACTTTTATTACTTAAATAAATATAATTAATTTTTTTCTTTTATAGGAATTTATAATATTTTCTAATATTTTGATATAAAAGTAACAAAGTATATTTATTATTATTTCGTATTATAATATATTGCAATATTTACTTAAATAAGAGTGATGAAAATTTTCAGTATATTTTAATAAGAGTTGTGAATAATTTTATTTACATATTAATGTGGCATATCAAACCACATTAGTTAAACTTTAATGTGATAAATAATGGTGTTTTTCCGAAAAAAATAATAGGTGCACTATCTCAATAGAATAAAAATTTACAAATTGTATATAATATTGTTTCATATTTAATATATTTTTTAATTAAATTATTTTTCAATATATAATATGAATATGTTAATTACTTTTATCATATAAATAAAAATAATATTTCATTTTTATTTTATAGGAATCTATAATATTTTCTAATATTTTAATGTACAAGTAACAAATTATATTTATTATTATTTCGTATTTTAATTGATTTCAATATTTATTTAAAATAAGAATTGAATAATTTCAATGTCTTTTAATATCTAATTATTGTAGTATAATTATAGTTTTTACACTATTATTTTTTACATTGATATTTTAAAATCTTAATATTATAGTATACTTTTACTAAGGGATATTTTGAATTATTTATGAGTATTGTATTTAGATTTTACTCTGATATGTAATCATTTTTAATAGTTTTTGTACCCATATTTGGAATTAAATAGTAGTATTTTAAAATTTTATAATGGAAGAATCTCTATAAGCTTAATTAAATTTTATTAATTGTATTTATTATTTTGTATGTATTATAGTGTATATATTTCAAATAATAGAAAATATATCTTAATTGTTAACATCTTAACACCCCTAAATTCATATGTCATCTCTCATATGTATCCTTCCTACAACATACCAACACATATACACCCATCTCGACATCAATTCTAACAAAATAAATACATTCTCGTGCTGAAATAAACATAATTGGCAAGTAACTCCTAGGTTATACTAAAAGTTAATAATGCATAATAAAACACAATCATGACATAGTAGTATTATCTCCTACGTTTAGTCATTCTTTATCATCAACAAGATATTCTAACGACCATTACAGTGACACTTCTATTTAATTTTCTAGCATTTTATGCAATTCTAAACATGCTGGTTGTGACATTTCATTGAACATCTTCCATGCATGAATAATTTCATACATATTATACTACAATCACCAATCCAATAACAAATACATATTAATTTACTACAAATGATACATATATAAAACAACAATTTTATATATTAAAAATATAAATAAATAATGATATTCAATCAAAAATCTTGAATACTTAAAACATGAGTATACAACAAAATATACAACAAAATAATGAAAATGAAAAGAGAGGATATGGGGAAATATCTCAAGAAAGGTGTGTGTGTGGTCGTATGAGGAAAATGTTGCTCGCCGGAGGGAGTTCACATGGAGGAGAAATCGTCGGAGGGAGGTTTTGGGGGCTTTAGGTCGAAAGGAATGAGAAGGAAATGCCCCAGGATGTTATGTTTACATACTTGGACGAGCACATCATGTGCACACCACATGCACACTGATATGCTCGCCCATCAAAATTATCATGCCATGTGATGCCAGGTCAAAATTCAACTGGGCGAGCACAATGGTTGAGCACGTGTGTATACCATATGCTCGCTCGTTTTAATTCCAAGGTGCCAATGCCAACCCGATCTGAATTACAAAGGGGCGATGGAACGAGTGAGCATGGTTGTTGGACATGTGCTCGTTCATCCCTTGAAAGATGGTGCTCGTAGTATCACCTTTTTCTTGTAGTGGTTGCTGGTGTCATTGAGATCTACAACTTTCAAGAAGGGTCCAAAATCAAAATAAATCATATGTACAAAATACAATTTTTATGTATGTTTTAATTGTCAATTTACCTCTTATTTTTTATGTTTTGTATTTTTGTATTTCTATCTAAGTTTAAATAGAAATTAATATATACAACCTTGACCTAAATTTTATGGATTTTTATAAGTTAGGGAAAATGTGAAATAAAATCATCAAAGATAAAATGTGTACAATATATACAAAGTCGGATCTTTTTTATTCCTTTGGATTTTGTGATTTTTATGGAATTTATTTTTAATGCCAAGTTAGTGAATAAATCAAAGAATATAAATGAGAAGAAATTAAGTGATAATAGTTAGGTTTTGCACATAAAATAATGACCATAGCTAGAACTTAGGGTTCATTTATACACGATAGTTAACCCTAATTTCACATATTGTTAGCAGAGTAAATTGTGTTAATTTAAATGGTTTATTTTGATGATTTATTAATGAGATTTTGCTAAGATCCTTATATATAGTAAATGAATCATGGATTCATCAACAGATTGAGTTGTTATTTGTGGTGGAGAACTTTGAGTGGAGACTGACGGGGTGGTCGACTGTGTGCTTGTCTAGGTATTTTATCAAGTGCTTTAGAGTCCTTTTTATCATCCCAATTTCTCTGTCTATGCGCCTTCTTTTTATTGGTATTAAGAGGAGGCTTGAGATGCTAATGTGGAAGTTATTCTCAACTTCATATGGGGATGGGTGGGGATATCTTTGGTGGGATAGAAGACAATGATGCTTGTAGAAGAGGATAGGGGTCTTGGCGTTAATAGGCATTGTTATCCAAATGAATTACACGTATTTGGGGTACTTCTCTAAATCTTGAGGAAATTGGTTCATGACATCTATGGGGTCACCTTGAATCTCTTGATGCAAGTGGGGATGGTGCATATGCCTTCGGACTTTTGGAGAGGCATGTATTCGATGTTGCCTCTAGTTTCATTGCTTATGAATCCTATTTGGGGGATGACTATGTATTTTTGTTATGGATGGATGATTGGACTGCAATGATAAGTTTGGGACGTGGTTCTGGTGTTTGTTTGCTTTGAGGTCCTATGGCAACTATTTCGTGCGTAAGTGTAGGGAGGTTGATGGGTTGCCCCTTTATTTGATCTTTGATTTTATGAATCTAACATTTTATGTTGTTTTTCATGTCATTGGAACATATGCCTATCATTGGAGGGTAGTCAGAAATAGGTCATTGGATGCGGGCGAATGGACACTTCATGTTGAGGAAGACCTACATAGCATTATATCCAGACACTTTCTTTCATTATGGTATTTGTGGCAGCATAGTATTAACAAATTTTGAAGGGGAAGGTGTTGCTCCAAATTCATACTTTCATTTGATTGCTGAGGAAGGACGAATCGTTTGTCACATCCCCAGATCCACGATACTCAGCAACCATCCTGTAAACACCAACATATAATTTAATGAAGAATAATAGGCAAAGAAAGTAAATAAAAGAAAAGAGTTAGCATGATGTTTCCATTTCATTTACATAACTACGTGATGTTACAAAAAGTCCAAAATATACCATGGTTGAAAAATGCACATAACCAGTAGTACATCAATGTATACATCTATACACAATGCATACACAAAATTTGTTAATACTATGCTGCCACAAATTATATGACGATGGGCTATGTTGACACAAAATTTGTAGTGATCACTTTACTCCATCTTTTGTACTATGAGCACATAACCTGTTGGACACACAAAAGAGGAGTATGTCATGAGCAAAGCTGCCAAATAAATTTTTATTCTACTAAAAGATAAAGCAGTAACTGTAATTGGAAAGAAGTAACTAGTTGTAGAGACTGTAGTTGAAACTGAAAGGAAAAACTAAACAAGTACACTGTGAGCATGAACACTTTCTCGCAAGTGAACTCTAGGAGTAATCCCTAAGACTTAGATTATTATTTCATTTAAGGTTGCAACTACCATCATTACTATTGTTCATTATTTTTGTTATTAAAAGAATTAGTCTATGGTCTTGACGATGATGGCCTCACACTATGACTCCAAGGTACAAAGTACCTTAGATTGGGGTGTCTCCTTAGTCATACTAGAAAGTAAGGTATTCTAGCTAAGTTTCCCAACACTGACTTCTATTAATCAATTCATGTTCGTCCATTCCACTAACTTATTGATCATCTACCCTTTTTGATTTCAACATAGCCCATCGTCATGTAAACGTCACAAGTAAGATACAACAACTGAGGCAACTCACTCGAGAAAACACAATTACACATCGGTAGAAGTCCTCGACGGTACATATAACTCAAGTAAAGATCTGGGATTTAGGATCTGATTTACCATACTCATTGTAGTCAGAAACTAAGACAAGTCCCTTCTGTTTTTCTCCGGAAACAGGGCAAACCAGTAAGATTGCGTCCTTCGCTAACCACATCTAGTACTCTCCTCATAGAACCAATATGAGTAACTAACTCGAGTGTAGGACTCCCATTAACTACTCGTATTAAACCTATGGCTGAAGACGAAGATAATACTGCACGACATGCCTCCTCGAATGACGTCTCGCATCCAATCCTCGCAAGGTACTAGAGTCAAGGCCGCCAAGTCTTCTACCTGTGGACCCAAAGGTGCTAGCTCATCCCTTGTGCTCACTGTCTTCCGCTACCAAAGCACCACGGGAAACTACATTGTGGGCACCATAATCTACATGGTAGCACACCTCCACCTGGAGACCAACCACTACCAAGCACGTTAGATCAAGGTTCTAACCGCGAGACCATACAAATTTCATATGATCATAATTAGTGCCAAGTATTCATATCTAGATAAGAAATTTCATATGAGCATAGGCAGACCTACGTCATTTGTTTTTAACAGAGGAAAAATCCGAACTAAGCTCGACGGCGACATCAAATGCGCCTGAGAGAATGGACGTCGTCGTCATTATCCACCAAACGTAATTGTAATAAACTCCACACACATCGCTATTCCAATTCCCCGTCAAAATTTCCACACAAAGGACAAGAAAGGAGCTCCTCCAATGGCGTTTGAATCTCAGCTGTTATTACCATCACTGTTCTTTTATATACAAAAGACGAAGAACCCACAAAAAGAAGAGTACAAGAACAGATCCAAACCACCAATCAAACACCAAGAATCTAAGAAAAACCCAAACAGGTGGGTTCTCCGTCAGAAGAGCAAGAGGCAGAGGAGGACGCCGCAGAGGAGGAACCCAGAGATCCTCTGGAGCGACCTCACCTCCTCCTCCGCCGCCGCCTCGCTCCCACCGTACGCACCGAAGTACGGGTCCGTGCAGCGCAGCCCCATCGCCGCCACCGCGGCGCCGCCGAAGATGGAGTGCACCATCGGCAACGGCTCCACGAACCGACCTGGTAACTCGACCCGCGCAGGCTCCGGCACCGCGCGACGCGGCCGCCGGGGGACGGTGGGGTCGGAGGGGGAGGAGAGTTTATCCCCGCTGCCGTAGAGGGGAACGAGGGAGGAGGTGGAGAGGCGGCCATTGCAGACGGGGCAGTGGTGGTGGTGGCGGTGGAGCCACTTGTAGATGCAGGACCAGCAGTAGAGATGGCCGCAGAGGGTGACCACCGGGTCGACGGCGGCGTCGAGGCAGATGCTGCAGTCGAAGCAGGGGGCGGAGGTCAAAATGGGTTGGGTCCTGAGGTGGGTTTCTCCTGTGGAGGCCATTGGTGCCGTAGGGGGTGAAGGAGGAGGTGGGTGGTGTTTAACAGTGGAGATGTGGGGGGCGAGACGAAGAAGCTGTGGGCTGAAGGGGGGAAGGCGAAGCTGTGGGAGGGGAGGGCCCAATTTAAGGGGCGCTCGGATAGGGCAGGGGTCTAAATGTGATGTTTTCCCATTCGGGTCGGAATCAGATCCGAATCCGACCCGGTTAGTGGTGTACTGAGGGTAACAATGGGCATACACAGATAGGGATGTCAGCGGGTCGGGTTTGGGGCGGGTACTACTATTCCCAAACCCATACCCATTTATAATATCACTACCCATACCCGCCCATTTATTAAACGGGTAGTTTCTAGCGGGTACCCATGTACCGGTCAGATACCCGTGTACCCATCGGGTACCCATATCTTTGACATGGTAAATCTGAAGTTGCTTATAAATGTATACAAGATTTTCATAGATAGACGAAATAGAGTGCATTCGTGTAATATGATGATTCATACAAATATGCAATATATAGAGAATATTAAAGGTTTATATATGTTAAGTGTTTAATTCTTTTGTGTTGATAGTTTTATTTATTAAAGATACAAAAAAGTTAGTTGAATATGAATAAGTAGATAGGGAGAAGAAAATTGAGTTGGAAATTTATATATGTAGATCAATACATATTAGATATGAAATAGATTTGGGGCTAGTTTGATTAAAATGCAACATACACATCTATCTTTATATATATTTTTTATTCGGGTTTGGGGCGGGTTCGGGTTCGGGTACCCACAAGGAAATCCCAAACCCGTATCCTTACCCGCATGGGTAGTCAATTCAAAACCCAAATCCGTCCAAAAGTAAATGGAACGGGTTTCGGATCCTTAAATGGGGCGGGTTCGGGTCGAATACCCAATGGGTAGACCCAGATTGACATCCCTATACACAGATGGTCCGAATTGAGCAATGGCGAGACATAAAAGTGCCACGTAGGGGAAAAGATCTCCCCAACCAATAATATTAAAAAGCTGCAAAAAGCGTTGTTGGTGACCACCGGTTTTTATGAATAAAAAAAGGTAGGAAAGGAGGATATGGCCAACAGACGTCCACAGACACCGGTTATCTAATCCCCACTCTTCCTAAGTTTGGCATTAGTTATAATTTATTATTTATGTAAGACATGCTGTTAATTAAATCCGGATGCGCCCGCTAAATCTTCGAAATGTTCATCCGTTTTCGGTACCTGACAGGCGGGTAAGTGGGCCCCCCATCGATATTCCCGCAGATGTTCCTTTGTGAGTAAAAAAAGCTGGGGATTCTTACGTTGTGGTCCTTCTAAATTTTGGTCTTTTTTTTCTAGGGATTTTATCACTTGTGCCCCTCCGAGATATCGCAATATCAGTTATACCCCTATCTTTTTGGTAATATCAGTTGTGCCCCTAACTTCTTGCTCCGTCACCAGTTGTGCCCTTCCGTCAGATTGACCGTCAAAAAATTAAAATAACCATGGTTTATTCAAACCATGGTGTGGTTAAGAAGGGTATTATGGTCCATACCCTTCATCTTCTTCCTCCTCCATTTGCTCTTCTTCCTTCTCTTCATAATTTCTCTCTCTTACTAACTGAGCACAATTCTCCAGGCCCGTGGGCAACACCCAGCCAGTGCTTTCATTGAGGGGGTTGGAATCGAGAGCGATAACCTGCAAGCTGGTCAGCCCATTGAAGAAATCAAGCGGGATCAAATCGAACTTGTTGTAACCGAGGTACGCGTACTGTAACCCGGACAATCCACTGAAGGAAGGGAGTGGCCCCGTGAAGCTGTTCCTCTGCATCCCAATGTTGGCGAGCATTGATAGCTTGTTGAAGCTCTGCGGCAGAGGGCCATTTAGCCCCAAACCTTGAACTTAGATCTGGCTAACTCTAGACCCAGAGCAGAACACATGCAGCCATTTGTTGCCACATGGATCTTGATCCTCGATGGGCCATTCAAGAAGCTCCGGCTGAGAGGAGGCGACGCGGGGCAGGGGTGGGGGCAGGGGCAGCGGCGGGGGCGGCGGGTTGGGAGGGAGCGGGGCTGGGAGGGGCGGCTCAGATGAGGGAGCACAGGGATGGGGAGGCGAGGGGGCAGGGGAATGGGTCGGGGATGCGGGCTGGGAGGGGGCGGCGGGTTGGGAGGGGGCAGGGCTAGGAGGAGGCGGCGCGGGACAGGGGCGGGGGCAGGGGCAGCGGCGGGGGCAGCGGCGGGGGCGGCGGGCTGGGAGGGGGCGGGGCTGGGAGGGGGCGGCTCAGGGGAGCGACACAGGGACGGGAGGCCATGGGGCTGGGGAAGGGGTCGGGGCTGCGGGCTGGGAGGGGGCGGTGGGCTGGGAGGAGGCGATGCGGGGCAGGGGCGAGGGCAGGGGCAGCGGCGGGGGCGGCGGGCTGGGAGGGGGCGGGGCTGGGAGGGGGCGGGGCTGGGAGGAGGCGGCGCGGGGCAGGGGCGGGGGCAGAGAGGGAGGAGGAGGAGGAGGAGGAGGAAGAGGATGAGCAAGAGGAGGAAGAAGAAGAGGATGGGGAAGATGATGTAAAATGACCTCCTAACCTTTTTTTTAAAGTAAAAGTTAACGTCCGTTTGCACTGTGGATGGACGGATTCTAACCCGAGGGGCACAACTGACAAAATAACAAGAAGTTAGGGGCACAACTGATATTATCAAAAAGATAGGGATATAACTGATATTGCGATATTTCGGAGGGGCACAAGTGATAAAATCCCTTTTTTCTAATTTGACGGTATCCCTTGCAATCTTTGTAATTACGCCACCAAAGTCGTATAATATGAAAAAAAGAAAAGAAATCGAGAAAAGATGGAACAAATCGCCACGTAAAATCAAAATCCCGGAATGTGGGTCCCCGAGGGGTACCGTAACGTATATGAGTAGTGTAATGGGCTCCCACGTGGCAAAGGAGATAAGTGCCATCTGTCATCACGACACTAGATCACCTCGGCTAACGATAGACATTCAACTGAGAGATCTGACTCACGAAGGACAAGCCGACATACATAAGAGAAAAAGATATACAAATAGAAATCATCCTACAAATACGTAAACTAGCTCTATTCTGAAACTTGATGGGGTCGATCAACAGCTCACTAAGAGCCAAATCTATACATATCTTAAAGCCCGTCAAGACCATTACAAATATAATTTCAATTGCACATGATGGACAACAATATCACTCAATGACAATTTGAAGGTCGTGGCACCGTTGGAACCATCCACCTGTGGAGTTATCTTCTGCCCACTTTCCTCATCGTTCGAGAATACCTATCACCCTTCAACCTATGTCGCCTCGCTGATAGCCACGCCAACACTTGAGTCCAGCTCCACACTAAGCACCGACGGATCCGCCTTCGACGAGGAGGAGAACCGAACCGAAGGATGACGAGGAAGACCAACTGCTGCAAGGCCAACACGAGGACGAGGAGGAGGATGAGTCCGAGTACGAGACATACCCAGACGATGACAAGCTCGGTGGCATTGCGATCGTGAAGCCGGTGTTCGTTCCAAAGATTAATCGTGACATTAAGGGCAAAAATGGTATGTGCGAAGTTAAATACAGTCACTTCGGCCAGCTCTCATCTTTTCTCCTCTGGACGCCCTAGATGTTGTTCCGTCGCCATCTCCCCGACGACCACCCCTCATCCTGCTGCAAGAAACCCACCTCCTTTCTCCCCCTTCCTTACCCTTGTGCCAATCTGCTTCGTCATTGTCCTCTCACCATGATCCATTCGCCGACCTCTGCACCCCCCCCCCCCCCCCCCCCCCCCCCGCGTCTCTCCTCCAGATGCTCTCATGTATTCTGCAGTTTGGCATGATGCCCGTGGCGGGGGCACTTCGCGTCATCAGTGATGGTAGAGGAGAATAACCTCTCCCAGTACATCGAAATGAAGCCTCGCGATACTTATGCACAGTGTCACCCCTTATTGATCTTTGTCTACTCAAAATATTCCTAGGGATCAAACCATGTTTTATAGTGTTTCATTTGGTTGTGAGATGTGTAAGGTAAAGATTGCAAGAAACATGAGATAAAGGCAAATTATCTCATGAATTTTCATATCAGAGATCATGATGGGAGTATGTATTTTGTTACAGGCCAGTTTTGACCATGCACTGTGATTTTGATTCTGATTTTATCATATGTATATGATTTTGCATAAAACCTTCCAAGGTAATGACCAACCTATTCGTCACAAATGGGCACACACACCATGATCCAATCTTAAAATTCATACTATCACTAATGCACTCACATGTGCGCCATCACACCCACTGTAATTCCATCTAAAATTCTGCTCCATATGGGTTCTGCTCCTATATAATCAGGTCAAGAAGGATCTATATAAAATATCTTTGATCTTGAACTGGTGCAGGAGATTATATCATAATCAACACATGGAGGAAATAGGATAAATAATATTCAAGAACCCAACTAAAATGTTAGACAAAACATATAATGTTATCTTTTGTTAACATAATATAGAGTTTCTGCTGCCATTTTTTATTCCGAAAAACGTACCATACATCTCTTAATTATCATAGTAGACAACAAGGGATATGTCTTCCCTGCATCTATATTCAATATCTTAAATATTGAATATCTTTTTATGAAGTGTAATAGAGTACTTATATTTTGACCGGTATTATATTTTATATAATATATGTATTTGTTTATTATACAATGCACAATAAATGAGGATTTAGCATAATTAACTTACTAAATACTTTTTAAACAATCCCCTATTATTATATAATATTTCCCAATTACTAATTTGAAACAATCTAGTTTAAGTTGCTATTGAGAGGGTCGACAACAACTCATCATCTTTGAAGGTTCGTAATTCTTGAGAATCACATACTGGCATTTTTTGTAAGCCTTTTTAAACCTTTTTCAGATTGTATTATAACAAAAAAATGCAACTTTACTTATCATAATTTACACATAACAATGATATGATCAAATTTTTTCTTAAATAATCTTTTCCATGCCTAATGCTTAAGATTTACGGGAGAAGTGTTTTATGGGTTAAAGATCTTGACCAACATATATACTTTTTAAATATAAAAACCGTAATTTGAATTAGATGGATAAATAGTGACTCTTTTTGTTATTATCCTTCTTTAAGCAATGGACTTTAAATCTTAATCACATGTGCAATTATGAAACTATCGAAGCTATCGGTGGTTGAATTTGATGATGGATGAACATAAAGAGAAACATGTGTTACTACTCTTGTCGAGTGAGTTCCGATACCATATCTAAAATGTAAATGCAGACCTCCAACCAAGGATGAAGGGAAGTGTGAGATATCACTCACACTCCCACAATCCGATCGATCATTATAAAACTATAATCTTGAATTGGAATAGAGGCCTTATTATATGCATAATACGCACGGGAAATATGTGAACAAGGATGATGAGTAATGACATCTATACATATGGGAAATATGAGACGTGAATAAGGATGATGACAAATGACATTATTTATATATGATATTAGATGCTATTGACAATATACTATAAATTTCATAGCAAAAAATGCTGCTCTTGAAACAATGAAATTCCTTTTTCCCCCTCTACTTAATCTCTCCTCGTGTTTACTTTTTGAAGAGAAAGTTGAGATGCTTTGGATGACTATTAAAAATGGCAATCCTTCTCCCACTATAAGGAGGGTAGGTTGAAATCAATGTTGAAAAATTCGACTATTTTTACGATGGTTATGACCATCTAACGTAGTTGATAAAGTTGAGATGCTTTGAAAGATTATTATGAGAAATAAAATTACATGTAGTTCGATATGTTTACCCGTGCAAAGCATGGGTCACACACTAGTGATACTAGTTCTTATTGAAGAGGCGGATTCGGAAGGGATTCCATCCGATGGAAACACATTAAATCCACAGTTGGAGGTCTTCCAACGAGCTTCATGTACGCACCTGGTGGAAAGAAAGAGTTTGTGGTCGAGGAGGGATCGGTAATGACACAGGCCCTACTAGAGGATATGGGGCAGTTGTTGACATCATCGCACTAGGATCGGTGGAGGGCGAAGCTTAGTCGAAGGCAAAGGCAGACAATGGTGGCGGAGTCGAACTGGAGGAGATGGTAGGGTCGGAATTGTGGAGGCAGAGGCGAGATTGGACTAGAGGAGGTAGAGGCGGACGACATTGGCAAGCAACATCGGCACTTATTGGTGGGTGCTACAACGAGAACGACAGCAAGGGGCAGGGGGTCAGTAGGGTGGGGTGGAAGCTCGGGGCTCCGATGATCGACATTCGCAATCAAGCGAAGCTCTATGCAAGAAAGATGTTAAATATCAACTTTGTGTTACATGATAAGAAATGTATTTTTATAAATGATTATGTCATCTATTATATCTTTGTCAATAATATTTATCTTCTTTTTATCTTTGAGTCATGAGGCAGAAAATTGATCGAGCTCACTACGATGATTTGTAGTGGTTCATGCATTGAGGAATAAGAGCAGTCTTGGAAAGGCTTGGCATCACCGGTCAGTTAGGACTATCCAAGAAGTCTTCCGCAGGTTGGTCGAAGTCATAGTTGGTTGACTTATCAATCCCTAACCTCGGATTACATACACTCATACCACCCTTCCAACTCTTGTGGACCAGGAAGGAAAAATGAGAGGCACGCAGAAGTGATACAACGCAATGACCTATTTATTTACAGACGCATGAGTGACTTGTTATTTCGATGAACCTTTTCTTCTGATAGAAGAAGATACTATAAACACTTTTACTCGAAATCTCACTTCTTCTATGAATTATTATTTAGGGGAAAAATCAGCTGCAATTGATTAGGATCCTATATAATTTCAATAATATAATCTAGTAATATAGAGAGATTGATGGGAGACAGGCAACAAGTTGTGTCACCAATCCCTTTTGATGACAAATCCAAATCTTCGAAACAAAACATCCACAGACATGAAAATTATAACATTGCTATGCATAATTTTTTTAACCCTCTTGAGGAGCTCTACCGCTTCAGTTGCCAAGAAGCCAAAGGTATCAAAACAGAAAGAGATGAAAACATGTTGATTTTCAATACTAGTCTTCTCATGCCTAGCAAATTTAGCTGATGAAAGTTGTAATGTACCATGCAATAAAATCGTCCCTTATCAAACCCACCAATGGAGAAACTCCACTCAAATCAACACATGCATGTTTCCCTCCAGCCCTCCAAATATTTAAAATATCTGCTGGTCTGAGTGTCGATATCCTATCTTATGGATCAGTCAAAAAATTCGTAGGTGCGTGTTTCTTATAAGCATCCCCAGCATGCATGAATACATTAAAAAGGGCATCTCTGATAAGATCATGTCTATATTTAAAATTCTTGAATTTCACGACAATGAACTGCATATTCCTTAAAAGCATCTACAGGATTTGTGGCATAGTGGACATGCCTCATTACCTGGGAATAGAGGAATCATAAGGCTATATATGATAATAGTGTGATATTTAATATGTGACATATGCATTCTAAGGCCATAAATGGGAATATAACGTAGAAATCTTGACATGGTCAGCTGGTAAATAATGAAAAATTACCTTTTGTCTAGCAGTCGCGGCAAACTCAACTTCCATTTCTTTAACAATTTTGCTAAAAAGAGAACTCGCCAAAGTATTCTAAGTTTTAAGAGGGACAGTTTCTTTGTTAGCAAAATAGGTAAGATTGATAGATAGAAATGTGACACGTAGACCCTCCCAAAGATCTAGAAAAATCAGAGTCCATACCATGTATCCCACTATCTCGTAAAATGTGATCTTAGAGCACCCAAGATTGAGCTCTAGAGGTCACGAAAGTATATGAAGAAGTCTCAATAGCTGAGCGCAGATCTAAGTCACCGATTTTGATGGGTAGGGACGCCACCCGCTATTGAAGGTCGTCAAAGAAAGAGCCTACACAAATCACAATATCCTCAATAGCTCCACATAACCCTTTGTCAAACCATGAAGCAGCTCATTCCTTGTATGTGGGTTGACATGTCCTTAAGCCAAACATGAGCGTAGTTGAACCCATACAAGATCGTAATAAAAAGAAGCTCACTTTGTGGATCATCCAGCTGAGGAAGTAATTGCATTAAGTCAACATTTTTGGTGGCCCTCCTTATAGTCAGGTCTTCAACAAAGCCTTTGTCCCTACTCACAGCACCTCCAGGCAATCTCATTCCTAGCACAAGTCTCCCAATATCCATGAGAAATAACCCTTTACGGATCTTCTGTCCATCACATGAAAGCTAGAGAAGCTCAGTTTTTTTGATATTCAGAACAAGCCTACAATTTATTCTGAGGAATTGGCAGTGATATAGTCATTCCATCATCTCCTTCGACTTGGATGTCATTTGCTCTACTGGGTGGATGCTTCGCAAAGGACTAGATGTGCGTCTACTCTCGTCTCGAAGAATAAAAGCTTAGCCAGACTTTCTTCTCGCCCAACTACTCCACTCTTTCTTGCATGAATCACACTATTCCGCTTTCGCTTGAAACCGCTAATTCACTACCCAAACGAGACTCGGTTTCTTTCTTCCTTATGAAATTATTCTTGAAGTGTAACAAGCAGCTGCCTATAAAGATAATTTTCACGATTAGGGTTACAAGGAGGGTTAAGCGAGATTAACAATGTACCTCTTATTTAGTTGAAATGTTATGCGTGGATAAGGGATTATTACACTTGTATCTGTAATATCCCAGACTTAGGTCCCCGATCCGTTATCGAGGAAAACTGACACTGTCAAGTTTTTCTAATAAAACTTACTATCCTCCTTTTTTTCCCAGCTACACTTATACCCCTACCTTCGTTCTTAAGCAATATAGGGGCAATTGTGTAGCAACGGAATGCCAAAAGTGTGAGTTTTATAAGAATATTAAGTACTGTTGGAAAAAATCAAACGATTTTAACAATCCTTTTATTATATAATATCATCTAATGTTTCTCTACACGTGATGCAAGTAGCACATCACATGCTTACTTGTGACAATCGAATGTATTTATTTTTGGCTCTTCGATGAAAGCATTTGCCAATCAGTGACTCGTTGTTCTTATCACCTATTCAATCAAAATCGTCTATTCATTCTACGACAAATGCAAATATATATAAATAAAAAATGAAAGGTATATATCATGCACTGTCATCTCCGGAAGTAGACTTAAGTGGTTCTCTTTTATTTGACTTTCTCTTGACCATTCTTATCTATTTTGGGGTCCGATAGTTAATATCCTCACAAACAATTGGGTGGTTGTAAAACTTCATTATCTTGAATCCTAGTTGGATATATATTATCTTTGTTAAGGTTAATTTTTCTCAATAACGGTTTGATGATTTAGGACGGAGATATTATAAATGGTATCATAGCATATTCCCTCTGATAGCAGAAAAGGCATTCCAACGTGGCCTAAGGTAGAGTCACAACCACTACTACCACTGGCAATGGAATATATCACAACGAGGACGTTGCGAATACATGTAAATTCATGCTAAAATCTTCTTCATATAAATACTTATGCATGATTAAATACATCGCAACTGGAATTTCGGGCTTTTACATTGGGTAATTTGTCGTGTCCAGTGATAAGGACTGATAATTATATTTATTATCACTGGATACATAGTATTCGACGTGAAAGTTGGTCAATGCGATTGTTTTTTAAGCAGACAATAGGTGCAACGGATCTACGACTGTCGTCAATAAATGTTGGATGCAAAAAGAATTAGCGGCATACAATATGCCCGCTGCAGCTAAGTTGCCTTATTTCCAGAAACCAAATTTCATGAATTTCCCTCTTACGCATGTCCTCCCTCCCTCTCCTCCTCCAACTCCAGTCGTCCCCCCCCCCCCCCCACACACACACAACCCTTTTCCTCCCCATCTCTAGTCCTCTCGCCCTTCCTCCTAACCAACCCCTGCCCCTCCTCCCCCTCTCTATTCATCACCGCCCTCCTCCTCACCAACCATGTGCCCCTTCCTCCTCTCCAGTCTCACCTCCTGCCCCCTCCTTCTCTCCAACTCCTCGCCCCTCCTCCTCCTATCCAGTCTCTGCAACCCTCCTCCTCTCCAGCACCCCCCCATCCTCCTCATCTCTAACCGTTCCCCCCGTCCTCCTCTCCAGCCCTTCACCCCTCGCCCTCCTCCTCCCCTCCAGTCGTCTCCCCCCTCCTTCTAACCAGTCCCCACCCCTCCTCCTCTCCACTCACCGCCTCCCTCCTCCTCTCCAGCCTCCCCACTCCTCCAAGGTCGTTGCCTCTGTCTGCAACTCCTCCAAGTAATTGGTGATCGCCTCATCTTCATGCGTGTCTTCTGCGTCCGCAACACCACACCACATCTGCTATATACATTTCTAACTCTTTTATAATTAAAACTCCTTAATTAATGTGTGTATGTATTTGTAGATCTGCAACATTATGTTTGTTCTTGTTAAATATTCATGTTCAATGTAATATATTATTATCACTCAAATAGAAATAGATTCGTAAAATGGTTAATCTTGTATGTTTGTATGTGGATAAGTAATATATGTTTCTTCTTGAATGTGTGTAATATTGTGTAAAATATAGTGATTCTTGCATTATGTAGAATCATAGGATTTTTTAGTTGGTCCAGGAGATAAATGAGGATTCATCTATTGTATAAAATCGTGGCATATTGGTTTAGGATATACATTAGGATTCATCTAGTAATTTATTTATTGTAAAATCAGGGAAGAATAAATATTGTGCAAAATGTAGTGATTCATATCTTTTATAAAATAAATAATCTTCTTCATCTATGTATGTACATATATATGTGTATGCCTACGCTTGTGTATGTAGACTTGAATATATGTGTTTTTATTTGTATATGTGTATGTGATCATATGTTACCATATGCACCACATTAATAAATAATTTGTGCTAACCAAGATATCACCTAAATCTATAAGTAATGTGGAAATATATGTCATATTAATATGTAGTTAGTTAGATACGAAGGTTAAAAAACTAATTATATTTAAAATCACACAAAGCAAATCATAAGGTGTGCGTCCCTCCACACCGGGTTGTTTGTGACCATGTACATTGAGAGGAATATGCAACACATTAGAGGATTTAGTTGTCTCTACTTGTGTTTTATATATTTTTTTATTTTTCACAAAATTATTTGATTCACTTTGAGAAAAGATATCCCGATCTATTCGTGGATTTTGATTTGTGCATGTGGAAAAAGGATGTTTTATGCAGGTACATTCCCAATAATAGTTATATTACACACTATATTTAAAAATAGTTTTAGGTTCACATAGCTCTATATCACTCCTCATAAACCAACTAAATTGACTTAATTGCCTGATCAAAATAAATGACTAAATATTTTAGTAGCATGTACAAATGGATGATGTAACATATCCGTATATTATTATACATATCTTGGCTTTCCTTAGTTTGAAGGTCTCAAACTAAGGGGGTCCATAAGGATCCAAATCTTACTATAAGGAGATCGTTGTCACGTGCTGCAGTTTATATCTAAGGAAAATTCGATCGCATAACCCATTCCTTTTCAGTATACCAAATCAATCATACTCTACTCTCAATATTGTCACTCTTGTGATAATTTTAAGAGTTGATCACGATTATTTTATGGAGTATATTGAAGGGATGCGGGGTTATGCTGCTGAAATTTTCTAAGATATAAACTAACATATGACAACGATCATCTTATAGTAGGTTCAAATACTTATGGATGGGCTCAAGTGATAACTTAGAAAATACTTCTCCTCGCATTTCCTAGAGTTAGTGTAATAGATTTAGGTCAATGATGAGTTCGGGTTTAGGTTACCTTGGTTTAAGATTTTGTTGGAAGAAGTCAGTACAATCTATTTTATGATAGAACAGGGTTTAGGTTTTCTTGATTTATGAAACTAGACTTCTTTACCTAGGTGAAATTACAAAGCCCATAGCACGAACAAGTCGCGGTTAATGAAGCGCAGGACATACTATCCCATTTACAAAGTTGGTATATTGAATTGGTTAGAGTGGGCTTATCTTGATGATTAGAAGATATTTTGGAGTGGTCCAAACCATGTGCCCATTCCTTGCTCATGCAAGAAGTGCTTAAGCGGCCACCTAAGAGAGAGGCCACTGTGTACGAGCACACCATTATAAAAAGATGGTTGGAATTTTATATCAACTGGATGGTTCATGATGAAATTTTGCATGGACACCATCCTTAATGGATGGAGACTTTCAGTTTGAGGGATGAAGAACCAATTCATAGTAAATTCGAACAAGTTGTTCATGAACGTGAACCTGACATTGTTGAATTAATTGAAGATAATGGTCAATTTTTCATATTTTAAAATGACGTAGAAGAACCAATAGTGTTCGAAAATAATATGCCTAGATTGAAGTTCATCTTGGAGTCATTATGATAAATGCAAGACACAGATTGACTATAGTTTGTATGAATGATATCCTTGATTTGATAAAACAATTATTAGAAGCAGAGGAAGGGTTTTCAAACTATTGGCGAAAAACAAAGAAGGATTTTTGTAAGCTAGACCATAAGTTCAAAAAAGTTGACGCATGTCGCAATGATTGCATTCTATATTGGGATATCTATAGGAACTTGGACACATGTCCCCATTGTGGTGCATCAAGATACAATCATAACAAGATTGATGGTTCACATACAAAGCCAATATCGAGTAACGTATTGTGATACTCTCTTAATTTCGAGATCTCAGAGATTTTTCATGTCAAGTAGAACAGGAAAGTGGATGACTTGGCATCAGAAGAATTGTACCACTAATACCATCTAGTAGATTCGGTTGAGTGGAAGTCCTCTAATGCTTCATTTCCACAGTTTGTGGAGGAAGCACAAAATGTTAGATTAGGGCTTGCTAACAATGATTTTAATCCCTTCAAGAATATATCCCCATCATACTCTTTTTGGACATTAGTTATTGTGGCATGCAACCTCTGTGGGTGTGCATGAGATCAAACTTTATGATGCTAACATTGTAGATTCCAGGACTGAGAGCGCCATGTATTGAGATAGATGTTTACCTACAACGGCTTACTCATGAGATGAAACTATAGTGGTAAATGAGTGTGGAGTCATTTGAGGCGAATATGAAACAATCGTTTATGATACATGTAGTTTTGTTGTGGAAGATGAATGAGTTCCTACGTATGCCAATCTCTCTGAGTGGAGTATAGAGTGGAAATATGCATGTCCTATCTACATGGAGCATACTCATCATCTTTCACCAGAATGAGAGTAAGAAGCTATGTTATATGTATCATCACTATTTCTTCCAGTATCATATCGATGGCGAAATAATGTACACAAGGATGAGTTCGATGGAAATGTTCCATACCTCAGCCAAAATTCCGAGCAGAGTTTTGAGAACGGATATTGTATGTCAATCCGGATACGTAATAATGGATAAGTTGTTACATTTGAAATACATTCGCCTTGGTGCACCATTTAAGACAGATTTAAAATATTTGAATAGTGTGTATCAAAAAGAAGAGAGTATTCTTCATGGAATTGCCTTACGGGAGAGACTTGAGCATACGACACTATCCCAATGTAATGCACATAAAGAAAAACATACTGGACAACATTTTGAATATGTTCAATGAGTCACTAACTCTTCCAAGGACATAATAAAGATATGTAAAGACCAACACCAACTCAGAATTCGTCCACGCTTGCATGCGATAACTAAGGAGGATGGTGGATATGACTTGCCCGAATCAAATTTTCATCTCTATACAAATAAGTGGGCATACCTCCTTTCATTTTTAAAGGGCATTATTATCCCAGATGGATTTTGTTCGAACATATTAAGATGTGTAAATGAGAGTCAGAGCAAGATAAGTGGTCTGAAAAGTTATGACAGTCACATGTATATGTAGGTCTTCTTTCCTCTAGACATTCATGGTCTTTTTGCCACAAGTTGTTATCAAGCCCATTATAAATTTGGGAATGTTATTCAAATGTATTTTTGCTAGGTCACTTGATATTAAGCTTATGGAGAGATGGAATAAGAAAATTGTGTAAACACTATGCAAATTGGAATGACTATTTCCCCCCGATATTTTTCGATGTGATGGTGCATTTGGTCATACATTTTGTAGAGGAAGAAATTCAAGTAGGACCCATTCAATTTCGTTGGATGTACCCTATTAAGATATTCCTTAAAAACTTAAGGACTATTTACTAAACCGCTCAAAATTAGAAGGATCAATTGTCGAGGGGTATTTAGTGAAAATGTATTGATTTTTGTCTTATGTATTTCGATAACGAGGACCAATGCTTATAAGAGTCTTGAAAGAAATGATGCTCCTTACAATGAATTTGATGATGATCGCCTCTCTATCTTTGAGATCCAAGGTCGAGCCTTTAACAAGACTATTCTACTACCAGCGGACAAAGTAGATAGAAAATTGGCTCAATTATATGTTTTGAAATAAGTATCCCAAGTTGATCCATTCTTCAATGAATGGAAGTACACACAACAATGATTTAAGAAGGACAAGTGAGTTCAGTTTCATTCATTGGTTCGCAAGAAGAGAAGAACAGATGAAGATTGAGCATGATCCATGTTGGACTGCAAATTTTTATGTGTTGGTGAGGTAACCGATCAGCTATGCCCATAGGCACAATGGATATACAATAAATAAGTATAAATTCAAGAGATACTTTGACTCTAAAAATAAGAAGGCAAATACCTTATCATGTGTGTTTGTAAAGAGTAACCTATCATCCAGATGTGATGGTTATTACGGATAGGTCAATGAGATCATTGGGATGAGCTTTCAACATGATAGACGTATGGTATTATTCAAATGTGATTGTTATGACACCTTCAAGTACACTATATTTAAGTTGGATCCAAAACACAGGTGCATAAGACTCAATAAGAGTAAAACCATTCTTGGAAAAGTAGAATCATTTGTGTTAGAGTGCTAAGCAGATCAAGTCTTCTACATCACGTATAATGCAAATTTGGAGTGGATACTCTCAATAACGGTCACTCCTCGAGGATATCATGAATAATTTGAAAATGAAAAATACAGTGATGATGGAGTTCATGTGTATCAAGAACATGTAGATATATGAATATATGGTAGTGAACATTCTGATGGCTTTTTGTTGTTAATTAAACATGTTATTGTATAAATATCGTGTTCAACATTCACATTTCCATTTGTTTGTTATATAAATATGTTGGTATCTGAAAATATGATGCTCAATGTACAAAATGCATATGGTTCATACACGATTTTCCCGACAGAATGAGCAGGAGGATGATGGCCTCAAGGCCCATATACGGGGCAATGAGGGCACTCTTCGCCATTCGGATCTTGAGTTGGATTAGGCTCACAAAGAGGGAGCTGAGGACTAACCTGACGAGCCCCAGAATCACCCTTGTTAATTCATCATTTTAATTGTTGTAACCATGTAATTCTGTATCCATAAAAAATGATCGCATCGAGAGAATGATATAGAGAATCAAGTCTTGATGCAGTCAAATTCTTTATTTTACTTGGATAAGTCCCAAGGTCAAACTCATGGAGGTAATACAAGGGTTTAGAATTAATCTCCAAATAATCTAAAAAATTAGATTTTCAAAAGAAGAATATCTTTAGTGTTTTTGTATTTTTCAAAGATGTAATTAATTCAAAGAGAAAATATGATTCATGGGTTTTACCAATAATTTTAATGCAAGAAAATAATGCTATGCTATGTGGTGAGAGAGAAATAAATAAATGAACATAATCTTTTGTACGATTTTTAAATGATGCAATAATGATTCCAGATGAATGCATAAGACAAGCAAAAACCAAGTCAGTAAAACCAAGCCCCTTTAGATTATAGAGAATAAATATGTCAATGAATTAGTAAATCAGATCCCAAATTAATCCCTCCCTAATTTTTAGAACTAAATGGGAAAGACACAATAATTACAATGAATTAAATGCGATCAGATCATCAAATAACTTTTTAATTAAATGGATCCTCCAAAAATGTCTCAAAATATAAGTCTCAGTATTCGATATGATAGACAATGCAAAGAGGATCAAAACGACACCAAGAACGTGAGAATCCAGCTACAGTTGCTCAAGTTAGGAAGAAATGAAGTCCATGAGTATAGATGTAAATAAAGTAAATAAAATGTTCGCAATTATACCCTTCTGAGGATGTTTCTGCAATTTGCTAAATTTGACTTGGCCTCTATGCAATTTTCCCTTGACGGGAGTACGGTTGCAATTTTGTGAAGTCTGGTGGGCATGTCTAGAAATTCTCCTCATGCACGTGGTCAGAGCGTGTGCGGGGCCTTTGTGTTAAACCTTAGAATTGCGAGGGGATGGGCGCAATTGTCTCCAGCCGCACATGAGGTGCATGTGAGGCGTGCTTCTCTCGGGTGGTGGCTTGATTCAAGACTCCATGTGGCTTCGTATGATGCTTCAATCACACTAGAGGCTCAAGGCTCGGGTCAGACTGGTATGACGGCTAAGAGGGGATCCAATAAGAGGTGATCCAAGGGTTGTGCTTTAGGCGTGGATCGACAATATAGATCGCTCCCGTTCTTGATCAGAGGGTATCTGTACGTTGTCTCCTAGGTTCTTCTTCCTTCTATGATCAACCGATGATGATGCTTCGTGTGCAGTGGATGGAGACGGTGGTGCTCCATTGGGGATGGTGAGGAAGGATCGAGATGGTGATGGTTGGGTTGAAGAAGAAGATGAATGGTGTGGATCCTGTGCAGGTGAGGGAAGAGGAGAAAAGTGTTGATAGGTTTTGGAGGGATAGAGAAGAAATGGAAGGGGCTGCGAATATGGTGGTGATGATCATCGAGGTGGTTGTGGGGTTTCAAATCGAGGAAGAAGGAAATGCGAGGGAAAGCTTTGGATGTTTTTGTTTTAAGCGAAGGGAAGAAGAAGAGAATAAGGAGGTGTTGAGGGTGTCGTATATATAGGTATGGAGGATGCCGATGAATCTCCATTTCATCACCTTTATTCTATCATTTTGACCTTAAAAACCCTAGCTAAATACACGTAAATAGCATTAAATTATACAAATTAACATTCAGTATTTATTCCATTTATTATATATACAATATAATTTTTAATGTCAAAATAATAGAATAAAGAAATAAAAAGAATAAGAATAAAATGCCAATGGTATTTTACGACCCTAAACTCCGAGACCTAGGCATCTTGATTACTTAATCGATAAGGAATAAAGTAGTGGGAGATAAGGGCCAAAAATCCAATAAAAACTCATTTATTTATTCATCAATAAACCCATTTTAGGATCTATTGTATTCTTTATTATTTATAACTCAAATCAATAAACTTTTTTCATGAAAGTTGTAGATAAACATACAAAAAATATAAAATTTATTTCACACAAAAATAATACACCTTGTACATTCTACACCCAAAACAAGAATCTAAAATCCCAACTTCTCATACATATATCTTCTCCATATGAACTTAAAATGTATCAAAATCATCATTGTATATAACTTTTATTAAGCTATTTAATGATGTTGGTTTCATTTAATTTAAACTTAAGATGCAAAAGTTAGGTTTTGGATCCCTATTGTACAATATACATGTATATAAATAAAAAGGAAAATTAGTCTTATAACTGTTTTTTTATTTTATATTTTTATAACCTTGTAAATATTATTTATATTCTAGTAAAAATATAAAAATAATATAAAACCATAAAAAATACATTAAAATAAAATATTATACAAAATACATAGATAAAAATACTATACTTATACTTACATATTACATATACCTATTTATTTTAGTGTACATATTATATCATAAAAACATAAAAAAAATTATATTTATGTATATAGAAATAAGTTATAAATAAATAATTTATGTATATAAAATAATAAAATCATAAATACGAAAAAAAATTAAAATACTCAATATATAGATAAATATACATACAAATAAACCCTAAAAACTAACTTGTAATAAATAAGCCCATAAAAATAAATAGAAATCATATTAAAATATTGTAGAAAATAATAAATATTTTTTATTTTGTAACTTATTATTAATTAGTTCATTTAATATTTATTATTGATTTTACGAATAATATCGGGTTGCTTTTTTTCCGATTGGTCCACGTGGACCAACCAGAGGGAGTCAAGAGTTGACCCCGATCAACTCTTCTCCCCAGGCACATAGGTATGTCAGACCTCATTTGACCCCCTTCTCCTCCCTTTTTCTTAGATCTACGCAATCATCAATAAGGATTGATTGCTTAATCACTTTTTCTCCTCGATTCTCCACCTTTCATGCACCTTAATTCTTGTAAATACAGAAACACTCCCGTGTTTTTGCACATAATTCTTTTACTAACCCTTTCATTTTTCCAAAATCCTTAAAATTGCAAATTGCAAAAAAACATAAAATATTTGCAAATTGTTTTCAAAAAATTGCATAAATATTTGCAAAACTTTTGTCAAAAATCATAAAATTTTCAAAATTAGAAAATTGCTTCACAAAAATACTCTCTTGCATTGTACTTAGCATTTGCATTTTTCGAAGTGACCTAGACAATTGAACAAGTCTAAAATAAAGTCTGGAGATTGGAGCTTGGTATAGACCTTAATCGACTTAGTTTCAGAGAAACCCATTGAAGACTGGAAATGGGATAATTTAGGTCACCTTAACTTAATTCTTTAGGTTCCATGAGACTATGTACATGTGTTTATTCAATGTATCTAACTAGAACCCTTTATATCATCTGTATGACTTTTGAAACAGTGGCTAGACTAGAAATCTATCACTTAACACTTAGCTCAACCCAGATGGATTGTTGAAAGATCTTGGAGTCTATGTCAGGACGATGCTAGGCCGCTTCGTCAAGGGTGGCTCGGGAGCCATTCTTGGGGATTATCGGTACTCTGGTAACCATGGTATCTAAAGACTGAAGACTGGATTGAGACAATGTTTCAGATGAGGAATAGTCTGCTGGCATAACTTTTTCCAAGACCCCAAAACATGGGCGGACCAAAAGACACTATATCCGTCGGGGCACAAACAAGAATGCACAAGAAATGCAAAGTCAAAGAACATATCCAAAAGAAGTATATACCAAAAAATCCACAAAAATATTGAGCTTCCAGAAAATTCATGATTCTTGGTCAAGACTCAGTTACAATGATCGAGCTTCACAATAGAATGAGGACTACACTAGTCCATTCCTACTTCTTTTCTCATTCTTCTAATTTCTCCCCCCTTTGATTATGAAAACTGGCAACACCTGGCCTTAGAAGAAAATATATGCCTCCACGAGTACGAGTTACCAGAGGAGCAGACTCCTTGATAGTTCAGTGATTTGTCTGGGAAGAGCTGAAAAATTCACACACATGTATCTGTCATCAAGGTTGCAAGAGTATGCGGCTGAGAGGATGGTTCTGACCAGGATTGAACTAGATAATAGGATTATGAAACCTAAGGGTTGTTGTATCACACTTCAAACCTTAATGCAACTACGTACAAACCAAGAATCCAAAGGTCTTAACTACACTCCAAACTTTCATTTTATTAAGACAAGTTCAAGAGTCAAAATTATTCCAAGTTCTTTCTTTTTCTTTTCTTTATTTCTTTTTCTTCACTTATTAGCATATGTGTTTGCTACAAGTATAGGGGGTGATGACTCTCTCATCACCTTTATTCTTTCATTGTGTCCTTAAATCCCTAGCTAAATGCATGTATATTTCATTATTTTGGGAAAAATAGCATTCAATAATCACATAAAATACTGTATAAAATATTGTACAATATACTGTATTTAATTCCAAAATAAAAGAATAAAGGAAGAAAAGAAAAATAATGAAGTGTCAAAGACATTGAGTGACCCTAGCCCCCTGGATCCAATCATCGTAATGACTTAATCGATAAGGAATAAAGTACGGGGAGATAAGGTGGCCAACTGTATAGAAAAGACACTCATAACCCCTAATTTCATTTGACAATAATATGCCTTTGGGACCTATTTTATTTTATTCTTTTCTAGTTCAAATCAATGAACTTTGAACATTACTATTGTACATAAAAATACAAATTTTATTTTATTCAAAAATAATGCACAGTGTGCCCGGGACACACAGAATAAAAAGGCGCAAAGAAAATTTTGCAAACTTGTATCATCTCCATACAAACTCAAATTCACTAAACTCACTTTTATTATTCATAAATAAAATTAACTACTTAATGAAGGTGGTTTCATTCAATTTGGAGTTAAGATGTAAAAGTTTACTTTCAGACCTTCATTGTGCAATATACTTGTATATAATATCCAACATATTCATTCTTCATGTTTTTTACTTTCTTATATTTTTATAAATTTTAAATAATATTTAAAATGCATGTACATAATAAAATTATAATAAAACCACTAAAAATGTACTAAAATAAATAAAGATATTTAATATAAAAGAAAAGTATACCTATAATATACCTATATAATATAAATGCATAATTATTTAAGGACATAAATAAGCTCAAAAAATATACTAAAAATATTTAAAAATGCATTTAAATAATATCTAAATATATTAATACATGTATATATTAATAAAACATAAAATGCAAAATAAAAATAAAATATACAAAATACAGGTATATTTACATATAGTATATTTACATATATATATATATACACATGTAAATATTAACATCTAATAAATTAACTTATAAAAATAAATAAAAATCAAAATAAAATACTACAAAAAATTACAATATTTTTCATGTTTTCACCAAAAATTAAATGAACCATTTAATATTTTTTATAGATTTTTCAATGGATTTATAGATCTCATTTTTCTGGTTGGTCCATGTGGACCAATCAGAAGCAAGCGTTTGTTGACCGGGCACGTCAACTATACAGCCTCCATCCCCTATCTGTGCCAAAGCTTCCCCTACCCTTTTCTCCATTTTCCCACACCTCCATATTTTCTCCATCTTCATAGAGCCGACCACCCTTATGTAGCCCTGTCGTCCTTGACCCACGCCCATGTCAGAATCCCACCTACCATTGTCCTCTCTCCCGCCATCTCTCCACCTTTTTGGCTGGAAACCATCTCTGTGAATACCCCCCTCCGACTTCCTTTCTGATTTTGATCCCTGATCTTAGCTTGTAACCCCAAGAGGAACCTTCCTATTTATGCTCCTTAGTGACAGCTTCGAGCTCTAGTCCTCTGCGGCATGGATAAAGGTTAGGGCAGTGTGATCCAGGTTCACTAGCATTCTTCTCCGACGAGCTTCTCATGCTCCCAAGCTTGTCGAGCTGCTAGGTTAGGTTACTTTCCTTGCATTTCATTTCCTTGGCTTAGTTTAGATTTTAATTTGATCATTCAGATTGCCATTTTTCTTAATTTCAAAATTCAAAATCACCGGAGCACTAGGATCCGGCCCCAAATCCACTTTGAACCCACTAACTCTGACCCCCAACTTCGCTTCATTTCCTTCCCCAAACATTTCTCTGCAAAACCCCTCTGTTTTCACCTCGAATCATGCACAAATTCAAGCTACCAGACTCCACCTCCTCTACCTTCATCAGAGTCCCATCGTCCCGCTTCCCCCGTGCATCTTCAACTTCGGTAGAGGGCCGAGGAGATAGACCTCGACCCCCTTGACCATTTTGTGCAGATCCGCGATCAAGAGATCCATTTAGAGAATGACCTCGATGCCTTAATAGAAGCTCTAGATGACCTGAGCTCCAGGGCTCCTCCGACAAGCCCCGGACACCGTAGAGGATACCCATTGACGCGTAAAGCTTCCAAGAAGGAGAAGAGACCTTCAGTAAGGGAAGAAGTGGAAGGAGATGAGCGGAATCAGCGAACAAAGCTCGTTGGAGCTTTGTTTTTCAGGAGTTCCTCCAGGCCACCAGCCACCGTCGAATCAGGCAGAGGGCCCAGATATAATCTAGGCCCATGGAATTAAACGAAGCAGTACGCCCTTGGAGCCGCTCATCAATCCACATGAAAGCACAAGTACCCTCCGATCGCGTGCATATTAAGGGGTAAATCACTTAGTAACCATGTCACCTTTTTGTAATTAATATTTGGTCATGTAAATACTAAATTAAGGGTGAACTTTTGTGTAAAAATTGCATATATGCCATTGCTTGTATATTGCACATAGGCCCAGTGCAAGGTCAGCTCACATGGACACCTCACGTGAGTTGGCAATTTGCATTGTACCCCCTCCTAGTTCTTTTATTTGATTTTAGTGTAAAAAAATTGAAATATTAGTTCCAACTTTTGGGTATTTTGCATGTGCACCCTATGCTTTATATTTTATTATAAATATACCCCCGTCAGCACCTTGTAATTAATTTTATGCATTTTATTTTTGATTAAATATCTCTTGTGCTTGTAAATTCATAGAAATATTACAGGAAATGTGGAATATTGTGCTTATTCATGCCTTGCATTTTATTTAGCATTTACTTGTATTTTTCCATTTATTAAAAACATTTAAGAGCTATTTATTCCGTGTTTGACTTTTAAAATAAAAAATAGAAAAAAACTCATTTCAAATTCCAAAAAAAATATAGATTAGATATTACTATATCGTATAACTCTAGAAGGTAAATCACAAAAAATATAAAAAGAAAATTAAAAAAATAAAAAACCCTCCTTACCTAAAAAATTGGCAAAAAGTATATAAAATAAAAAAAAATTCTTATGCATACTTTTCTTGATATTATATAAAATATATTAAGAAGAGTTTTGGGAAATTTTGAGCTTATTATCTATTTTTAAATCTCAAAACAATTTAGCTTATTTAGTAACTCCCTATTTTGAAATTTAAAAACCCTAAAAAATAAAAAAATCACCAAAAAATCACAAAAATATAAAATATAAAAAAGACAAAAACATTTTATTTTGTAATTTTTGAATAGTTATAGGTATACTTATAAATATAAAAGCCTATATATATTATTAACTATATGCTTATTAATATAAATATTATTATAAATACTTATAAATATGTTTAATACCTTTAAAAAATAAAAAAAAGACTATTCCTATTTGTATATATAACTCATATATTACTTATTTTATACTTATTGTTACAAATAAAGATATATATATACTTATTATATCTTTACAAAAAGAAAAAAGAAAAGTAAAAAAATATAAAAACAAAACAAAATTACAGATTAAAAACAAAAAAAACATATATATATATATATAATATTAAAAATCTGTAAAAATGAAATACCATTAAAAACCCACAAAAAAATAAAAAGTAGAAAATTACACAAAAAGCATTTGTTGTGGATTTCTTGTAGATAATAAACAGCCTATCCGTGTATTTGCTCTTAATGGACCTACCCTTGCACTTGATTGACTATACACATTTATTTGTAGGGTATAATAAATTTCACGTCGCATAATTCTATTGATTTATCATTATTGTGGGTTGATTGTTGATTTATGTGGATTGGTTGAGTTATGAGTATTGCGAGAGCGACCGTCACATCGATTGACAGACCTGATTTATCGGGCACCGCATGCCCTCCAAGACCCTTCATTCAGAACCTCTATCAAATCCATGTCATCACAACTCCCAATGAACGAATGAGAAACTTAATGATGTGAAGAAAACAATTCAAATATAATCATAAATTCAGGTTTGTTCTGGGTCTTCTAGTACGCAGGATATACGGGTATTGGGAATACTCGAGGGTGATGTGATCTTAATCAATTATATAACAATAACAGTTCCATTCCAAGAGACAAATTAAACAGGTTTGGATTTTATTGACTCCACTCAGTAGACTAGTTATCCAATCTTAGTCCAAATATTGGACATTGATCTTAATATGATTAGGATGCAATGAGAAGATTAGATATTCTCTCTGACTTAGTCAAACATCTCGGAGAGGTCTTCTAGATATGGATATTAGATTAGATCTCAGTATCCAAGTCACTATACATGGAATATACAATTGTCATGTCCTTATTTCAAGTATCCGTAGAGAAGGCACGTTGTTCTTGAAAGAATTCAAGAATACTTCTATCATTGACATACATGAGCAATTGAAAATTAATGATTAAATTGGATTAATTTGTCATTAATAATGTGGATTTGATTCATAATATGTGTACATGTGTAGAGATGCATCTACAATAATTAAATTATTTTAATTATCATAGATAAGATTAATGTGGATAACACCGTCCACAATAATCATGGATATTGTGGATGTGATCCATAATATCATAGAGAGAATTAATTGTGAACATGATTCATAATTTAAATATTAATGTGAATTGAAGTCTATTGATAAATGAAATGTCAATGTGATATTACATTTAGTTTTCGATGGATGAATATGATTCATAAATAATAATGATTTATTTGTAACTGCCACGAATAATTTGCTAATTAATTGGTGATATTTCGTTGATAAATAATTCTATGAATAAAGATTTAACGTAATGAGATTGCATTAAAAAGATATTGGAGAGATAAAATCTCTCTCCATCCTCATGGTGGGTGTCACCTCTAAATGAGGAAGGAGGTTATCTCCTTTCCTCGTTTATGAAAGGAGACTCTTTTATTTCCTCTTTATTCATGAGAATGTACTATTTTGAGATTAAATTATGGAGCGTGAATTAATAAATAATTTATTAATTATAAATACTTGGAGCACAAGTATTATCAATTAATCTCAACCATTTATTATCAAATAGGAGTGTTTTTCAATCATCCATTGTGCTATAAAAGAAAGGCTAATTCTAGCACTTTCAAGACAACTAAGTTGAAGCGATTTTTGCAACAACTCTCTCTCTCTCCCAATTCCTCATGGTCGTCCACCAAGGTGTTGTTGAGAGTACGATCATTGTTGTGCTATCATCATATTGGAAATGATTGCCCGTAGTTCTCCATCTTCTTTGGTATCTCGTGCATGTGAAGGAGATAATGAATTTCGTGAGACGAAATTAGAAGGTTCCCCTTTCGGGTCATCGCTTTAAATTGTGGGAAGCGCACGTCTCATCCACACGTCCACAAGTTCTCTCTACGTCGGATCGAACTTGAGACAAAGGTCTCTTCTCTTAAAGATGTGTGGATCAGGATCATGCTTCAAGAGGTAATTCTATTACTCATATGATATTGATGAAACAACATGGGAATTGTTCACATACCATGTGATTTCATTAAAAATAATAATTTCCGCTACCCCCGTCGACTACTATGCTAGCCAACCTAAACCGTATGCGATACGATCTCCACACTTATGTGATGTGTGAGGCATAATCCTCACCTCTAATATCGTGTATCCCTTCCAACCAAGGTTTGTGTGTGGCCCTGCACGACAGGGGGCGTGTGCAACACATTGGAAGCTTTCATCACTTTCAATTGTTTTATACATTTTTTATTTTATTTTCACAATATTATTGGACTAGGGATGAGATATCCCAGTTTAATGGTTGTAGATTTTGATGTGTGCAGGTGGAAGATCTTTTTTGTAGGTATATGTTCGTATAACAGTAACATAAGGTCACATTAATTAGGCCCTAATTTAGGGACATGTATCTCCATATCCTTATCGTTAATGAGCCACATCTATGTAATTGTCCGATCATCATAGATGAATAATTATTTTATAGACATCTTATTGTTCTCATAGATAGCACGTACTTATGAGGCACAAGATATTTGTATAATGGTACATTTATATTGTCTTTCTTTATTTCAAAGTTCCTGAAATAAGGAGGTCCATAAAGATTAAAATCATAATATAAGGCGATATTTGTACATGCAAAAAAGTTTATATTTGATCATGCATTTTGATGGTGTTGTTCCTATCCTCCATGGTATACCAAATCAATACCGATCAGCTTTAACTATTGTCACTTCGGTGACAATTTTAAGAGCCAATCATGATTGGTTTATGAGGTATGTTGAAGGGGGTGAGGTTATGCTATCGGAATTTTCTCAGATATAAACTAGCGTGTGGCAAAGATTGTCTTATATTAGAGGTTGAATCTTTATGGATAGGCTCAAGTGATAACATTAATAAATACAGTTATCCTCTCATCTCCTAATATAGGTGAAATGGGTTTGGGCACGTGATGCATCATTGGTTCGATTTATGATTTAGTATTGAAGTCCATGGTCATGGATAGGTCATGGTTTGAAATGTTTGGGTTGAATAATATTATATTTTTACGGTGAACGTACTAGTCATGGATAAGTCATGGTTAATGAAGCGTTGTACAAACTATCCACCTCAAAAGGATGGTGTTTTAAAATGGTTGGTGTGGGCATTCAACGATGAATGGAACTAGGGTGGAGCATTGGGCTCGACCCGGCCCAACCCGGGAAAACCCAGCCCGAGCCCATCAATTTTCCGTGGGCCTTGGGCCGGGTCGAGGCCCGCTTTTTTCAGCAAACTGAGGACCCGGGCCCGGCCCAAGGCCCGCGTGTTCGGGCTCGGGTTCGGGTCGAGCTTGGGCTAGGGCCGGGCTCAACCCGCACTTATTTTGATTCCATGAAGTTGCACTTTGATTCCAATTTATTGTTATGGATATAATTCGTCTATAACACATGAATATTGGATGCATTGTTACAATATAATATTACTATTGATGTATGAAGGAAATATTGGATGTATTATGACTATAAATCCGTATCCCCTTATTTAGTTCTAATATGATATTTTGAAACATGAGGGCACGAGCCCGGCCCACTTGTACTTCGGGTTCGGGCCCAGCCCGGCCCAAGTATAATATTTTTGAAAAATGAGGACCCAGGCCCGGCCCATTTGTACATCGGGTTCGGGCCGGGCCCGGGCTTTTGCGGGTCGGGTCAGGGTCGGGTCAGGGCCGGCCCGGCCCAATGCTCCACCCTAAATGGAACAATTTCAAAGAGGAGTGAACCAGGAGAAAAATCCTTGTGCATGCAAGAAATGTGTAAATTGATGATTGCAAGAGAGAGAGACATTGTTTCTTAGCATGTCATCTACAACGGATGGTGGAACTTGTATGTTACTTGACAGTTCACGATGAGGAGCCTTCAAAGATTTCATATCAAATGGATTTTGATCCTCATTCTGGTTCTAGTCTACAAGTAGATGAATTGCAATTCGAACGTGATGTCCTTGATCGTAATGAAGATCTTGTTAAGCTGATAGGGAACAATGGTCATTTCTTCACATTTCTGAAAGACATAGAAAAACTAATAGTTCCAACAAATAAGATGTCTCGATTGAAGTTCTTACTGGAACTATTCAAAATAAAGGTTATGCACAAGGTGTCCTCAATTTGTATAACAGATGTACTTTCCCTAATAAGGCAACTTTTGGATGCTAAGGATGGATTCTCCGGTAGTTAGTGTGATGAAAAGACATGGTTTCAAAAGTTGGGCCTTAAGTCTGAGAAGATTAATGCGTATCCAAATAACTGCATTATGTTTTGTAATGCTTACAAAGATAGAGATGCGTGCCCCCAATGTGATCTATCGAGATACAAATATGATAAAGTGAATGGCTCTAACTCTATGATAATACCAAGTAAGGTGTTGCATTATTTCTCCTGGATGCCAAGATAGCAGAGGTGTTCGTGTCGAACAAAACATCAAAGTGGATGACCCACCACCAGAGAAATCACTCTGCGAATGGCCACATGTGTCACTTGGTTGACTCAAAGGAGAGGCGGTCGCTCGATGTTTCCTTTTCAGACTTCACAGAGGATGCACGGAATGTGTTTTTGGGTGATGAATCTCTATGTCATCACCTTTATTCTTTTATTTTAACCGTTAAACCCTAGATATATGCATTTATATAGCATTATTTTGTATAAAATAACTTTCATTATTTACATCGTAAATATTGTATAAAATACTCCATGAAATGCCAAAATAAAAGAATAACGAAAAGAAATGAAGTTAAAAAGAAATGAAATACCATATGTACTGAATGACCCTAAGCCCCGAGACCTAGGCGTCATGATGATTGGATCAATAAGGAATAAAGTAGGGTGAGATGAGGGCCAAAAATAATTAAGAAACCCTAATTTTTATTCCCCAATAAATGCTTGGGACCTATTTTATTCATCATTATTTATACCTCAAATCAATAAATTTGAACGTAAAACTTAAAGATAAAAATACAAAGAAAATATAAAATTTATTTCATCTAAAAAATAATGTATAGTGTGCCTAGACACTCAGAATAAAAAACCACATGGAAAACATTCCAGACATGTATCTTCTCTATATGAACTCAAAATACACCAAACTAATATTTATTGTTTATAAAATTAAATTATCTATTTAACGAAGATGGTTTCATTCAATTTAGAGTTAAGATGCAAAAGTTAGGTTTTGGACCCTCAATGTGCAAGTTACCTATATAAAATAATCAATTTAGTAATTCATTATATTTTTCCTAATTTTTATAATTTTATAGTTTTGTAAATAATATTTGAAATACATGTACATAATTAAAAATAAATAAAACCATTAAAAATACAATAAAATAAGTAAATATATTATACTACAAAGATAAAGTATACATGTATACACCTATAAAATGAATACACATATTTATTTATGTGTGTGTATATATCTTCAGAAAAACATAATAAAAATATGTATATGTGTATTTAAATAAGTTATAAATATATAAATTATGTACATAAAATAATAGAATTTAAAATACAAAACAAAATTAAAATACATACTATATAGAAAAATATACATATATTTGTACCTATAAAAAAACTCATATAAATTAACTTATAAAAATAAATAAAAACCATAATAAATACTACATAAAATAATAACTGTTTTTCATGTTTTAATAAAATAAAAATAAATCATTTACTATTTTAATTTGAATTAATAAAGGATTTATTTTTGTTTTTGTCACCTAGTGGGCTTACGTGGACCAATGAGAGACAGATCTGAGTTAACCTCGGTTAACTCCCCGGCCTCCCTAGGTCTGTGTGTGTCAGATGCTAGGCCCATGTTTTCCTTTATTTATCACCGTCGATTCTTTCACTTTTTTAGATTGATTCCTCCACGACTTTTGCACCTTGATCGATGCTCTTTCATGCCAGCATCTCATCTTGATCTGAGGGTTGCCGAATCAAGGTCTCTTCCTGATCAAAACCATTCTTATACATATACCCTCGCCGGAGCTCCTTCAACTTTCGACCCGTTTTTCTCACGTTAAGCCCCTCAGATCAATCTACCCTCGAATCGAGCAAGGTGATAGCACCTCCTTGAGCAATTTGCAGCGTGCGCATGTGGAGGAGAAGCGCGATCTAAGTTCGCCATAGTATCTCATGGTTGAGCTCCACCTGGCTCCTTGCTTCGATAGATTGAGCCATAGTGTAAGTGTAGTTTAAGTATCCTCTAGCCATAGCTTTAATTTCCTACTTTTATTTTACATTTTAATTCACTGCAATAGGGTAGATTTAAGATTCGTAGTTCACTGGAGCTCTAGATCCGATCATCGTTTTCACTATCTCCAGTCGTTCTCCACCTCGCCTTTCACCCCCATTTTGTTCCTCATTTCTTCATCTACGCCCTGAACCATTCCATTTACCTTGATCCTTTCTGGATTAGGAGATCAGGTCTCCTTCTGCAGCCATCCGCTGGAGACCTCCGCCTGACTACATTTCACCCATATCAGACCCCAAGGAACACCCTTTTTGCGTGCTTAAGCTTTCCTTGCAGGTTATAGAGGGAAAAGGCCTCAATTGATTGAGTTGGACTTAGTTCCCAGATCCACTTGAGCCTCCTCGACCTCCCGGGATCCCTCCGGTGGTCCTCGGAGCTTTTTGACGCCTCCATTCGCTGCAAACGACTTCCATGATCCTTCCGAGCACATGAGCAATGTGATAGCTCATTGGAGTTGCGAGAGAGGAGCGATCGAAGGAGCCCAGGCAAATTATTCTTCCATGTTCTTCAGGAAGAGATGTATCTGTTGGATCCTTCTTCAGCCCCAGATTGAAGGATCGGTTGTTGGATCACACCACGCCTCCACCGTCAGATCTCCAACAGAGGTATATTTTTGGCGGTGAGGGGTATTTTGCAACGAGGCAACGACACGTGGATAAGTGGAAGTCAAAACCGTCAGATCGGCGGTGAGGGGTATTTTGCACTACCACCCCCGCCTATTGTGTATTTTTTAGTATAAAAACTTTCATATATAATTATATAATTTTTGTAAATTTTGTATTAAGGCCCCTAGGTTTATATTATTTGCATATTGGTCCCCGCCACGCCACCTCAAGTTCCCGTACGCATGAGGGAAGGGCATTTTGTTGGGCAACCCTTAGGCTTTTTGTATTTCATTTTAGTCTTGTAAAATTTAATTCCAGTGTTATAACATTTGGATACTTTTTACATCAAGGACCTTGTACTTTTTGAGCATTACAAAAATATCCCCACTAGAGTATTTGATATTAAATATTCGGGGAATTTTGCATTTTAGGCCCTGGATTTCTTTAAGGGGTTCGGAAATTTAGGAATACTTTTCAAAAATTACAAATAGGTCCATGCTAGTATTGCATTTTCTTTTTATTAGTTTATTTTTTATTTAATGTCTTTATTGCTCTAAAAATTCTAGAAAAATTAAGTTAGATGCCTTAAATAGTGTTCAACTGTATATATTTTTATTGAGGTATTTTTAGTTATTTTTCTATTTATTAAAAATTAAAAGAGAATATTTATTTTCTATTTACATTTAAAAATACAAAAAAATATAAAAGAATATTTAAAATTTTCAAAAATAGATATTAATTATTATTGTATTTTGTAATTATAGACCAAAAATCACTAAAAATAACAAAAGAAAACACTAAAATTTAAGAGATCCAAAATCCTTATAAAAATTTCCAAATCTCTACAAAAATTCAAAAATATTTATTTCTATTTCTAATTTTATTTATTATAACTATTATATATTTAAAATAGTTTTGGATTTTTTTGGGATTTTTTTCTATTTTTAAATTCTAAAACAAATCGACATATTAATATTATTCATTTTTTGACATTTTTATTCAATTAAAAATCCAAAATAATAGCACATTTTATAAGAAAATTAACAAAATTAGAGAAAACATAAAAAAGACAAAAAAATATTTTATTTTACCATTTTTTAATATTTATATATATACACTAGCTTATGTTAAATATATAGTTAGGGGAAAATGTGGCTACCATAGGGGGAGCTAACTTAGCTCCCCCCGTTCTATTTTTCTAAATTTTTTATTTTTTTAAATACTTATGTGGATTTTTATAAATATATCCCTATATTATGTAATTCAAATTTATGCGAAAAAGAGACTCGTATGAACTCCATCCATACATGGTCGATTTCAACTATTATGCGATCATTAAAAAATAGTTGTCTAGATGGAGGTCGTAGGAGTCTCTGTTTCGCACGAAACTAGAATGACATAATTCAGAGATATAGTGATGAATTTCCATAGAAGTATTTTTCAAAAAAAATAGGAAAATGGGGTGGGGGAGGTAAGCTTGCTCCCCCTAGGGGGCAGTCCCATTTTACCCATATAGTTATATTTACTTATATTATTATTACAAAATTAAAACCTTAAAAAAGGATTGTACCTTAGGGTATTTTCTTGATTTTACATCTATATATATTATACATTATTTATATTATACCTACTATTGCACATATATATTATCTTTAAAAATAAAAAGAAACTAAAAATTAGATGATATAAAAATAAAATAAAAATTATAAAATAAAAACAAATAATAATTATAAAAATAAAAATCCATAAAAATATATAAATTAAAAACCCACATAAAAATAAAATGAGAAGACAAGAAGAAGGACAATTTTGGAATTCATCTCACAGTCTATCCTTTCTGCTCCTTGTGTTCGACCTCTACATATACTTGCACCTATACACATCATTTATAGAGTTATAATAAATTTGACTCTATATTTTTATTTTGCATTGCTTTATCTATATTGTGGGTTAATTGTTGTTTGAATTCAATGATTCTTTGTTGTTCGTCACAGCGACAACATTCTCGCCTTGTATAGAACATCAGACCGGTAAGAATTTTCGGTTCAATATTGGGTTTTGCGAGCGATGTTTTCAATCCATTCAAGAACATGTTCCCATCGTATTCACTCTGGTCAGTTGTGGTTGTGGCATACAATATGCCTCCGCAGATGTGCATGAATTCTTACTTCATGATGTTGACCCTCTTCATTCCAGGACCGAAAGCACCCAAAAAGGCGATAAATGTGCACATGTAGCTGCTGATAGGCGAGTTGAAAATATGTTGGCATCATTGCGTGGAGACCTTTTATGCAAATGCAAATCAGATATTTCTTCTACGGGGAGCCCTGTTATGGACCATTAATGACTTCCACACATATGCCGACCTCTCTTATTGGAGTACTAAAAGAATGTTTGCATGTGCTACTTGCATGAAACACACACATCATCTTTGATTGAATGAGATAAGAAGATATGTTTTGGGGTCATCGCAGATTTCTATCAGTGACATATTGATGGCAGAACAATATAAATAAAGATGAGTTCGATGGCACTACATGTAGTGAGTCTGTATGATTTTTGGGTAGAATATTGAACACAAAAATAATGCAGCACTCAGGAAACAACTTGATGGCTAAATTGTTACAGATGAAAGATGTCAGACTGAGGAAAGCATTTAGTAATGATTTGAAAGGTTTGCATATCGTGGGATCAAAAAAATAGAGCATATTTTTCATGGACTTACCCTATCGGAGGTACCCTAGTATACACCACAATCTTGATGTAATGCACCTTGAAAAGAATATCATGGATAACATTGGATATGTTCAAACTCACAGACTATCCGAAAGACACCATCAAATCGCGAAAAAGTATCCAAAATCTTGGTATTCATCAACTTCAACATTTGATACTTAAGATGTGTAAATGACATGTAGACGAAAATCAGCAGTCTCAATAGTCATGATAATCATGTGTACATGCAGTTATTCTTTCCTCTTGCGATTTTCGGTACCTTACCCAAATCTCTGTATTGAAACCACAATCAAATTAGGTGCATTCTTCAAGGTTGTTTGTACTAAGGCAACAGATATGAAGCAACTATGGAAATGGAATGTAAAGATATTGCTGAGACTCTTTGTAAGCTTGAACAGCTCCCTCAACCCCCCCCCTCGGGTTCTTTGACATGATGGTACACTTGGTGGTCAACCTAGCAGATGAAGCGATGATTGTTGGACATGTTCAATTTTGTTGGATTCATGTCGAGCAATTCCTTAAAAACTCAAGGACAAAACTTAAAATTGCTCCAAACTAGGGATCAATCATTGAGGTGTATTTATTAGAAGAATGTATTACGTTTTGTATAATGTATATTGAGAATGAGGGACAACATTCAGAAACTTTGAACGAAATGATGTCCCTTACAATGAATTCTATGATGATCGCCTCTCCATCTTCGAAATTTAATGCAGAGCAATTAATCAGATAATCCCCCTACCTTTGTGCAAAGAAGATGAACACCTGGCACAATTGCATGTATTGAAACATATGCCCGAGGTTGATCCATTCTATGATGAATGAAAGCAATTACTCAATGGTCTAAGGATAGCAAATGAGATCATTTTCATTAAATGATTTGCAAGAAACACTGAGTAGATAAAACTGAAAAACAATACTCATCGGAATGTAGGAATGCATATTTTGATATGTTGGTGAAGAGGCCCTTCAACTATGTTTGACAACATCGTGGATACGTAATAAATGGATACAGAGTCAATCCAAACTCAGACAATAACAACAAGAAGGCAACTGCTATGTCGGGTGTGCTTGTGAAATGCAATCTAACACCCGGCTACGACGGCTATTATGGCTAGATCATTGAGATCATTGAGATGAGCTTTCAATATGACTGTCGTTTGGTATTATTCAAGAGTCGATGGTTCAATGTATTTAAAGATTCTAGATTCAAGTTAGATCCGAGCTATGGGTACATCAATCGCAATAAGAGTAGGATGTTATGTCAGGTTGATTAGGTCTTCTAAATGCAAATTTGGACGGGATAATTCTTATTAAGGTGACTCGTCAAGGATGCGGCCAAGCTAATGAAAGTAAAGATGGTGAGGAGGAGGCCTATCAAAAATACTTGGAGACCTAGAATATGGCAAAAATATTTACTAATTTATCGCATCCTTTAATCTCATTGATTGTTTGCACTCTCGATTCTTAATGAACTTGCTTATATAAATGTATTATATGTAATTGCAATCATTTAATGAACCTTGTATAAATGCATATGGTTTGACATGTTTCTCAAGACAAAACCTTCCAAATGGCGATCTATCAGTTGATGAGCACGAGGACAATATTCCTCAAGGAGACGAGTCCAGCCCCCTCATGTTGTTATCTAGGATGAGGTAGATGGAGATGGGGGCTCCTATCCTCCTCCAGATGCAATCGGTCTCTCAGGTAAGAAGAACATTAAATTTAAACTTTATTCTTCATTAAATATATATTTCCCCCATGCTAGCAAATATCAAATCTTTTTGATGTTATGGCAACTCCTCAGCGTAAGAAGAGGTGTCATGCACAATGTCGACAATTGAGCATGATAAATCCCAGTGAAAGACGGTGGGTTGAGGTGACACAAGGGGGATAAGCATTGGAGAGCATGGCAGACCCCTTTTCAAGAGATAGGGGATTATAGCGAAGATGCATATCCTGATCATAATGACATATTTTAGGAAAGTCCCAGCAACATTGAAAGTTGTCATTATCTTTATACAATAATTCAATAAAAAATAAACATAACGAATTTAATTTATCCCTATGCAGCATGTTTTTTATTGGGGTGATGATCCCACAATCGATGAGGGGATTTTACAGCGTGCAGCTAAAATACATCAGGACGTATGTGCCAAGGGTCGCAACGTAATATTTACTTACATGGAAAGCGCCTTCTTACTTGCTTGCTATATATTGACTGGTTCTTCGCATATGTAGAATTTTAACCGATTCGAGGAAGCGAGGGCCAACTCAGCTTCGGATTGACATCCTGCAGAGTGGGAGGCAGCCATTACACTCTGGGGGAGAGAGGAGTTCAAGGTGAATGAAGTTTTTCAATAGTATTCTAAATATGTGAATCCAGATTATTCAAATATTTGCTTTCATTATAACATGTATGTATCTGAGACCAATAGAGCCAATCGGAGTAACATTCATGGTCTTACCGACACACTAGGAAGGACAAGTTTAGATCGACTCAAACACAAAGATGTAAGTTCGAGTCATTCCTATGTACACACATTAGTGGATTGCCAATAATGATTGATTTATGCTTATAGGCCATGTAAGGGGATTCGCTCGATAAATAGACTATTTGAGATTATGCAACAGACAATCGATAAGGATGGGAACAAGACATTTATTCATGAGAGCTATGCAGAAGCACATGTAAGTAGTTCTTAGTTAGTACATGAAACAATACTGCACGAGACACTTTGCGGAATATTCACATCGATTTACAGGGTCGCATGGTCGACTTCATCCAGAGTTAAGCAGCTTCAAATCAAGAAACTCTAGACCAATTTGTTGAGGATGTTTTTCGATCAGTATTTCCACCATCTTCATAATATTTAGGACGTGTTCTTCTTGGTGATGCTTTTTCCATCAAGTCGACTTGATTTGGGAGAAGCACCGGTGGTCCGTCGTAGTAGGAGTTTGATCAGTTGAAGGAAATAGTGGTCAAATTAACAAGGGGTCTACATATGGTGAATGAGAGAGAGCACCAGTTGCGGGAGATGATGCAGCAAAGCATGCAAGTGATGCTGCATATGTATAGGTTAGTGGAACAACTAGCAGGACGAGTAAGTGTTCATCCACCTAGTGATCCACGTGACCCTACTCCCCCACATGACGAGGATGCACCCCCTTTGTGACCACTGCAATTATAAAGTAGAAAGTGTTGGGTGTTTTGTATATAAGAACAATGAATAATGTACTAATTAGTCATATACTAATTAAGAACATAGTTTTCTTAAGTTTATATTTGTCATGTAATATTTCATGTTCTTGGTATTGATCTTGGTGGAATCTCTAATGATTCATACATTGTGATATTAAATATCTGATATCAAGTTTGCGATATGATATCATGCAATGCATATTAAATGTCAGATTGCATATTAAATGTATGATGTCATGTACTTAGTATTGCCCTTGGGTGAGGATGAGGAGTATCAGGAGGAGAGGTAATGGAGGAGGGGGCGAGGAGCAGCAGCAACATCTTTTGCAGTATAGGGGATACTATCAGCGGTTATATGATCGTCAAGTAAAGTTTATCGCTATTACCGGTGGTTACTATAGTTGTTTAGATACATATTATCGATGGCGGCTTACCTAGACACATATTCTTGGTGTTTTGTAAGATTGAGATGGTCAATGTACTTGACGGTTAGCCTTCAACCGACGTAAATGTCTTTTGCAAAGCACCCTTTATCGACGCTTCTTTCTCGATGGAGGGGCGTTAATTTCTGACGGTTATTGACCACCAAATACTGTGCATTCCAGTAGTGGTATGTTTGCTTTCCACAATCGCCTAACACAAATTGAAAGTGGAAGCGGGGGCTTAGTTTTTCTGAAAAGAAAAAATAGGAATATGAGACCCAGTAAATCAAAGCATTATTAGTTTATAAGAGGGGAAAAGGGAGTATGCTCTCTGGTTGTAGCCAACTTACATGCTCCCATCCCTTTTCTCTTGTATTTTTTTTATTTTTCTGAAATGAAACCTATTGGAATTTAGATCACAATATGTCACCATGGTGTCATTCAAAATTCAACTTAATTTGAAACTTCTATCCCCTCCATCAAGACTGTCAAATTTTAACGGTCTTAGAATTGCTGAAATTAACTCCCTTCAGATGGAGGGCATATGAGTCTCTGTTTCTGACAAAATTCGAATGGCATGTTAGGGGGATATAGTGATGAATATTCATATTTTTTATTTCTAAAAAAATAGAGGGAAAATAAGGGTGGGAGTAGCATTTCACCCTTATAAGAGATAGTGGGGAGGGGAAGAGTACTTCTCTGTTTTAAGTACTACCTTGTGATGAGTACTCGCAGAGAGCAATCCCTTGTCATCTGATTCTAGGAAGACTACGGAAAGCGAGGTCCGGAGCAAGACAACTTAGCAAGAAAGTGAAGGTGACAACCCTTTTGTCGGAAATCGTGATTTGATAGAGCTATTGGATGATGGTACTTTTGATCTTACTTAGATATAATGTTGAACTAGTTGGAAATAGATATGTTTATAATCACATTACATGTAACTCTCATGCTACAAGTATATGCTCAATGTATGTGATTTGGGTGTCAATATATGTGGTCATTAATGATCTAGTCAACTAGACCATTTTGATGAAGATTGCGTTAATTCTACGTAGGTACGGTGAATGGACAAGATTGTAAAGGAAGATCATTTATATGCAATAAGTAGATATGGTTATGATCCCAACGAAGCAAAGAGACATAAGTTTCTACCTCTCCTCACCGAAGAAAGAGTCAACTACCATAAAAAAGAAGGGCAAGTTTTTTTTTCTCCCAAGGCATTAAAGGTCTTCTCTTGTACTTTTGCGAAGACGATAACTAAAGAAGATTATTTGAAAACATGAATCAAGGTAATGCTTCCGCACTAAAAAAAATGTATCTTCAATGTTTTGACAGGAATGACATATTAGGATTTTACCATCAATAACCACAATTAAACGTTATCTTATTTTAATTCATGTTTTCAAACACAATTCATTGGAGTTATTGATCAGAACTAGAAGCACTCTCTCTCTCTCTCTCTTTTATTGTTGACCCACGTCCATGTTCTGCATCGTCCTTGTTAGTCGGTGTTCAAATGGCATCCTTATTAACCAAGGTCGGCATTCAAATGTCAACCTTGTTAATCAAGAGCAACGTTTGAACATAGATTGGAAGGTCTAACAGCGTAATTAAAAGATCCATTAGAAGTTCTTAGTAGACGTTCAAACATCGACCTTGAAGAGAGAACTGGGCCGATAGTTATTTGACGACGATGAGGTTATGACAACATATCTTCGCCGTTATTAGTAAACGCAGCCTTAATAAAATACCTGTGGAAATCTATACGGATCACTTGCGGGAAACAGATTGGTTTAAATCGAGTACCGTTCAACAGGATTACAATGGATATCCAAAAGCTCAAGGTTTTATTCATGATTCAAGTCAGGTACCCATTGAACCCGGTTACCATGATCACCCCTATCTGCCATAGCATCCATACCCCTCAATCTAATCCAACGGCTGCGATTTACCATCCAAAACCATTGATGTCACAAACAAGGATGGTTTCATAAAACCAGACAGTTTTCTCGATGAATCCAGGCCTTCAGATGATGATCCTACAACTCAAAAATATACTCCCTGTATCTCATACGATCTCTTTCAAATGGAAATTCCTTCTATATCTGTATAGGTAATCGTCGCATCTAGAAGCATACAATGTCACACGACGGTCCGAAACTAAGCCATATACATCTTAGAGTTCAGTTACTAAGCTCAAGCATCCCTGCAAATCTAACCAACAGAGGAGATCAAATAAATCCCCTCGTATCCATTGAGCGCGCATCTAATCATAGTAGAGAATCGAAGAGACAGAATAAAAGTACACAACATGACCCTCGCCTTGACATTCGTATGATTTGCGAAGAACGGTGCTACTGAAGTGATCGGAACAGTATAAAATGTGTTCAATATGTGTGGATACATGGATCTAGCAGTCTGCCAAAGCATTAAGTACACGCGAGTTGTGTCGACAAACTTCTCATACAATGTGGCCCTGCATGAAGACGGTGAAATCACAAGAATTTCCATTATATACAGCTTTCTAAACCGAAGGCGGCAACTGCAGAGGAAGAGACTACTAAAATAGTGGAAGCATGGTCCTTACAAGTTCTGGGAAAGTAGTGCCGTGTGTTTTGATTTTCTAATATAGCCAGTCCCTTCCTACAGAAATTTCTCGATGCATGTGACTAGTGCGGATTTCGGCACGGCTCCGATTACAGTATCTTTCTTGTCCCCGTTCTTGAAGATCATGATCGTTGGAATGCTTCGGATTCCAAACTGGGTTGCGAGCTCAGGGCATTCATCAGTGTTGATTTTATAACATCTCAATTTACCAGCATACTGCCTTGACAGTTCCCCGATTACAGGAAGGATTATGCGGCACGGACCGCACCACGGAGCCCAGAACTCAACCAGAACGGGGACGTTGCTTTCGAGGACAAGTGACTGCCATGTATCAGTGGTAACATCAGGAACTGCAGTGAGAAAAGGAAGATGTCAACAGTTGCACGAGGTATTTGGTTGCAAACGTAAACAATGAGATAGAAAGAAAACCGTATAGAACCCACTTAATGGTCTGATGGTAGTACAGCGTGCCTACCACCCAAAAGACCTGTTTAAAACCTGGAGAAGGCAGCACCTATGTATGTTTCCCTTTCTTGTTTCAAAAAAAATGAAAGAAAACCGTACGAAGATAATTTTCGATCTATCAAATAGGTATCAAGCTCTCATTGATTGCAGATGACATATTAAGTTTCATCAGTAAGGTCAGCAGACAGGTATTATCCAGCCAAGGACAGTTACAATACTTCAGATACTTGGAAAAGGGATGGGATTCTTCCAGCCAAGGGCAGCTCCAAAGAAAATTACCGTAAGACCAGATTGACTGCATGCCGCACCTCAAAACCCACATCTTTGATGTACTTTGAAGCTTGATATTATGCAAATAACAAATTAAATAGCATACACTTTGATAAATGGCATAACACTTGAGGTAAGCGTAACACTTCCAAAAAAGAAACCCAAATGGGTCTGTTAGATCACCAGTAAAGCCATTCATAACTGTCCTGGAATACCTGGTTTCAAGTTCATCAAGATAATTCATTGTTCATGTTTCTAATTCGAAAATTCTAATTTGTGCATTTGTGGTCACTTAAAAAAACATGCTAATATAAGATATGAAAGTAGTTCTTTAATATGCAATCGGACAAAACCCGTTTATGGATAGGAAGAACTTTTGTTGCATGCTAAGTCAGTTGAATATTGCAATGGCTTAAAGTGCCGATGTGAATGGCATCTTTGCCAGGTTTGGAAAAGGGCATGCCGGGGGCATATGCCGTTGGTATATAAAAGAATCCTGAATTTTAAAGAAAAAGAATCCTGAATTTTAAAGAAATGAAGTTTCTCATCACTCCTAATGTATAAAATAACTCAGTTAATTTTCTTTCAAATTCAAGGTTGTAGGAACTTGCAAATACAAAATTACAACGTTTGATGAGCCCTTAATTTGACTAGATGAAACAAAATTGACTCTTAAATTCTTGAAGCCAAAGACAGCCATTAAAATGATTTAAAAGAATAAATAAAATCTTTCTAAATATAGCTCGAGAGAAAATGAATAGCATGCATCTAAAACGAGTGATATTTAGTGTCAATAATGAAGTAATCAAAATCAGTTCCTAACAAGTAAGATGCAGATAAAACATGCATTTTTCTTATAATAATGAAAATTAAATCTTTCCAACTTAATTTCAGCGCCCCACCCCCTAAAAATTAGTTTATACTCGTTTCGATATTGTTGCCAAAAAGTAACACATACGATAATTGTGGATTGAAACTTAGGGGCATTAATAATCTAAATACCATAGACTATAGGCTGTCCTGATAGAATCTTCTGACTCCACTGACCTGACTAAAGGATTTGCAACTATACAAATATGGTAAAATATTACAAGAACCAGAACTGAGTCAAAATTCAAACACAAATCACAATTTAGTCCAAGCTATTTCCATGTTGCAGCTCGTAGCTATAAGAGGACTGCATAAAAATGTAGGATGAATATAAGGTGGCTGCTGCATAAGAGGAATGGAGGGATGCTTAGAATGGTGGAGGGCTGGCTGCTGACAAGGGGATTGTTAGAGGTTTGAGAAATGAGAAAGAAGTCCAGTCATAAATAATGAAAGAAAGTTGATGCATCCTAAGTCTACTAGCTAAAAATACACATCCATACACACTAATTCCAACTACAACATGAACACATATATCAACATATGCATTAATTTTGAGTGCTATATGGACAGACAAAATGCAAATATACATGCATGTATACACATGTACCCAAGCAAATATTTTCTTTAAGAGAAAATGGATGGACACACAAAAAGGTGCACATTTATCATTTTATAAATATGTAAAATGAATTGATTACAAACACCAAAACTCAAGAAGAGCCTTCGGCATGCTCTCTGGCACTCTTCATATAGAACCTCTCCTTATGAAACGTCATTCTTCATATAGCACCTCTCCTTATGAAATGCTGCCCTATTTCTAGCCTACCACAAGGTCCACACATGAGCCACCACCATCACTCTATCTCTATCAAACACCAGAGTCCAATTCAAGATAATTGACGCCAAAAATTCCAGTGCACCAGATGTGTCTACTGATCTACTCCCTCGATTGTTCATCCTCCCAAACCACCCACGAATAGTTGGAATAGGAAAAAAAAAGGTGTTCTATGTCCTTGTTGTCACCAGAGCATCCTGGACATTAGATGTTCTCGATGTGTGTTGCATTTTGATCATCTCAAGATAATACAAACTGCTTTTGAGTGATCGGCCAATATTGTGTGCTTCAAGGGTCAAACTATGCAATCATTTCACATGTTGAAGATGTAACTAGGGTGCTACTTGAAAGTAAATCACCCGGATTTAGTTAGGATTCACTCGAAAACAATTAAAAAAGTTTATCAAATAAAAAAGAATCAAACATGAATTGTTTGGATTTTATTCAAACAAATCAAATATAAATCGACTCGGATTCGATCATAAATTGTTTGGATTTTATTTAATCTGTGTTTATAAATATATATTCAAACAAATCAAATTCAAATTGACTCGGATTCGATCATAAATTGTTTGGATTTTATTTAATGTGTGTTTATAAATATATGTGTATGCAACTATGCATGTAACGGTGTGTGTGTGTCCATAGATACCTATGTCCGAGCGCACCTGTCTGTATATAGTACGAGTTTGTATGTGTCGAAAAAGAGATGAGAGGCATTTCAAAAAAATAGAGTGAACCTATGAAAGCAAGCCCTTTCGAAAGCATGACAACAGCATTTCATAATCATTGATCCTACATAGTATTAACGAATAAAATTAAGCCGCCCTTCCCTCACCCCCATAATTTGCTCTGAGTATGAAGTCCCTTGTCCTAACCCTTCTTGTTTTTGCCCCTCCCTATTCTCAAAAGAAGCCCACCCTCTCCAAATGCACTATGGCACGTTTTCCTCTCTCTGCATACATAATGTCAATCATTTCCTCCTCTTTTAGCACACAATAAAATTTCCCTCCTCAACGACCAAGCTGCACTTTCCCTCTACCTAAACCTTCCTCGCACTACATGGTGTCCTTGACAATCTCACTTTTCTATGGCAGTGCATGATACATTCTTCCTCCATAAATTGTGGCAATATCCTTGATAATCCCGCATTTATATTTCAACAACCTCCCATCTTGACCATGGCAACATCTTTCAGTTTCATCGCTCTCTCGCATAATGGTGCAACAACTTCTTCCTCCAAAAGGAATAGACATCAAAAAACAATTTTTAAAGTGAGCAAAAGGATGGTTTGAAGGGAAATTTTCTTCTTTTTAGATGTTTTGATGTTTTGAGCTGCGAAATCATTTATTAAAATATTTTGGTGGATTTTTTTTTCTTCTAGAGCTTATATGTGTTTTAGCTTTTGGGACCTCTTTGTTTCAATTCAACAGAGTGATATTTTGTTCTAATTTATTGCCACAAGTTTTTTAAAGTTATAGGGATTCCTTTTTTCATATATCACAAATAATAATAAAGATCAGTCTCAAAATAAGAATATACGTATACATGAATCCTTTATAAGAAAATGCATTGTAGATGATAGATGAGTCATATGCTAAACTTATTTATGCATTACATTTTTTGCTAATTACATATTTAGTTCTATTTTTTCTTTGATTTTGAAACTATTTTATATGCAATTGAATGCATTCCTTTATGATAGTAAAATAGATATATCAAATTATTTTTGGAAATATTTCCAATATTCTTTTTATAGACGATTTGCAATTTTTTTGATAACAAATAAAATTGGTTGAATTTAAATCTTTGGAAAACAAAAACAAATCGAACTTGAATTTGAGACTCTATCGAATTTAAGACGGATAAGGAAACTTTAGATTGAACCGTTGAATTCTGACAAATTAGATGATATTTGATTTAATTAGCACCCCTAGATATAAATAAATCCAAGATACGTAAAATGACAAAAATATTTTTCAGAACTATAACCACCTATCAGATAAGCACTTGTAAAATCTAACAAGATCAACTTGTAGAGGAAAAGAGCGTGTCTTCAACTAAAAGTGGAATGGAATAGACAAACTACAAGGAAAATGCAATATATCAAGCAATAACAAAATCATGGATACATGCAGCAAATTTGAGGTCGCTTAAGAAGAAATAAGAAGATGAACATTGACACAAGTTGCAAAAAGGGAAGAAACTACTACTACAACAACAAGGCCTTCCCTTTTTTTCCCCAAAAAAACGGAAGAAACTAACATCAAAAATACTGAGTCTCCTACATGCATACTGAAGTAGCAATCATCAAACAACAGAATACCATCTACATAAATTACTGTAATCAAAAGTATTATGGTGCTAAGGGCAATTTTTTGAGAAAGGAAAGAGGTGGCATCCCAAGATGGAACCCGCCTCACAAGACATGTATATATGTTAAAACTTATAAATTGCATTGAGTTACATTTTCCACGCTATGCACATCGCCTACAGTGTTCAATTGCATTCTTAGTATTAAAAGTATCCCCCCCCCAAAAAATGACATGGTTTTCGGCGCACCATATAGCCCAAACCAATGCAAAAGGATACGTGTTGTCCTTATGACCGTATGCACACACCGATCTGATATCTCTCCAGAAGCTTGAACAATCTCGCCCAGCAAGCCAAGAAATGTTCGCCCTACTCTACACCTGATCTGAGGAAGGAAAGGAGAAAAACAAATGCTCCGTCTCCTCCACCACCGATCCACATCTATCGCATGCGACAACCTCCACTCCCAACAACTGTCCCCTACGTCCTTTGGTTAGAATCATGCCAAGCCTGAACAGCCAAAGAAAGATCTTGATTCGGTTCGATACCTTGCTTCTCCATAGCATCTATGCATCCACACCAACATCTTCCTCCACCTCCTCCCCGTCCTCCATGAAGAATTGGTAAGCCTTCTTCATCGAAAATCTTCCATCACCCCATATATAATGGTATCTTCCAACTGTCAGTCTTTCAAACTACGCCAACTCCATCTGTAGAGCCATGAAATCCTCTACCCTTCGATCAGACAACTCCGAAGAGAAAGTCAAAGACCATGATCCTTGTTCTCACACCGTCTGCACCACCTCCTCCTTTTCAGCCACCAACTACCAAAGGTGTGGGTAACGTTCACCCACTGCCCCCTCCCCCGTCCAATCGTCCTGCCAAACCCGAAATCATGCTCCATTCCCAAGTATAGGTCTCAACTCCGCCAAGTCTGGGATCACCTATGCAATTCCTTTTCACAAAAATGACAGTAGACGCCTCATGACGACCTCCAATGACATGGGTATCCCATATATCATCCTCAACAGCCTGCAAACCAGGTCCTCTGACTTCCCCCAAAGGCGCATCACTCATTTCACCATGAATGTCTTGTTCATTTTCACCCACCTGCAGAACCCCCAACCTGCCCTTTTTTGATGACATCACTCTACCCCAATCAACCAGATTGACGTCTCTCCTAGTCTGCCTCCCATCCGACCAAAAAAACCTTCCATTAATACCCCAATCCTCATGTGCATCCCCACAGGTAATGACCTTGTAGAGCAAAAGAAGATTGGGATGGTCGAAAGAACATGTTTCAGGATAATCAGCTTCCAACCCCTTGAAAGCATCCTAGCCTTCCATCCCGCTAACCTTCCCTCCAATCTCTCCAGAAGAGCTCCCCAGTCACTCGATTTGGGCCTCCCCGCCACCAACGGTAATCCCAGATATGTGATCGCCAATGTAGTTGTTGGGCACCTCAACACCACAAATGCGCTATGCACCTCCCGCTCTGAGAGACCAAAGGGAACCACTACCGATTTATCTCTATTGATCTGAAGCCCCGATATATACCCAAAGATGTCCATAATAGCAATGCATGTTGTATCTTCTCCTCTTCAGCCCCCAGGATGATAAGGGCATTTCTGTACTACATTATTCTCTTTTCGTACAATCTGGTCCTCAGGACTTTGCACATCTTTCCTTTTCTCTATGTGATTCACAAAAAGCTACATTCCCGGTGATGCATGCTTTAGATATGAGCCCTGGCAAGGCAAATAAATCATTCTATCAAAGTGAAAATTCTGATAGAATAATGAAGATTAAAGAGCACGTATGAACCAAGATGTTTATTACAAATAAAATGTCTGGTAATGATAAGAAAACGAACAATGCAGAAGAGAGCAGCGGAATTGTTACGAAATACTTGGAGATTGTCGAATCTAGAAGATAAAGGTATAAAAAACAGAAGAAAATTGTCATAGAATTTGCAGAGGCAAAAATGCATGTTTTGCCACAGGAAATAAAAACATAACGATCTACAGCATTCCATAGAATGAAGGGTGGAGGTATTTAAATCAAAATAGGACATATTCACCTACAGACTTCAGAAATTACAGCATACCACCATAAACTTGAGGCATTTCATCCTAACGACAGATGAAACTCACTCAGAAACATAGAAAGGAACCAAAAGTGTCAAGAGAGGGATGAAAGCTCGCTCAGAAACATATAAAGGAACCAAAAGTGTTAAGAGAGGGGTCAATCAATTTCTCGTGCAGGTAAGCATTTTTGTGTCTTCCATTCAGGCACCTTCGGTCCTGGATGATTTAAATCCTATTCAAATTTTACCCTAATGAGTGGCCTTTCGCTCCTTCCATAAATTATTTGAGCAGGGTTTCCAGGGTGTAATCCAGTTTTGCTGTTTTGTCTGAGAGGATTGAAATTAACCTATCGAATCAGGGTTTTTATAGCTTGCCAATAGTTTGTTTTGTACTAGTAAGTTTTCTTACATGAATCACAGGTGCAAACTGCAATCCCACAAGGTGCCAGCCATTTAAATCACATGATGCCATTGAAGCTTGATCTTCAATAAAACTATCAATCAACATGCCACAATTTAGTACTTGCACCCTTATAGTCATTTCATATATACATTCTTATGGCAACAGCCAAGTAAATCACTACTTTAAAACCATAAGATCAACCTTCAACAAGCAAGAATAAAACCACCTCAAGAAAATTCCCCAACTACGCTTTATGTTCCTCACTTGTCATAGAAGCACACATCCATCCTTCAGAATATGCACATGCAATTCTCATACATAAGAAAATAATACACAGATTCTTTAACAAAGTGAATTCCTCATCATGCATGTAAGTTTTTAACTGCATTCCAAGATTCAATAATAATTTGAGCAAGCTTGCCATAGTGCCATGCTTATAAATGTTAACAGGCATTCTATTCCCACATTTGGATATAATCATTTGCTTAACACTGCATTCCTAAAAGGAATAGCAAGATCCCAGCAGATGAACCGCCCAAATATCCTCCCCATCCAGGCATCTAAAGAATCAGGTTTAGAAGGTGCATGCATTAATTTTATCATGGAACAGACCCCATCCCCATCCAAAGCTAAGTCCCGTTTATCTTGTGGTATTAGAATTCTCCTTTATCTTTATTGTTATATGATCTTGTTTGTGATTGTATGGCAAGGCGCATTAAAAAATCCAACACAAAGATTACCTCTTCTTTAAACTGAACCTGAGCAGAGACTTCGGCATTTTTATTTGGAGGTGCAGACATCAAATACGATGTGTGCACAAAGATAAGCATCCTCTCTTTCCCTTATACTTGATTCATGAATCTTCATTTTCAAAATTTTGACTTATTTGTGGAGATGGGGTTTCTGTTGAAGAAAAAGCTGTGGAAGAATTGTGGACTACATTTTCTGGAGCTGGAATTTAGGTCACTGGCAAGGAGTTTGGGAGGTGCACACATTTGAGGACGTGTGCACATCAGCTAAGTCCATTTTCTTTTTAATTTTTGATCTCTTTGAAGAGTTGACTAGTAACGAATGTGTCACTCTATTTGGAATCATTCTGACTTGGACGGTTTTTTTTGTTTTGATGGTTCCAAGGCATTTAGTGAACACTCAGGGAGCTGATTTGTTCTCAGTTCTAAACAATTTTGAGATACTGGGAATCATGTTCCTTGATCTCTCCCGTCAAGAACTGCTTTAAACTTTTGAAAGCCTTTGTGAAGACTGCAGAAGTGGCTGATGAAGAAGCAGGCTCTTCAATGCTGTTTCTTGGAAGTGCATCATATGCACAACCAAATCTTACCAAAAGCTTTAGATAGTTCAATATCAGGGATTGGTTTTAAGGCTAAAAGTTGTGTGAAGTCCGAATACAAGGTTGAATTTCTCCAATCAAGACCTTGTTAAAAGTTTGCAAAGGAAGCATAAGCATTTTTTTGAGGAAATAGTGTTCGATCCTTGGGGGCATTGAGACTATTCAGTTAAACAGTTCTTGATTGATGAACATAACAGGACTTCATTAGCAACAACAAAGGCCTTTTCCGCATTAAGTAGGGTCGGTTACATGGATTTTTGCCTCCATTCTGATCTATCTTGGGTCATTCTCGAGCTTAGATTTCAAAAAACTAAAATCCCTTCGGATAGTCTCATTCCAACAATTTTTGGGCCTTCCCCACCCTCTCTTAGCCGGCTCAACATACCAAAACTCACATCTTCTAATTGGTGCATTAGTCGGCCTCCTTTGCAAATGTCCAAACCATCTTAAGCGGATTTCTATCTTTTTATCCTCTATCGGAGCTACACAAACTTTCCCTCCGATCGCATCATTCCGAATCCGATCATTACGTGTATGACCACACATCCATCTTAGCATTTTTATTTATGCCATTGTCATTATTTGCATATGTCTATGGTTCACATGCCAACATTCAAACTCATGGAGTGTAACAGGTCTCACGGTTGCTTTGTAAAACTTTTCTTTGATTCTCAAAGAAATTTTATTATCACATAGGACAGTCATGGTTGGTCCTAAGACTGGGTAAATGACGAGGGTTACATTGGATAGCCAACAGCTGGCATAAAACAATCGGAGACAAATTCCTAAACAGTGTTTTCAATTAAGAACGCTATTTAGGAATTTTCATCGAGACAATCGAATTTTTTCAACATGGATTTACGCAAACATTTGGATTTCATTGGGGCTTCCCTAGTTGCAACGTGTTGCATCACTCGAATGCAGTGAGAAGGTGGCAAGGACTGCTACATCACTACTCAGATTTAGTTCAAAATTTGCAAGGATTCTCGCATGAGGAAAGCATGCGAGTAAATAAGCTAGTCGTGTTGCATCATCGTCCAGATGCAGTCCAAAATTTGCAAGGATTCTCACATGATGGACGCATGCGATTAAAGAAATTAAATCGAAAGAGATTGTAAAAGAAGTTGAGGATAAGTAATTGATACATTGACACTTTGACTGGAAAACTAATGGAGATAGTAGATACGATGGAAAGAAGGAAGATTCATATACTTTGTCTACAAGAGACAAAATGGATTGGAGAGGAAGCAAGGGAGATCGAGAAGACAGACTTTAAATTATAATATTATGGTAAAGAGAAGGGTAGAAATGGTGTTGGAGTAGCTGTTCATAGGATTTGAAAGATAGTATGGTTGAGGTGCAACGACATAGGGACCGGTTATTTTGCTAAAATTTGTGCTTGAAGAAGAAATTTTAAATATCATCTCATTTTATGCATTACAAATTGGTTTAGAGGAAATGATTAAACAAGATTTTTGAGATGATTTGGATAAAGTTATGAAAGGAATCCCACAAAGAGAGATGATTTGTCTAGGTGGAGATCTTGAGGGAAAAGGCATCCTGGATTTTGTAATGGCTTATGACCTTTTCATAGTAAATACTTTCTTCAAGAAGAGCAAGGAGCATTTAATTGTTTATAAGAGTATCCCAACTAGACCATAGATTAATTACTTTGCGATGAGGGAAAGAGATCGGTTGTATTGCAAAGACTGCAAAATAATCCCAGGAGAGAGTTTGACATCTCAACACCACTTTCTAGTCATTGATGTGCAATTAAAAGGATTGATGGTTCCCAAGCTCATTAGAACTAGATTGTGAAATCTTCAACTGAAGCAATCGAGCTTTCAAGGAGAAGATTTTAGAAAACTTTATCTTGGAATTATAATGGGAGTGCGAACGAGATGCGGGAGGCGGTAGCATCTTGTGGTAGCATCCTGTATCCGAAAGGTAGCCAAAGAGATGATAGACGAGTCTAAGAGAGGAGTCTCATGCTAAAAGGAGGCTTGGTGATGGAGCAAAGGAGTGTAAGAGAAGCTTAAAATGAAAAGAACTTGCTTTAAAGCTATGTATAAAAATAGAACATATGAAATTGTCACAAGCTACAAGATAGTGAAAAGGAAGCAAAAATAACTGTAAGTGAAGCTAAGTCAAAAGCTTATGAAATTTTGTACAAAAAGCTTGACTCTAAGGAGGTTCAAAAGGATATATTCAGATTGACCAAAAAGAAATGAAGACCAAAGATCTTTCTCAAGTGAGATGCATTAAAGATGAGGAAGGACATGTGATTGTTACTCAGAACGATATAGAGACCAGATGGAAGCAATATTTCCATAAGCTTCTCACCGGAGAAGGAAATAGAGAGATCACTTTGGGAGATCTAGCTAGTAGTGAAAGCTACTAGAACCATGCAAGCTATAGATGGGCATTGCTTCTATCTAGTCTCTATATCCTTATGAGTAACAAGCATGTATTCTTCCCGTCCTTAATGCATCTCATTTAAGAAAGATCTTTGATATGTCTTTCTTGCTTTGGCCAATATGAATATATCCTTTTGGCCCTCCTTAGAGTCAAGATTTTTGTACAAAACTGCATAACTTTTTGGCTTAGCTTCACTTAAAGCCTTTTTTTGCTTTCTTCTTCGCTATTTTGTAGTTTATGATAGTTTCCTTTGTTCTAACCTTAGACATGACTTAATAATCTCCTAAAGATGGCTGAAGCATTGAACGGTCATCCTGAGAGATTTCAAAGCTGAACAACAAGAGGAATTTTTTGTATTGGTGTCGGTAGGAATTTTTTGTATTGGTGTCGGTACAATCATTTTGATCTTGTAATAGTGGATAATATTCCATTTTTATTTTTATTTTCCTTTTGTTTTTACTTGTATACTCCGAGAAGGGACCTTTTTGTATGTTTGATTTTTTTATGAAATAAAAGGGTTACCAAACCCACTAAATATCAGGTGTATTAGTAAAAAAACCCAAATCCATTATCACATACCAAACACAACATTAAAATGAAGTGCATCCTCCCCATAACCCTAGGCACCACACTACTTGAATTCAGCTATAACAACACAACTTGAGACCCGAGGTTTTGAGCACTGACATTTTCTCAATAAGTTGTAAAATAGGCATGTCAACTGCATGCTGGAAGCGATCCCTCGAAAGCATCAATTGACTTGACTAATATTCATATAATTTTAATTATTGGTGTTGTCAAATGAATAGATAATATTAAATACGAGACTGTAAATCAACCGATCGCGTGCTCGTCATCTAATGGCATACATCATTTTAATCGCTTGGATAGAATTTGAAAATTCATTTAGACCTTGATAAACACACGAAGATATTTCTTTATTAAGCTAAATGTATCACCAATTTACAGCTAAAATTAGATGCTTAGCAGATTATTAAGCCATGCATAATATTAGAACTGCTATCTCATAGATACTTTCAATTCAAAGAATAAACTAAGCACGAATGCATATAAAAAATTCAACTGAGAAGATAGACATGGATAAGTCTGTCAATAAAATTTGCATGACAATTACACTCAAAATCGTTAAAATATCAAAATTCATTTGAACCTATCGTGGAAAATCGGCATTCCGCACACTCGGATGCCACATCGAATCAAAATGGGCACAACAGGACCAATGTTGCATCTAAAAATTTGTTACCACGTCGCAGACAGTGCCAATTACAAATAAGTCCATCACTGTATAAATATCGACCCATTGCTTATAGAAACAACACCATCTTAAAGTACAAGCAATTCATTCACTCCATGTCGATTTTAGATAACGATAGCAAACGCCAAAACGCGAACCACACGACTTCCAAACCACGCCACGATCGGACCGGAATCATCAAACACCAAAACCACCAGAATACAAATATACGGGAAAACGCGAAAATCATACCGTCAAGGGCAGTGTCCTGCACTTCGCACACCACAGATCGACGCACGGACCTGCGGGCGACCGCGGACGACGACGAAACCCTAACGGCGCGCCGGCCGATCCTCAGCCCGCGGTACTCCGGCAGCGCCACGGCCATCCGCGGCGGCACCGCCGCCCTGGGGAGGGCGGCGGAGGCGCGGGGGACGGCGACGAAGTCGAAGACGGCGGCGGCCATCGGAGAGAGAGGGAGAGAGGGAGCGGGAGGTGAGAGTGTGGGGGAGAAGGGGATGAGGTTGTTAACGATGGAGGGAGATATGTGATGTGGTGTTGGGGGAGTTGAGGGGATGACGGGGGAGTGGATGAGATTTGGGGAAAGATGGGCCCCACTCGCTAATCTTGTAGGCCACACAGCCTGGCAATGCCCGCTCGGATTCGCGGCCATTGGTTCAGATTCCCTCTCTGATTTTTTTCCTCCTTTTTTTTCTGTTGGCATATAAACTACATATCCTTTCTATTTTGTAGCAAACAAGTCAACAATGAGCAGAGAGATGTAGCTCCTAAGAAGTAGAGCTGGAATGTCCAAAATATTGTCAAAAAAGTTTAAGTAATTGTTCAGATGCAATCGTTAAAAATTCAACTGACATGTGGTTGAAAAATAAACAAATTAAACTTGAACATGAATTTGTTTTTGTTTATATAAACAAATTGAACCTTACTTAGATTCTCTCATACTTGGTTTGATAAAGTTCAATTTCGTTTTGTAAACCAAGTATGAGATGAAATGTGATTGCATCAATAAAAGACTACAGTAAATTAAAAAAAATCTCGGACGTGTGCAATCAATTTCAATATCATACCAGGACTTTAGAAAGTAACAATGTGGCATCCGAACTTTAAGATTTACCTCAGTGTGATCCTTGATTACTCAAATTTAGTCGATCATTTTCTTATCTTAAATTTCAACAACTCAAACACGGACGGTCCCAAGCTCGGGTAAATTGAGGAGGATTGCGCGTTAGATAGTCGATAGCTAGAGTAAGAGAGAAATTCTTAAATAGTGTTCTCTTTAATAACACTATTTAGGAATTTGTTTCAAAATAGTTCGGATCTTTTCAACACGGATTTAAGCAAACATTTAGATTTCGTTGGGGTGTTCCCTACCAGTGACGTGTTGCATCGTCTTAATGCAATGAGAAGTTGGCAAGGATCGCTACATCGCTACTTGAATGTAGTTCAAATTTTGCAAGGATTCTCGCATGAGGAACGTATGCGAATAAATAAGCTAGTCCTATTGCAGCGCCTCCCGGATACAATCCAAAATTTGCAAGGGTTCTCGCATGATAGACACATGCAGGTAAAGAAGTTAGTCTAAAAGAGGTTGTAAAGGAAGTCGCGGATAGGTGATGAATCTCCATTTCATCACCTTTATTCTATCATTTTGGCCTTACAAACCCAAGCTAATGCATGTAAATAACATTATTTTATACAGATTAACATTCTTTATTTATTCCATTTATTGTATATAAAATATTATTTTTAATACCAAAATTATAGAATAAAGAAAAGAAAAAGAAAAAGAATAAAATATCAAAGGTATTTTATGACCCTAAATCCTGAGACCAAGTCAAGAATTGATTTGGTTGATAAGGAATAAAGTAGGGGAACATAAGTGTCAAATATACAGTAAAAACTCCATTATTTTATTCATTAATAAAGCATTTTTGGGACCCCAAAGCGGCGCTTCGGTCGTCCTGCTCCCTGCTTCAACACATGTATAAGAGTTGCGCTTTTCATGATTTTTAGGTAGTTTTATTGCATTTCATTCTCGGTCCTTAGATTAGCGTTTAATCATTCGCACTTAGCTTATTTTAGGATTTTACCTCGCTGGAGCTCTAGAACTCTGGCGAATGTTTGCCACCCCATTCACTGTGAACCTCACTATTTTCGACGTCGCAGACACCCCATTTCCTTCCCCTCTCGTTTCTTTGATCTTTCCCACTCTCCAGACACTCATATCTACCTTAGATCCAAGCATCGAGGATCATGATCCATCACCCCGCCGGACCTCTCCGCCCACACCTCGCCCATTCCATGCCTAATGGATCAAGGTAGTTTGCCCTCGATCCGTGTCTTTCGTCGTGCAGGTCCCGCACTAGAAGGACCCTTCCCAGCCAAGAATCGAACCTGCATAGGGTCTCCAGAAGCTCCATCTTCCATGACGTGCCAGGACCACATCGATGGGTCCTGGACCTTCTTGAGAGCACCAGTTGTTGCAGAATCTCCTCCCAGACGTGTAGATCCAAAGACCACCAATAGAGACCGCCGAATGAAGGAGCAATCGTCAATCGAAGGTCAAGGAGCTCGTCGTTCTTCCCTGTTCTTGGTCAATAGCAACAGTCGTCCGATATAGGGAGGAGACTCAAATCCATCATCATTCGTTGGATCTAGCAAAGCTCAGCCGCTCGATCTCAATCCGAGATCTACTCTCGAACGTCCATGGCTCAACTGTCACCAAGCCCTCCCGTGAAGCCACATGTATAAATGAGATATTTTGCGTCGTACGATGGAGCACCTTTGGGGGTAAATTGCATATCTACCCCCTACCTTTAGTTTTTATTTATCAATCCTGTAAATAATTTTTGTAGCGTCAATAAATTTGGAAATTACGTAGAGGCTCCTGTATTTATTTCATATTACATTTTGATCCATTCCAGCTCAGCTCATGTGTCGTCCCACGTGAGTTGGGAAAATTGCATGTATACCCTAGCGATTTTATAATTTGTAATTCAGTCCATTAAATCTGAATGTTAGTTGTATCTGAGAAATTTGCATATATGCCCCTAGCGTTATTTTTATTTGCAAATATGCCCTCGCTAATACATGTATTTTTAGTACTTGAATTTTATTTATTAAAAACAGTATATGTGCTACAAAATTGTGCAAAATAGGAATAGATGCCTGCTAGCATGTATTTTCATGCACATTTTTGGATTTGCGTTTTAGGAATTTTATCTATTTATTAAAAATCAAAATGAGCATATTTTGTCCATGTTTGATTGTTACACACGCGAGAGTCCAAACGGACACCGTTAGAAATGAGCAAATAATTACATAAATTAAAATTGCAAAAAGTAAATCCTAGACTCTACGCTCTCTCACGGCTCGACTCGATCTTAAATTTTAATGCAGCTTTTCGGAAGTCGGTGAAGATGTGTCGGTTCTTGAAAAACTGCTCTATTTACGCCGGGTACCTCACAAGAAAAAATAGGAGAGAGAGTGTGTGTGTGTGTAAGAGAGTGACTCAAAATAAAAAAATAAAATAAGAAAATAAATGCTGGAAATAAAATAAAAATAAATGTAGAAAAAATAGAATTTATAGTGAAAATTCGGGGGGTCAGAGTACCCAAATAAAGAAAACTGAACAAAAGATTTTTAGACAAAAAAATTAAGCTGTTTGCCTTCCCGGCAACGGTACCATCTGATGTGTCGTAGATTGCCCTGCTTAAATTGTGTGGATTATCGTGTGCTTAAAAAATGTGTAGTTTCGTTGTAGGCGGGCAATCAGAATCGGTCAAAAAATAACCACAATGAATTAGTTCAATTTTCAATCGATGCGGTTTTATGTTTCTTTTACTTGGGCAAGTCCCAAGGTCGAACTCAAGGAGGCAAAGGAACAACCTAGAATTTTTTTCTATCAAAGTTCGTGTACAGTTTTCGAGGTGGTCTTTTTTTTGTATTGTTAATGCAAGTTTGGGATGCAAAATACAACTTTGACCGATTTTAAGGAATAAAAAATGAATAGCAATCAAACGATGTCCAAAAAATATGAAACTTGACAATTATGATGAAATGAATGCATTATAATTTTTTTTGGAATTTTCGGATGCAAGATAAATATTTTACGAATTTATGAATGCAAATGATGCGAATTTCAATAGTTAATTATAATAAATATTAAACATAATTATTTTCAAGAGATAAAATTATCAAAGATCTATCATTAGGTGGTCGATCTGAGAAAATCCTAAACCTCGAAAATATGAGATTTAATACCTATTAAAAATCAAAGATCTAAATAGACAAAACATTTTTTACAAGGAAAACTACGTATGCAAATGCAATACTTTTTGGGCACAATGTAAGATACAATAATTCTGCAATCTGTGAATTTTTAGCAATTTTTAGAGCAAGGGGTAATTACTTATGAATTTCAGAGCATAAAGTGGTAGAATATGCATTCTTCCACAAAATAATTAATTATTAATTAACCACTGATTACAAAAATGTCAAACATATGCCATAATGTAAAGAATTAGTTGTAGAACAAAATACCTATTTTTGATAAATAAAATAATGCAAGGTAGAGGTTCTAAACCATGGGGGAACAAGGAGGTATTTCTGCAATATTATAATAATAAAATAAATATGAAAATGTAATAAAAGGATTCAAATGTAAATACCGAAAGTGTTGGGGATGTTGCTGCAAAATTACCATAGGGTCATGTACGTAGCACGTGACCTCTGGTTGGGGGGGCTTCTTCGCAAATAGATGAAACGCCAGGGTTCTTCTAAAATTTTTCCAACTGTCACGTGTAGAGCACGTGACCCTGGGGTAGCTTGTAAATCATGGAATTCCGGGGGCTTGGATGCAAATGTTCCCTCCCGTCATGTGCCTCACACGCGGGAGGGCCTCGGGCCCACCGCCCAGCGGTCGCGGCTGGCTGGGCTGAGCTCCGGCTTATGGATGGCCGTGCGGCGGAGCACAGTGGAAGCGTTGGCAGTGCTAAGCCTCGGTGAAGTCGACGGTGGAGGCGAAGCTTCTGGCGCCTATTTAAAACTAAACATATTTTATTTCTTTTATTTTGTTTATTTTTAGTAGTATTTATAATTATATTACCCTATATTGTATATAGCCTTATATATTCTTATATTATATATTTAACCATTAAAAATCAAAAAATATAAAAAAATAAAAATTATAAAACTAAATACAATTAAAAAATATAAAAATTATAATAAAAATATATAAAATTAAAAACCCACATAAAAAGATAATAAATGGACAAGAGAAAAGAACAAGTTTTGCATTTATTTGCACAATCTATCGTTTGCTCCCTGTGTTCGACCTCTACACATGCTTGTACACTATACACATTTGTTGTATAGTTATAATAAATTTTAACTCCTCATTTTTCTTTTTCATTGATTTATTCATTTGTGGGTTAATTGTTGATTGACTCGAGGGTTAGTGAGCGGTCACCTCAGCGGTAATTTATCTTCACTTTTATGAGGATATTTTTAGACCCTCGTTGAATTTCAATCAAAAATAGATAGTTGGAATATTGGTACCTAACTGACAAATCAATGGAAAAAAGGAATTTTCAGATACTATGTCTTCAAGAGATAAAATGGGTTGGAGAGAAAGCAAGAGAGATCGAGAAGGCATGCTTTAAACTTTGGTATTCAAGTAAAGATAAGAGCAGAAATGATGTTGAGTGGTTGTTCATAAGGATTTGAAGGATTGTGTGCTTGAGATACAAAGATTTAAGGATCGGACAATTTCAAAAAAGTGATGCTCGAAGAAGAAATCATGAATATCATCTCAGTGCATGCACCGTAAATTGGTTTAGATGAAAGCATTAAACAAGTTTTTTTGAGAGGATTTAGATAAGATAATGCAAGGAATCCCACAAAGAGAGATGATTTGCTTAGATGGAGATTTTAATGGACATGTGGAAAGGATGCTTTAGGATAAGAAAGTGTTCATGGAGGACATGGCTTCGGGGATAGAAATGAAGAGGGAAAAATCATTCTTGATTTTGTAATGGCTTACGATCTTTTCATAGAAAACACTCTCTTCAAGAAAAGGAAGGAACATTTAATTACTTATAATAGTGACCCGACTAGAACACATATAGATTACTTTGTGTTGAGGAGAAGAGGTCAGTTGTTTTGCAAAAACTGCAAAGTAATCTCAGGAGAGAGTTTGACCACCCAACTTCGCTTGTTAGTCATAGATGTGCAAATAAATGGGTTGGTAAAGAAAAGGAGGGTTTCCAATATTACCGGAACTAGATGGTGGATCTTCAATAGAAGCAATCAAGCTTAAGGGAGAAGGCTTTAGAAGACTTATCTTGGGATTGCAGCAGAAGTGAAAACGAGATGTGGGAGGCGGTAGAATATTGTATCCGAAGGGTAGCCAAAGAGATGTCAAGCGAATCAAAGGGAGGAGCTCCAGATCAAAAGGAGGCTTGTGTGGAGTGGAGGGGTGCAAGAGAAGCTCACAATTTAAAAAGTATGCTTTGAAACTATGTCCAAGGATAGAACATATGAAACTGTCACAAACTACAAAATAGCAAACAAGGAAGCAAAGAAGACTGTAAGCGAAGCTAAGTTAAAAGCTTATGAAGTTTTGTATAAAAATCTCGACTCTAAGGAGGGCAAGAAGGATATATTCAGGTTGGCTAAAGCAAAAGAAAGAAAGACCAAAGACCTTTTTCAAATGAGATTCATTAAGGATGACGAAGGTCACGTTCTTGTTTCTCAGAAGGATATAGAGTCTAGATGAAAGCAGTACTTCCATCAGCTTTTCATTCAGAATGAAATAAAGATATCACTTTGGGAGATCTAGCTAGTAGTGAAAGTTACTTGAATCGTGCAAGCTATAGACAAATTAAAGGAAGGAAGTAGAGGAGGCTTTGAAGGTTATGAGACTTGAGAAATGTGTAGGACCTAATGACAATTCTATAGAAGTTTGGAGAGTTTTAAGTGAACGTTTATAAATGTAATCAATTTTATTTGACAAAGCAAGAAAATACCCGAAGATTAGAGGAGAAGCATCGTGATGCCTCTTTATAAGAACAAAGGAGACATTCAAAATTGTTCAAATTACAGAGGTATCAAGCAGATGAGTCACACTATAAAAATTTGGGAACATGTGATCGAAAGAAGGTTGAGGCAATCGAAAGTAAAAGAAAATCAAAATCGATTTATACCAAGTCGCTCAACTATTGAAGCCATCCACTTACTGATGAGAACAATGGAGATTTATATAGTTAGAAGAAAGAACCTTTGAAGCCATCCACTTACTGATGAGAACAATGGAGATTTATATAGTTAAAAGGAAGAACCTCCGTATGACTTTTATTGATTTGGAGGAGGCTTATGATTATGTCCCGCGGGAGATATTGTGGAGAGTTTTGGAGAAGATACAGGTACATATCATATACATTAATCTCATAAAAGATATGTATGATATGGCTTCATCTTGTTTAAGGATATGATCTGGGAAGACTACCTATTCTGGCATCAATATTGGTTTGCATCACGGTTCAGCTTTGAGTCCATTCCTTTTTACTTTGATTATGGACTAGCTGACGATTCACATTCAGGATGAGATATCTTAGTGTATGTTATTCGTTGATGGTATTATGCTGATTGATGAGACTAGAGATTGAGTAAATGAGAAGCTTGATGTCTGGAGACATACATTGGAGACTAGTATAAGTAGGTCTAAGATTGAATATATGAAGTGTACTTTTGATGGAATTAATGGTGAAAGAATCGAGGTGAAGATTGGTGATAATAACATTCAGAAAAGAGATTCTATTATATACCTAGGTCTCTTTTGCAACATCATGGGGAAATTGATGGAGATGTTACTAACAGAATAAATGCAGGTTGGATGAAGTGGAGAGGAGCCTCTACTATTCTCTGTAATAAGAAATTCCTTTGAAAATCAAAGAAAAGTTTTACAAAGCAGTTGTGAGACCTGCTATGCTCTATGGATCTAAATGTTGACCTGTGAACCATAAACATGTGTAGAGAATGGCAATAATAGAAATGACAATGCTAAGGTGGATGTGTGGACACACACGTAAAGATCGGATTTGGAATGATGCAGTTAGAAAGAAAGTTGTTGTAGCTCTGATCGAGTATAAGATGCGAGAAAGTCGCTTAAGGTGGTTTGACCATTTGCAAAGGAGATCAGCTGATGCACCAATGAGGAGATGCAAGTTTTGGGATGTTAAGCCGACTAAGAGAGGGCAAGGAAGGCCTAAGAAGTGTTTGAATGAGGCTATACAAAGGGATCTTATTTTTTGGATCTAATCCCGAGTATGACCCAAGATAGATCTGAATGGAGGCAAAAAAATCCATGTAAGCGACCTTATGAGCCAAGATAGATCTGAATGGAGGCAAAGAATCCATGTAACCGTCCCTACTTAATGCAGGAAAAGGTTTTATTGCTGTTGTGTCTTAAATTCAATAGTCGAGGACAACATTGAGACAAATGTTAAAGTTCGGGTAGCATATTGTTACCTTTTAAAGTTCTTGTATGATGATGAAATTGGGTGCATAGTTCAGAGATTTTTTGTAATTTACTCCTAAATTTAACATATGTGTATATGTTTAGTGAAATAAAATATGTAAGTACAAATATGTTCATGCATATATAAAAGGAAATTGTAAAAAGTTAGTTACTATATTAATTGTTTATAAAATTTCATGCAGATTTAATGAGTTTTTATCAAGGTTAAATGAATTAAACCATGTGTACAAGTATTGATTGATGTATGAAGGTTTATCTCCATATATCCTTAGTCAGAAATGGATCTGAAATGGACATTATTAAATGCTTATTCTAAATCATTACCTTTAATTATTCTAATCAGACTTTTATGAAGAAAAATCAAGTCAAACCAGCTTAAATACCATTTTTTGTCTTAAAGAATCAAATTAAACATAGGTTTGCTCAATTTCAGGTCGTTTACACTCCTTTGAGCAGTAAGTATCTAGAGAAATTACAATGCTACCGATCATTTGGAGAGAAATGATTCATTTCTATCATTCAGACAGATCTGCAATTCAAATATCCAACCACCTTGAAGTGCAAAATAGATAATTTTTAGATCATTTATTCCAACAAACCTATATGGAATAGAATTTGAAAAGAGGCATTTAAATTTTTTTAGTAAAAGAGGTGAGAATAAGCTAATTTACTTAGAATATCCAACATGATTTAAGAACTTTGGTATTATTTTGAGGAAATAAGTGAAAGAAGAAGATAAGGAAGGAGCATGAATTAAAGAAATACTTTGCTAAATCATCATCGCTATAACATTGCGAGTATCTATAGGAAACATTGTACTTAAGATTGTTCAAAGTTAGTATTTCATCATTAACAAATAACCATGTGAAGAAAGAATATTTATGTGAGGAAAATTTAGACCATGTAATTGTAAACAGTATCCCTTAGTCAGCCATTAGAGATAATAGAATAGTGGCATTTAACAGAGAATGAGTCTTTAGCATTTCAAATAGAAATAGTATGGCCATTACTACTTGAAGATTAAAGTTGGCAAAAGAATAGAATGGACCCCAATAAAGGTGTTAACTAAGGAAACTTTGGATTTCAATGCTTTAACCCAATTGAGAGGAACCGTCTAGAAGCAAAGATCTTAGCAAAGGGAATGTTTTCTATTGGTAAGGGGGAAAATCAAAGACTGAACATCATCACCAAGAAAGATGCTCCTTAATAGAGTGCCAAAAGAGAGTAAACCTTTCATTATTAATGTTGACTAAGATGTCTTTAGCTTTAAGAAAAGCTTTGACGATGGAGAGACTTTAGAAGGGAAAGGACCTAATTAAGGGCAGAATTATTATGATAATGTTTGATGAAATCAAGTATGCCCACATTAGCTCATTAACACTGATCATATTATATATCTTCCATAGATTTTTGAAGTGGGGTAGGATTGAACAATTTGGGATCAATGATGCCCCAACCATCATTAATCGTAGGATAAATAATGGTACCTCAATTTACAATAAGGAATTTACTTGTTCCATTGAACTATTCTAAAGAAAACTGACATGATCAAACCAAGATTTCGTAACAATGCAGCATGGTAGAAGATAATATAGGGGAGATAGAAGCTAAAGAAGAACTTAAGAGAACTATATTAGCTAATAGTGGGAAGATTAAGCTTTTTGAATAAGGATATTCTTCTAATTATAATTTTTTTGAAGTTAAGTTGAAAACCAAAGTAGGTTGCGGGAAAGCAACTATGTTGGACTAAATCGAGCGAAAATTGAAACTAAGTAGAGCAACTCCAAACATCATTTTAAGAAAATCTAAAGTAATAGGTTGATTTGGGATTTGCAAGAGTGGGAAGGATTTGAAGATGCTTCATAACATTAGTAATGCTAAGAACGAGACCACAAATAAAGATTGAACAATCATCGGCATATTGAATGTTAAAAATACTAAGATAGTTATCCTTTCCAAGAGGCAACATGAGAGGACATGCCAGAAGGAAATAATACATGACATTTGATCTCTTATTGTCTTTCTCTGTTAATTGACATCAAAAGATCATCCATTAGTATTCATAGAGATTTTAGTGGTAGTCAAAATAATCTTTATTTATCCGATGAGATTTGTTAAGGAAGTTAAACCACCATAATGAATTTAAGAGAAAATCCCAATTAAACAAGTCAAAAGCATGATGGAAGATATATTTAATGGTTGTACCACTAATTTTGTGCAAAGTACCCATAAAAGATAATTTTAATTACTAGTTGATATTAAGCAACCCATTACGTGTTGATTTCTAAGGAAGGCATTGAAGTTAGTTGAAACGAAGGAGCTAAGAGGAATTATAATTTCAATTCTCTTTTAGTCATGATAGAAAAAAATGGGAAATAGTTAAGGATTTGCTCCTTTAGTAGGTGGAAAACAAGCAATTGTGTCGTTTAAATTCAATGCAAAAAAAAGTCACTCTTAGATTTTGTGTTTTAGATTTTTAGGTTGTGATGCATTATGTTTTTATGATTTAATATATGTTGAACTAAAGAACAAGAGATATTTATCCTATATTTTTTCGTAATTTTTAGCAATAAAATGAATTTATTTGAAATAAAACAAGAGATGTTCTTAGAAAATGATTTTTGAATGTTAGAAATTAAATATAATGATAAAATTTCAATAAAGATCTCAAATGAAGCAAAACATTAGGCTACATAGCATATATTTTCAGATCTCAAAAATATTTGAAGTATGAGCTTAATTTTATTAGTGTGAGCCAATCACAAAATTAATTCACTAGCAGACAAATATCATCTCAAAATGATATAGCAGTTTATCACAATTTTTTCATTCCAAAACATGTTCCTTTATGTAATAGTTCAATTTATTTTCAAATTACATCCAAAAAATTCTCAAAGTTTAATAGAAGGTAGAGCATGAGTCTAGGAACACAATAAAGAAATATCATCTCAAGTATGCAAGTTTTGGTAAGATATAAAGCATTAAAGACAAGGGGTCTCTCTGCAGATTAGCTAAATAACAAATAAAGTTAAAAATCTAGGAAGAAGGGCTTATTTGGTGTCGAAACCACTAGGGTTCCTAGCCAAAAATTCTAGTTACATGGAATCAGCACGTGACCTCTCTTCATGCCCACGGTCGAGATGTTCTTGAGTGTTCAGATCAGACGATTGAAGAGCCCTTGTGTGTTGTTGCTTTATGGCTTCGATGGATGGTGATCTAATGATGTTACTAATCTGCTGTTCAATGGTTGGGATCAAACTGATCTAGGGGAATAACATAGTGGGTTCATCTTCTTCTTTTAGTGCGAGAAGGGAGGAGCTCTAGGTGATTCCCTAGTGAAGTGGTCTATTGATTACGGTGGTCTCCATTTGCTTTCAACTCGAACAAGGGGTCAACTCAAAAAAGGGAATAAGGAAGGGGTGGGATCCTTGTTGGATGCATGATATTGAGGACAAACTCTTACCACTGAGCATGGTCAGAGATGGAGAGGAAGCAAAGATATAAAAGGGGAAACGAAGAGTATAGGGGAATGAAGGTGACGCTGAATTGGATGAGGATAGAGAGTGCAATGAAAAAGATAAAAGAAAGGGTACAAGAATAAAGGAACGAAGAAAGAATGTGGGGGCTGAAGGAGGATGCACAGTTACATCCACCTGAATGGAGAAAAGACGCATCATTAGATTGACCAGTCAATGGTCTGCTAACCCGGGTCAAAGAAGGGAGGACGAGGTGGTGAGAGAGAGGGGGCGCGCCCTATCAGGGTGCATCACATGGAAGCAATGATTGATGGACAACTGTTGCTTACTTAGTAGCTCAACAAAAATCACAAAAGTGAAAAAAAATATAAATAAAATAAAGCCTCAAAATAAAAAAAATCAAAAAGAAAATTGTAGATCTTATCGAGATGTACAACTCTCATGAAAATTTAAAAAAACAAAATAAATCAAATACTTATAGTTAAGATTTTTGTGATATCCTATAGGTATAAAATATATATTTTTGTGTGTTTTATACTTTTTTTCATAATTTCCTCCTTGATACTATATACATATAATATATTAGTGTAATACTTTTATATATTATATACATTATCTATTTCTTTTTATGAAAATATAAAATTTAAGGATAATTTTATAGAAAAAATAAGTCAGTATTTATACGTGAAATACACCAAATGGATGGCTGGATATTTTCTATGCATTTTCTTTGATTTTTTGTTGTGTTTGATTTTTGAATTATTTATAATTCATTGAATTACAAAGTAAAGAAATAAAAGCAATAGATTTTTTGAAATGTTCAAAGATAGTATGTATATAAAATGATAGGATCTGAATGTATAGTTGTGATATATTCATAACATCTCAAAAACCCAAATTTCACAAAGGAATTCCGTTTCAATTATAAGTGGTTTTAGTTCAGAGATATCTGAGTATATATCCCTTTAAAGGAGAGTAGAGTTTTCATAGGCATGTGTACGTGGCATATATTTGACTTTTAATCTAGACAAACTCAAAATTAAGGTTTTTATTGACCATATATACACGTTAGTATTTTTAACTTATTTTCTATTGTTTAAGGTGGTTATTTATTACCTACAACATGAAAGTGGTTTCAGATCATTTGAAGTTGATGTAAAATTGTTAAAAAAATATTTGTACGCATATAAATTGCATGTACTACAGGAGTAAGACTTTGTTTTTAGTGTTTACTTCTGATTCATTCTCTTCTTTTGTTGACTGATTTTGGCCAAAATTCACGGAGTCTAAAATGGTATCTCACACAAGGCGGAGACAACCGTTGCTGTGACGACTCACAATGAAATCTGGACTAAAGTCAACAATTAACCCACACTATAGATCAAGGAAATAGAAATAAATGTGGAGTTAAAATTTATTTTTAACTCTGCACAAATGATGTAAAGGGCAAGTATGCAGAGAGTTCGAACACAGGGAGCAAACAGGGTACGTGAACAAATAAATGTGTGTGTGAGTGTAAGTGATGTCTACACTAAGCAAGCACTCAAAGGAATTTTTGTGGGTTTTTAATTTTTAATTTAATTTTTTTCATTAATTTTTGATTTTGTATTTTGGTTTTAAATTTTCTAATTTTTATAATTTTATATTATATATATATTTAATATTGGAATATAAAGACAATTTAATAAGAGACAAGATAAAGTATTTATAAAAATGTGCGAAAATAACCAAAAATTCAGAAATAAAATTTTTTTGAGATTTTTATAATTTTTTACTATTTTTATGATTTTTGGGTATTTTTCTAATTGCTTTTGGTATTTTTAAAGGCTGAAATAAATGAAAACAGTGAAGAAGGCACTGTCTGTGAGTAAAATGGTGATTAAAAATAGCAAACAGCCACGAAATTTTTCCACACTATTTTTCAAATAAAGCTAATAAAATGTATAGTAAACCGGAACTGAGTTTATATTTTTATGAATTTTCCTTGATTATATATATTTTTTTGAAGTTTTTATGTATTTTTGAATATTTAAGGTTTTTCTTTTGAGATTTTTAGTGATTTTTGGACTGACACTAAAATAGGTTAAAAGACACACTAGGGAAGTTTTTGGAATTTTTCGAGGCATTTTAATATTTTTTTGGTATTTTCTAAGCTAGACAGTGAATAAAGAGCATGTTTTTGATTTTTAATAAATAGAAAATAAAATTAAAAATAAAAAATATAGCATCAAAGAGAAAGCACACAAGAGCTTAAGTCTATTTTTTGAGAATTTTTGGAATTGAAATGATGGTCCAAATAAATAAAACAAGTCTACAAAAAATATCACAGCCTGGCAGGGGTATAAGTGCAATTATCAGAACATCCAGGGGCACATATGCAATTTTCCACAAAAATATATAACGTTAAATACAAGTTTCTGGACTAAAAACAAATACCCAAACCCGGAGGGGGTTCAGTGCAAAATGTCCAACTCACACGCACTGGGCACGTGACCTGGCAGGGGTATTCTTGCAATATTACAAAGTTCCAGGGGCTCAGATGCAATTTCTCCAAAACATTACAACTTAATTAAAAAGTTCATGGACCTAAGCGAAATAAATAAAACCCAGGGGGGTCCTTGCAAAATACCCAGCCCCCTCACGCGCATGAGCATGTGAGGTGATGTGGATAGGACCTAAGTGCAAATAAGAAAACTACGGGGTTCTAAATGCAAATAACACAGAAATATTTAAACTACAACTCAAAGTTTTTGGACTGAAATGAAATACAAAATTTGGCGAGGGGGTCAGTGCAAAATACCCACGCCTTATCTCCTCGTGCGCGATCGAACGACGGAGGGCCGCTCACTTATCCACGTGGCGCGCGCACAACGCGCGATGACGGTTCAGCGATGGTCAGTGTAGATTAGATCCTCGAATGACGATCTGACGGTTGAGGCGTGACGCAATCCAACGGCGGAGATCAGAACTGGGGCATCGGCTCGATCGAACGGTGGAGGAGCGAGATGGAGTAACAGGGAAGAACGCCGGCGAGGCGATCTTCCCCGAGCTCGATCTCGGTTCTCCGGCAGTGGATGGGCTCCAAAATTGAGCTGGGAGCTCCTGGGAGGTCAGGGTACGTGCTGGGGTGCTCAGCTTTGTCGGAGAAGCTCTGTGGCGGTGGCGCAATGGCGGCGGAGCTCCGAGCTCCAGGAATCTCCGGCGATGCTCCAAAATGAGCCCCAGGGGCTTTGACTGTGCGTTGACCTGCAAAACGGGGTGAGAGGGTCCAGGGCAAACTGCCTGGACCCCGCGGAGGCGTAGTGGCGGTCGGAGATGGTCGGTGGAAGGCGAAGGGGCGTCAGCCGGAGGTGCGCTCCGGCGATGAGCGAGGGGAGGCGATTCGAATGACGGAAATCAGATTTTTTAGGGGTTTTTGATCTTGAAGCTAAGGGGAACACAACGAAGCAAAAAGGAAAGGGAAAGAAGTAAACCTCGAAGGTGGATGACCTGAGGTAGTGGAACCTCGACGCCGGTGGTCGGCGGAGGTGGTGGAGCCGCTACAGAGCCTCCTCGACTCGCCTGAGGGTGTGGATGCGGAGCTGTCACCTCCGGCAACATGAAGAGCACAATAGGGAGGAGAATTAATGGCTAAGGAGGGTTCAAACCTGGGCATGAAGGTGGCGGGGTGTTTAAGTAGAAGATGATGGTGTCTCCTTCAAGCCAGACTCACGCGCGAATGATGAAGATATGGCTGGATCCGAATACATGGCGTGTGAGAGTGGTGATCGGGGATGAAGTTCCAAGAAGGAATCGAGGCGTGAGGACGAACAGATCGAGCTCGAAAATTGGGGGAAGTCGGGGGAAAATCTGGGTGTTAGAGATGGCAGGCCTCGGTCAGGGAGTTGACCGAGTTCAACTCTAGACCGCACCTGGTTGGTCCACGTGGACCAACCAGAGAAATCCAGGCAGAAATTATTAAAAAATTCAAAATAAAATAGTAAATGACATTATTAAATTTAGGTTATTAAATAAAAAATATTTATTATTTTATGTAGTATTTTCTTCTGATTTTTAATTATTTTTATGGAATATATTTTTCAAGTTTTCTTTTATACCCTATATAGGTATAATACCTATATATTTTGGTCTTTTATTTTTATTGTGTGTATTTTAATTTTATTATTTTTATTACTTATTTTATAAAATTATAAAATACTTTTATACATGTAAATACATTTTTATTTCATTTTTCCGAGGTGTTTTGTCTAATTAATAAAATAAAAGTATGTGTTGTATAAGTATACATATAGGTATTGTATCTATGTATTTTTATTTACAAGTATTTTATTTTTATTTTTATTTAGGTTTTTATTCCAATTTTAATGTACATAATTATTGTAAGTATTATTTACAAAATTATAAAAATATGAAAATATGAAAATAATGAATAAATAATAAATTGAATATTTTAATCTGTACAATTATACAATGTGGGTCCAAAACTCAACTTTCAAACCGTAGCTCCGCCAAATGCGAAACCACTGCCATTAAATAGCTTATTTTAATCTATATACAATTAGAGGTGAGTTTGCTGCATTTGGAGTTTTCGTTTGTGAGATACGGGTCTGGGAAGTTGGGATTTTGGATTTTTATTCAGACCATAACTTTTTATCTGTATATTACTTTTCAGTGAAATCAATTTTGTATTTTTATTTATAAAATTATCTACAACTTTCATGTACAAAGTTTCTTTATTTGATGTATAAAAGTGGGACCAAAAATAGGTCCCAAAATGAATAAAGAATGAATAGAAAATATAGGTATTTTATCTGTATTTTGGCCTTATCTCCCCCTACTTTATTCCTGGTCGACCTATCCATCAAGATGCCTAGGTCTTGGGATTTTGGGTTATAAAATATTTACAATATTTTATTCTTTTTCTTTTCTTTTCTTTATTCTATAATTGTGGCTTTAATTACAGTACTTTATACACTAAATAGATGCACATGCATGAATGCTAAGATGACGATTTTAATGCTATTTACAGGCATTTGCTAGGGTTTTTGGTGCCAAAATGATAGAATAAAGATGATGAAATGTGGATTCATCACCCCCCTATACTTTACCTTTGCTAGTCCCTAGCAAACACTTATGCAATAAGTGCAAAAAGAAAAAGGAAGAAAAGAAAAAGAAGAACTTGGATTTATTTGATCATCAAACTTGTCTTCACAAAATCAAAGTTTGGAACTTAAGTCGGACCTTTGGAATTTTAGTGCGGGCGGAACCTTAGTGAGAACCATGTTTGAAATTCAACAGTCCCTGAGAATCCCAAAACTATGTCCAAGTCTCCTCAATAGCCAGGTCAGAAATACTTCAACTCATACGCAAACTCTTACGACTATGAATCTGACTCGTACAGTGTAAGTGATGGTGGCTCTCCCCAACTAGAATGACAAAGAGATTGACTTCTCCAGTACGACAACCCAATGATTCCCCAATCCAATAACTCCATCCTCGAGGAGCGGGGTATTCCCTTCTAAGTTCAAGTGGCAACCAGCTCAAGAGGATGGGGTGAAGAGAAGAATGGATGGTAGCCAGTGTAGCTACCTATCCTGGGATGCAAGACCAGTGTAGTCAAGTCATCCTGCTGCAGGCTCACATGATATGACTTTGGAACTCAAGCTTGCTTATTGACTTTACCACATTTACATAAGGAGTTTTTCCTCTTGAGCCAGTAGACTATCCCTCTTTTGAAGCTTTATTGCAACCCACAGCCTCCTGTCTTTAGACTTCCTAATCACTGGATAGGTTGGGGTGCACTTCCCTCCCTAGAGGAGGACAAATGTTTCCACTTGTGTGCGTCTCATACCGGCAAATCCAATCCCCTCACCACTCCAACTGAGTTGAGCCATGTGAAAGGTGCAGGTGTCCAAGTTAGGTCATTATCAACAAGAGTCGTGCGTGTGCTCCGAAATACTCTACTTAGGCAGTCAAGAATCCATTGAACCAAGTCCCGTGATCCTCAAAGAATTAAGTCAACTAGACCTGAAGTACCTCAAACCCAGTTCCTATAAGGTTCCTGTTATTAGGTAGATTTTAAGGTCCAATCAAGCTCCAATCTTCGGATTTTATTTAGACTTGTTCAACTATCAAACTCAATCCGAAAAATGCTCATGCTATGCAATGCTATGCAGAAAATATTTTTGTGATGCAATTTTCAAAATTTTGAACTTTTTATGGGTTTTTGAAAACATGATGATGCATATGCAGATGCATTTTTTGTATTTTTCAAAAAGATTTTTCAGATGTTTTTGGATTTTAATTTTGCAAATGTTTTTTTTTGGATTTTTGAAAACAAAAAGATTTTGGCTGAAAGCTAGGTAAAAATATGTACACGGGAGTGCTTCTTATATATACAAAAAGTGGATTTTAAGAATTTACAAGGGTAAGTGGTCAGTTTTATACATATATATACATATAGTGGATTTTGGTGAGATGTATGTATTCCTCAAACTTATTTGACACAAACTTTTCACACAATTTTTGAAAACTATAGTCCAAAATAGTTTTTACAAACAATTTTACAAACATGTACGCACATTTAAAAATCATTTTTGCAAAGGTTTTCAAACAGTATAGATAGATTTTTCAAAACATTTTTGCAACAATTTTTCAAACCATTTGCAAATCATTTTTCAAACATTTTATTTCACACAAAGAAAATAAACTTTTACAAACCACACATTTTTATAAAGGTTGAAAACATGTAACAAAATATTTTTAAAATAGTTTTCAATAAATGTTCACAAAGATTTTCAAACATTTTGCACAAAACATTTTCACCTGATTTATTAATCAGTAGATACACAAAAGAAGTTGAGGAACAAAACACCTTTTTATTAAGGTTTTTAATGAATTTTAAAGAATTATTGGCCATATTATTAAGAAAATACGAAAGTACGAGTTATTGCTAAAGTATATACGTAGTATATACGACCCCCCTATACTTAGCTTGAGCTATGTCCTCATAGATCGGAGAGAAATGAGAAGACATAACTCGTACTAAGTATAGACAAGTCTAAAGAATAAAGGAATAAATGAATGAACCAATGAACAAGAAGTTGACCGTCTCCCCTATACTTAGGATCAAATAATCCTAAGTATAGCAGACTGTACACAATGCAGGGAGGGTCAAGGGTGGGAATGAACAGATCGTACTCAGATTGTCTCCCCCTATACTTAGGGTAAGATATCCCTAAGTATAGACAAGAAGAGGAGACAATGGAGAGGATCAAAGAATAGAGAAACTCGGGGTGCACACCCCCTATACTTAGGACAAAGTACATCCTAAGTATAGAGAACTGTCTACAAGGGGCAACATCTTTTTGATACAAAAAAAAGAAGATAGAAAAGGAAAAGAAGAAAAGAAGAAAATAAATCAATAGATGAAAGAGTGATATGAACAGATGGCTATGTATAGAGGAAGATAGAAGTGAACACCATGTATGAGATGCAGATGATGTGAGTCAAAGAGCACATCTCATACCAGAAGGATGGGGGCAACGTCAATAGTCGGCGGATCATGATCTAGATATAGCTTCAGGCGTTGACCATTGACGCGGAAGGTAGAGGAAGATGACGGTTCAGATATGTCGATGTTGCCATTGTCATGTACCTTCCTGACCACATATGGACCTTTCCACTTGCTCTGTAATTTCCCTGGAAATAGTTTTAGCCTGGAATCAAACAACCATACTCTCTGATCTGGCTCAAACTGTTTATGACTGATGTGAGAATCGTGCCATGTCTTCACTTTCTCTTTATACTGTAGGCTGTTGGAAAAGGTTGTATCTCTCAGTTCCTCCAGGGCTGCCAATTCTGCTCTTCTCTGGTCTCCTATACTCTCAGGATCTAACAGTAACTCAGTGACTGCCCAAAAAGATTTGTGCTTGATCTCCACTGGCAGATGGCACGGCTTGCCATAGACGAGACGAAAGGGAGATGTCCCCAATGGATTCTTGAAAGAAGTCCGATAGGCCCACAAGACCGAGTCCAAAAGCTGTGACCAATCCTTTCGGTCTGGGCGGACAACTTTCTATAAGATAGTTTTTATCTCCCGGTTCGAGACTTCGGCAAGACCATTAGTCTGAGGGTGATACGGTGTGGCAACCCGATGGTCAATGCCGAACTCGTCTGCAAGGGCCCTAACTTTGTCATTGATGAAATGAGACCCCCCGTCTGAAATCAAGACTATAGGTACCCCGAACCGTGAAATGATATTTTTCCTCAAAAATTTGCATACGGATTTAGCATCTGCGGCTCGGGTGGGGATAGCCTCAACCCATCGACTGACATAATCCACAGCGAGCAAAATATGCTCGAATCCCTGACTCTTAGGAAATGGGCTAATGAAATCAATCCCTTTGCATCAAAAACCTCACAGAAGTAAATGGGTTGCATGTGCATCATATCTCTCTGTCCGCAGGTTCCCATTTTCTGACAGTCAGTACATCTCTTGACGAACTCCTCAGAATCCTTGAAGAGAGTAGGCCACCATAGGCCGGATTGAAGCACCTTCTGTGCTGTCCTTTTTCCAGAATGATGTCCTCCTGCCTCAAGCTTGTGGCAGTATGTTAGGACGCTATGATGCTCTTCTTGAGGAATGCACCTCCTCCAGATGTTGTCCCCTCCTTCATGATAAAGGACGGGATCCTCCCAATGATAAAACTTAGCCTTCGCCAGGAAGGTCTCGAGTTTCTGCATGGGCCAACCTTGTGGGACCGTCTTGGCGACAAGGTAGTTCACAATGTCAGCGTACCACGGGAGCGAGGTGATAGCCAAGATCGCCTCATCTGGAAATGTCTCGGTGATAGGTGTGCTGGGCTCAGATTCCTCAATATTCTCCAATCTGGAGAGATGATCCGCCACCACATTTTTGACTCCATGCTTATCCTTAATCTCAATATCAAATTCCTGGAGCAGAAGGATCCACCTGGTCAAACGTGCTTTGGCATCCTTCTTAGCCATTAGGTACCGGATGGCGGTGTGATCAGTGTAAAGAGTCACTCTAGATCCGAGAATATAAGATCGATACTTATCCAAAGCAAAAACTACGGCCAGCATCTCTTTCTCAGTCACAGTGTAATTCCGTTGGGCGGCATCCAAAGTCCGGCTGGCGTAGTGAATGGCAAAAGGTAAGCCATCCCTCCTCTGTCCGAGTACAGCCCCAACGGCAAAATCAGAAGCATCCGTCATGATCTCGAATGGGAGAGACCAATCATGTGGCTGAAGGACAGGAGCTGAAACAACCATATCTTTGAGAGTCTCAAATGATGCAAGACACTTATCATTGACAATAAACTCGGTGTCTTTTATCAGCAAGTCAGTAAGCGGTCGGGCAATACGACTGAAGTCCTGAATGAACTGTCGGTAGAAACCGACATGCCTGATGAACCTACGTTTCATCATCTTTATTCTATCATTTTGGCCTTAAAAACCCTAGTAAATGCGTGTAAATAGCATTAATTTATGCATGTTAGCATTCATGTATATGTGTGTAAATATTGTGTAAAATGCGGTTTTTAGTGCCAAAATTATAGAATAAAGAAAAGAAAAGAAAAAGAATAAAATATTGTAAATATTTTATGACCCGAAACCTCGAGACCTAGGCATCTCGATGACTCGGTCGACAAGGAATAAAGTAGGGGGAGATAAGGGCCAAAAATACCAATAAAATTCCTTTTATTTTATTCATTCTTTATTCATTTTGGGACCTATTTTTGGTTCCACTTTTTATACATCAAATAAAGAAACTTTATACATGAAAGTTGTAGATAATTTAATAAAGAAAAATACAAAATTGATTTCACTGAAAAATAATGTACAGATAAAAAGTTATGGTCTGAATAAGAATCCAGAATCCCAACTTCCCAGACCCGTATCTCACAAATGAAAACTCCAAATGCATCAAACTCACTTTAATTGTATATAGAACAAAATAAGCTATTTAATGGCAGTGGTTTCGCATTTGGCGGAGCTACGGTTTGAAAGTTGAGTTTTGGGCCCCTATTGTATACTTGTACAGATTAAAATATTCAATTTATTATTTATTTATTATTTTTATAATTTTATATTTTTATAATGTTGTAAATAATACTTATAATAATTGTGAATATTAAAATCAGAATAAAAACATCATTAAAACTCAAAATAAAATACTTGTATACACAGGTAAAATACATATACATATACCTATACAATATATTACTTTATTTTATTAATTATACAAAGAACATCAATAAAATAAAATAAAAATATAATTATGTGTATAAAAGTGTGTTATAATTATATAAATTAATAAACATAATTAGTAAAATTAAAATATACAAAATAAAAATAAAATACTTAAATATATAGATATATATATACTATAAAGGGTATAAATGCAAATTTGTAAAAATAGATTTCATAAAAATAATTAAAAATCGTAATAAAATAATTTATAAAATTACAAATACTTTTTATTTTATGACCTAAATAAAATAATATCATTTACTAATTTAAAATGATTTTATAAAGTTTTTTTCCTGGTTGGTCCACGTGGACCAACCAGGTGGTCTGGACAGTTGACCGCGGGTCAACTGTCTGATCTACTCTCTGCTGCCTGTCAGAGTGGTTTTTTTTTTCGTTTTTGACGAATTTTGGAGACCACGTCTTATATCCTTTCATGATGATGTCTTCTGCAATTTTTCTCCCCGATGCTTGACCATTCACGCCCAAGGTCCTCCTCGGGGATTGAATCATGGATTCGAGAGATATTCTTCGATCTTCGCGCCCTCCCGGCCATTCATTCAAAATGCACCCATCCGCTTCCTTGGCCGGCTGAACCCCTTTGACTCTAGTTTGGACCTCCTGGGCGTCGCGTTCAGGACTGGAGGTGTGACAGACCTCCTCCAGCCGACGAAGGAGGCCTAGGCGAGGGCCGAGGCGGCCGTTCCACCTATCTCCGGCCGTTTTGGCCGTGAGGTGCCAATCTCGTGGTCTACCGCCATTTGAGGTCGTTTTTGTTCTCTTTTCCTTGCTTTTCATTAGTTGTTGTCCTAGCGTGCATCTCGTGCATTTCTTTTGTCATTTAATCCAGTCATTAGCATCATCAACCACCTCGCCGAAGCTTGCTCCGGCGAGTTCCATTTCCGCCGCCCACACCTTCACGCCACCGCGCTGCGGGGTCGGGGCAGTTTGCCCCCGACTCTTTCACTTTTCATTGCAGGTTCTGGAGCATCCCGCACACCTGGTGGCGATTTTGACGCTCGTCGGGTCACTTGGAGCTCGTCCTCGACCTCGGCGTCGCGGGCCACCTCCAGTGGACGCCGGCCGCTTTTGACGCCCCAGGCGGATAGTGGACACCTGCAGGAGAAGATCTGGACATTTTGACGCCCCAACGAACGCCGGAGGAGGGTTTCATCGTCGGGGGAAGTCCGCTACGGCGAACCTTCTTCATAGTTCTTCCAGCGCCGCCCTCCGCCGTCGGATCTAGCCCTGTTCATCACGGAAAGCAGCAGCCGCAGGATCATATCGCACCTTGGCCGACCGATCAAGCAAGCCAATCTAATCTTGGCCGTTAAGATGAAGGGGCATCGCGCGTTGCGCGCGCGACACGTGTCTTAAGTGAGAGCGCACCCACCGTCTGATCCGCGCCTAGCGGGTATTTTGCTATTCTAACCCGCGATTTTTGGTATTTAATTATGAGTGCCCAATCCTTCATCTGCTGCAGAATTGTTTCGTAACATTTGCGACTTAACCCCTAGATATTTGTGTAATTCCACTAAGGCCCCCGCCTAGGTCGCGTGCGCGTCACGTGTGACCTAGGCGTTTTTGCATAAGAACTTATGCTGCTTCTGGTTTTTATTTTTAATACAGTAAACATTTCTGTGGGTATAACTTTTGAGTAAAAATTGCGCGCAGGCCCTCCGTTTTCTGGCTATTTGCATAAACACCCTTCCCTGGCGCGTGCGACGCACGTGAGCTTGGGGATTTTTGCAATCGAGCCCTAGCGGCTTTAGGTTTTGTTGTTTATTCCAGAATATAGTTTATTCAGTACAAAAGTTTGTGTGAAAATTGCGTCTATGCCCTTGGAGCTTTGTATTTTTGCTAAAAGGCCCTTGCCAGGCCTTTAAATTTTTGCTTACTTGTCGTATTTATTTGGAGGCTTATTTCAGATCCAAAAATTCTAAAAATTTAAACTTAAGCTCCTGTTGTCTTGTGCTTTGTTGCTCTAATTTTAGTTTTTGATTTTCTTTTATTTTTATATTTATTAAAAATCAAAAACAGCCTTTTTATCCACTGTCTAGCTTAGAAAATGCCAAAAAAAATACCAAAACACTTTGAAAAATTCTAAAAAAATCACCTAGTGTCTATTTTAACCTATTTTAGTGTCAGTCCAAAAATCACTAAAAATCTCAAAAGAAAAACACTAAAAATTTAAAAACACTCAAAAACTTCAAAAAAATATATAAGATCAAAGAAAACTCTAAAAATTACAAACTCAGGTTCTGTTTGTTCCTCATTTTGTTCTTTTTATTTGAAAAATAGTGTGAAAATTTTTTTGTTACTGGTTGCTATTTTTAAATCCTATTTTAGTCACAGCCAGCCCTTGTTTCACTTTTTTGCTTTATTTCAGTCTTTAAAAATACCAAAAACACCTTGAAAAACCCCCAAAAATCACAAAAATAGTAAAAAATCCTAAAAATATCAAAAACATTTTATTTCTGAATTTTTGGTTATTTTTGCACATTTTTATAAATATTTTACCTTGTCTTTTATTACCTTGCCTTTAAATTCCAATATTGAAAAAGAAAATAATAAAAAAATATATAATATAAAAAGAAAATAAAAATCAGTAAATTAAAAAATCAAAATACAAAAATATAAAATTAAAAATTAAATAAAAAAATATAAAATTAAAAACCAACAAAAAATAGCATAAGTAGACAACTTGATCACATTCCCACATTTTGAGCATTTTTTCCCCGTTCTACCTGTCTGCTCCCTGTGTTCGACCTCTACACATACTTGCACCTATACACATCTTGTTGTAGAGTTATAATAAATTTTAACTCCGCACATTTACTTTCATTGCTTGATATATTTGTCGTGGGTTAATTGTTGTTTGAATCTCGGGTTTTGTTGGAGGTCAAATCAGCGACTGTTGATTCGCCTTGTGAGTCAACACGACCTCTGCAAATCCGTGTTAAACAAATGGCGCCGTTGCTGGGGAGCAATAGCGCGTAGTTCGAGTTTTTGCTTCGTGTTGTGACCTTTTGTCTACCTTTGCGGCTTTTATTTCTGCTTGTTTTATTTTTCTTATTTTTGATATATCTTTTGAATTGTCTAACCACTCTCCTTGTTTGGATTCCGTGCGAGGTACACGGATCGAGAGAGGAGCCCCTCTTGGAGCACCTTGGCACCCACGTGAAGCGGCTTTAGCTTTGCACGAAGAAGGACTTGGAGGATTTTGCAAGATAACTTCTTAGCATTTATTTTCTTGCATTGTATTTATTTTGTAATTCATAGTGAGAGAGAGACCATTTATTGTAATAATACAGGTACCCCCGGACATTTGGACTCTTTAGCCTAATTTCCAAGTGATTGTTCACTTGGGGGCTCGTCGCGGCTTTTTGTCGGTTTTCATCGCATTTTTTTACTTTGTTTTCCGGTTTTCGATTTTATTTATTTTGTGTGATTGAGCCCCTAGTTTTAGGATTGCTTGCGATAGACTAAGGCCAAACACCTAATACTTTGCATGCACCTATAGTTTCGTTTGGACGTAGTCAAAAATTTAAACAGTTTATCATTAGCTTTCGATCCACGCGCCGCGAGCTCATTCCCACACAAGCGCTTTCTCCTAACTCAAATGTGTTGAGCAGAGGAGGGGTGAGCCTAGACCGGACATTAGGATTGAGGGTTGGTGGTCAGCTTGTGGTTCTTCACGATAATAGCAATTTCTGAAACTTAGGGCGATTTCATCGGCTTTTGCATTTGCATATAGATAGGTTTCAATTCTGTTGAGCATCCTTGCATGTAGAGTGCTGGAGGCAAGGTGAGCATTTACGCTTTAACATCCATCATTGTTTTGATCGCTTGCATTGCTTTTCCGCCTCTCTACCTCTGATTTTGCCAACCTAGGATCTTAAAGGAATTGAATCTTCGTTAGGCGCGTGCATTTTTATTAAAAATCCAAAAAAGTGAGAACAAATAAAATTGGGACTGCTAATATTACTTGACCCTAAAACCGACCAAAAAAGGAAAAAATTCTTTTGGGGCGAGTAATCCCCTCATTGTCTTCGTTTTACATTGCTCGCGCACACCCTAAGGACTAGTGCCCAAATCCCATCTTCAGCCCCTAAGTGTGTGTGCAACTCTTTTGACTTCTCACCTAACTCTAAAATAGACAATATTAAAAGACCGCATTTTGCGGTCTCTACCGAGTTGAGTAGGTGAATTGAGGGTTGTCTTATTTTCATTTTTGTTTGTGATTGTTTTGTGTGTGTCCTAGATCATCCCCGCGCATTTGCGCCTTCTTCTCCACTCTCTTGACTTGACCGTCGTGCTCTCCCGATCATTTTCCTTTTGTTTTCGAGATGGCCGACTGGAGCGTATTTTATCCGGATTTTGCGGATCATTCGTTCACTCCAGCTGGTCCACCTCACTTTTTCCAGGAGGACTTTGCTCCTGATTTTTGTACCTATCCGACCAACCAATATTTCAGGACTTGGACTTTGACCTTCACCAATCATTTCCACCACCATCTCCTACACATTTCGACAACCCACTCTTCCTTGAGTACCCTGATCCGGAATGTGATTTTTGTCCACACCCACCACCCACGTTCGACACACCCGATCCTGAGATTTTGGAGTCACCTTTCATGTTATCCACACTTGAGACCTTGAATCAGATGATGGAGCATATGAATTTAAGGACCAATGATCTTACTACTTTAAATAAGAACCAGAACGTCGCTCCATTCTTTGAGGATGTGGATTCATTTGAGGACGAGCATGAGAGCTTGCAATCGCCCAAAACACAAAAAAATGAGAAAAATTTAAAAATACTAAAAGAGATTGGGAGACCTTTGGTTGAGTCGGACTGCGAGGAGAGTGCCCCCTTGCTAGACCCTTTGACCACACATACATTCACACCCCGTCCCACCTTTGACCCCGAGGATGCCGCTGTACAGACTGCTCTTGGCATGCCTCGTGTATATGATGATTCCGACTTTCTCCCTTGTATGGAGGAGGTCCAAAAATTCAAAAAATGTTGACTGAACCTGAAGTGGTGGCCACCATACACGAGATTATCCGTGCCCCACTTCAGCAGGCCATGACTGATGTATCTGCTCCTCTTCCCAAGAAGAGAAAGCGAAGGAGCAGATCTGAGCGTCATATCTTGACCATGGCCACTGCCCACGCCATCACACACCATCCCATTCCTAAGAAGAGGAACGCTGCCACACCTTTCATTAGCTGCACCATCTATGACTTCACATGTGATCGCACTCTCCTAGACGGCGGTGCTTCGATTAGCATCATACCCTTCTCGCTGGTACAGTCTCTTCACTTAGGGCCTCTCAAAAAGATCAGGATGATCGTACAGTTTGCTGATGGATCAATAAAGAGGCCGAAGGGTATCCTTGAAAACGCCGTCATCTCGATTCAGGGCATGAGCTATCACGTTGATTTTGTCGTATTGCCCATGGGGACCTCCACTGGGGAGCACTCTCCAATCATCCTGGGACGACCATTCCTCGCCTCTGCGAGGGTCGTTATTGATTATGGATCAGGAGAGATTCGCTTCCGTCCTGCTGACGAGAGCGAGGTATTGATCACCGCACCCACTGCCGACCAGAGACCTGCACCTGATGTGACCACACCTATCTTGGCTGACCTCGAGGACCATGACCTTGATGATACTATCAGAGAATTTTGTTGTCTATTGGATTCCACTGAGACTCGAGAATTCCTCCCGGTTGAGGAAAACTTGGAAAGCATGGACCTCGACGTTCCTTCTTCTGGGACTTGGCGTTGTGTTGATGACATCCGCGGGATTTACACGATAGACACCATTTAGTGGAGGGCAGACTTAGAGACGATACAGGACGGCCATGTTTTGACTACTTCCACTGATGGGTCCGTTCCTATTCATGTAGATACTGATGAGCCAAAGGCCGAATTTGATTTAGTTGTTTTTCTTCGGAAATTCGGGCCTTTTGATGAGAAAGATGATCCGGTTGAGATTATAGAGGACGAATAGAGTTCGACTACTTCCACCGATGAGTTCGTTCCTTTTGGTTTTGACCTGGACGAAAACTCGCAGGACGACTCCGAGTATACTACTTCTGATGATGATGAGTTCGTCCCATTCCACTTTGATATTAGCGAGACTTCCAAGGCCGGACCTAGTCTTACTTCTTCCACTACCCCGTCTGTGCCTCCACACCCTAAGGCCACTGAGGACTTACTCCCCGTCGACCCTGATCGGCTTCTGTCCACTGTGGACCCCGATGTCGACCTGCATCACACCAGATCTATTCCTCAGCGGTCCCGCAAGAAGGTTCGCTTTCAAACTTCTTGATAATCTGTATATCCATCTCTGTTGTATATTCACTTTTGTGTACCTCTGTTCTCTCTACCGTATTGCTCGTTCGCCCATTCCTCGTGTTTGCCTTGCTTAGGACGTACTTTGTCCTAAGTATAGGGGGGTGGACGAGCCGAGTGTTCGTTCTTCGTTCCATTTCGTCACTCCTGTTGTTGCCTATACTTAGGGATTCTTTCACCCTAAGTATAGGGGGAGCGATGCGTACATCCTCACGATCTCTTCTTCTATCTTCATCTCTTTTTCATCTTTTCTTCTTTTCTTCTTTTCCTATTCTATCTTCTTTATCTATCAAAAAGGTGTCACCCCTTGTAGACAGTTTTCTATACTTAGGACGCACTTTGTCCTAAGTATAGGGGGTGTGCACCCCGAGTTCTTTCATTCATTTCGATCCTCTCCATTGTCTCTTCTTCTTGTCTATACTTAGGGATATCTTACTCTAAGTATAGGGGGAGACAATCTGAGTACGATCTGTTCATTCCCACCCTTGACCCTCCCTGCATTGTGTACAGTCTGCTATACTTAGGATGATTTGATCCTAAGTATAGGGGGGACGGTCAACTTCTCATTCATTTGTTCATTCCTTTATTTATTTATTTATTTAGACTTGCCTATACTTAGTACGAGTTATGTCTTCTCTTTTCTCTCCGATCTATGAGGACATAGCTCAAGCTAAGTATAGGGGGGTCATATATACTACGTATATACTTTAGCCATAACTCGTACAGTATTTTCTTAATAATATGGCTAATAATTCATCAAAATTCATTAAAATTCCTTAATAAAAAGGTGTTTTATTCCTCAAATTCTTTTTGTATTTACTGATTAATAAATCAGGTGAAAATGTTTTTTGCAAAATGTTTGAAAAATAGTTTGAAAACCTTTGTGAACATCTATTGAAAACTATTTTGAAAATATTTTGTTACATGTTTTCAACCAGTGTAAAATGTGTGTTCTGTAAAATTTATTTTCTTTGTGTTAAATAAAATGTTTGAAAATTGATTTGTAAATGGTTTGAAAAATGGTTGCAAAGATATTTTGAAATATATATATATATATACTATTTTGAAAGCCTTTGTAAAATGATTTTCAAATGTGTGTACATGTTTGCAAAAATGTTTGTAAAAATTATTTTGGACTATAGTTTCCAAAAATTATATGAAAAGCTTGTGTCAAATAAGTTTGAGGAATACTTACATCACACCAAAATCCACTATATAGATATCTATAAAATTGATCACCTACCTTTGTAAATTCTTAAAATCCACTTCTTGTAAATATAAGAAGCACTCCCGTGTACATATTTTTAACCTAGTTTTCAGCCAAAACTTTTTCTTTTCAAAAATCCCAAAAACATTTGCAAAATTAAAATCCAAAAACATTTGAAAAATCTTTTTGAAAAAGACAAAAAATGCATATGCATCATCATCATCTTTTCAAAAATCCATAAAAAGTTCAAAATCCTTGAAAATTGCATCACAAAAATATTCTCTGCATGGCATTGCATAGCATTCGCATTTTTCGGATTGAGTTTGATAGTTGAACAAGTCTAAATAAAATCCGGAGATTGGAGCTTGATTGGACCTTCAAATCTACCTAATAACAGGAACCTTATAGGAACTTGGTTTGAGGTACTTCAAGTCTAGTTGACTTAATTCTTTGAGGATCACGAGACTTGGTTCAATGGATTCTTGACTGCCTAAGTAGAATATTTCGGAGCACACGCACGACTCTTGTTGATAATGACCTAACTTGGACACCTGCACCTTTCACATGGCTCAACTCAGTTGGAGTGGTGAGGGGATTGGATTTGCCGGTATGAGATGCACACAGGTGGAAACATTTGTCCTCCTTTAGGGAGGGAAGTGCACCCCAACCCGTCCAGTGATTAGGAAGTCTAAAGACAGGAGACTGTGGGTTGCGATAAAGCTTCAAAAGAGGGATAGTCTACTGGCTCAAGAGGGAAAACTCCTTATGTAAATGCTGCTGTGAATAGTATTTCAAAAAAAAAAGAGAAAAAAAAGAAAAAAAAGAAAAAAGTTCAGGCATGTACAAAAATAAAAAGCCTGCAAAGTATGTACATGTGTTGTAAAGTCAATAAGCAAGCTTGAGTTCCAAAGTCATATCATGTGAGCCTGCAGCTGGATGACTTGACTACACTGGTCTTGCATCCTCGGATAGGTAGCTACACTTGCTACCGTCCATTCTTCTCTTCACCCCCTCCTCTTGAGCTGGTTACCACTTGAACTTAGAAGGGAATACCCCGCTCCTCGAGGATGGAGTTATTGGATTGGGGAATCATTGGGTTGTCATACTGGAGAAGTCAGTCTCTTTGTCATTCTAGCTGGGGAGAGCCACCATCACTTACACTGTACGAGTCAGATTCATAGTCGTAAGGGTTTGCGTATGAGTTGAGATATTTCTGACCTGGCTATTGAGGAGACTTGGACAGAGTTTCGGGATTCTCAGGGACTGTTGGATTTCAAATTCGGTTCTCAATAAGGTTCCGCCCACACTAAAATTCCAAAGGTCCGACTTAAGCTCCAAACTTTGATTTTGTGAAGGCAAGTTTGATCATTACACTTAGTCCACCTTCTTCTTTTTCTTTTCTTTATTTTCTATTCTGCACTTATTGCATAAGTGTTTGCCAGGGACTAGCAAAGGCAAGTATAGGGGGATGATGAATCTACGTTTCATCATCTTTATTCTATCATTTTGGCCTTAAAAACCCTAGTAAATGCGTGTAAATAGCATTAATTTATGCATGTTAGCATTCATGTATATGTGTGTAAATATTGTATAAAATGCGGTTTTTAGTGCCAAAATTATAGAATAAAGAAAAGAAAAGAAAAAGAATAAAATATTGTAAATATTTTATGACCCGAAACCCCGAGACCTAGGCATCTCGATGACTCGGTCGACAAGGAATAAAGTAGGGGGAGATAAGGGCCAAAAATACCAATAAAATTCCTTTTATTTTATTCATTCTTTATTCATTTTGGGACCTATTTTTGGTTCCACTTTTTATACATCAAATAAAGAAACTTTATACATGAAAGTTGTAGATAATTTAATAAAGAAAAATACAAAATTGATTTCACTGAAAAATAATATACAGATAAAAAGTTATGGTCTGAATAAGAATCCATAATCCCAACTTCCCAGACCCGTATCTCACAAATGAAAACTCCAAATGCATCAAACTCACTTTAATTGTATATATAACAAAATAAGCTATTTAATGGCGGTGGTTTCGCATTTGGCGGAGCTACGGTTTGAAAGTTGAGTTTTGGGCCCCTATTGTATACTTGTACGGATTAAAATATTCAATTTATTATTTATTTATTATTTTTATAATTTTATATTTTTATAATGTTGTAAATAATACTTATAATAATTGTGAATATTAAAATCAGAATAGAAACATCATTAAAACTCAAAATAAAATACTTGTATACACAGGTAAAATACATACACATATACCTATACAATATATTACTTTATTTTATTAATTATACAAAGAACATCAATAAAATAAAATAAAAATATAATTATGTGTATAAAAGTGTGTTATAATTATATAAATTAATAAACATAATTAGTAAAATTAAAATATACAAAATAAAAATAAAATACTTAAATATATAGATATATATATACTATAAAGGGTATAAATGCAAATTTGTAAAAATAGATTTCATAAAAATAATTAAAAATCGTAATAAAATAATTTATAAAATTACAAATACTTTTTATTTTATGACCTAAATAAAATAATATCATTTACTAATTTAAAATGATTTTATAAAGTTTTTTTCCTGGTTGGTCCACGTGGACCAACCAGGTGGTCTGGACAGTTGACCGCGGGTCAACTGTCTGACCTACTCTCTGCTGCCTGTCAGAGTGGTTTTTTTTCGTTTTTGACGAATTTTAGAGACCACGTCTTATATCCTTTCATGATGATGTCTTCTGCAATTTTTCTCCCCGATGCTTGACCATTCACGCCCAAGGTCCTCCTCGGGGATTGAATCATGGATTCGAGAGATATTCTTCGATCTTCGCGCCCTCCCGGCCATTCATTCAAAATGCACCCATCCGCTTCCTTGGCCGGCTGAACCCCTTTGACTCTAGTTTGGACCTCCTGGGCGTCGCGTTCAGGACTGGAGGTGTGACAGACCTCCTCCAGCCGACGAAGGAGGCCTAGGCGAGGGCCGAGGCGGCCGTTCCACCTATCTCCGGCCGTTTTGGCCGTGAGGTGCCAATCTCGTGGTCTACTGCTATTTGAGGTCGTTTTTGTTCTCTTTTCCTTGCTTTTCATTAGCTGTTGTCCTAGCGTGCATCTCGTGCGTTTCTTTTGTCATTTAATCCAGTCATTAGCATCATCAACCACCTCGCCGGAGCTTGCTCCGGCGAGTTCCATTTCCGCCGCCCGCACCTTCACGCCACCGTGCTGCGGGGTCGGGGTAGTTTGCCTCCAACTCTTTCACTTTTCGTTGCAGGTTCTGGAGCATCGCGCACACCTGGTGGCGATTGTGACGCTCGTCGGGTCACTTGGAGCTCGTCCTCGACCTCGGCGTCGCGGGCCACCTCCAGTGGACGCCGGTCGCTTTTGACGCCCCAGGCGGATAGTGGACACCTGCAGGAGAAGATCTGGACATTTTGACGCCCCAACGAACGCCGGAGGAGGGTTTCATCGTCGGGGGAAGTCCGCTACGGTGAACCTTCTTCATTGTTCTTCCAGCGCCGCCCTCCGCCGTCGGATCTAGCCCTGTTCATCACGGAAAGCAGCAGCCATAGGATCATATCGCACCTTGGCCGACCGATCAAGCAAGCCAATCTAATCGTGGCCGTTAAGATGAAGGGGCATCGCGCGTTGCGCGCACGACACGTGTCTTAAGTGAGAGCGCACCCACCGTCTGATCCGCGCCTAGCGGGTATTTTGCTATTCTAACCCGCGATTTTTGGTATTTAATTATGAGTGCCCAATCCTTCATCTGCTGCAGAATTGTTTCCTAACATTTGCGACTTAACCCCCAGATATTTGTGTAATTCCACTAAGGCCCCCGCCTAGGTCGTGTGCGCGTCACGTGTGACCTAGGCGTTTTTGCATAAGAACCCCTGCTGCTTCTGGTTTTTATTTTTAATACAATAAACATTTCTGTGGGTATAACTTTTGAGTAAAAATTGCGCGCAGGCCCTCCGTTTTCTGGCTATTTGCATAAACACCCTTCCCTAGCGCGTGCGACGCACGTGAGCTTGGGGATTTTTGCAATCGAGCCCTAGCGGCTTTAGGTTTTGTTGTTTATTCCAGAATATAGTTTATTCAGTACAAAAGTTTGTGTGAAAATTGCGTCTATGCCCCTGGAGCTTTGTATTTTTGCTAAAAGGCCCTTGCTAGGCCTTTAAATTTTTGCTTACTTGTCGTATTTATTTGGAGGCTTATTTCAGATCCAAAAATTCTAAAAATTTAAACTTAAGCTCTTGTTGTCTTGTGCTTTGTTGCTCTAATTTTAGTTTTTGATTTTCTTTTATTTTTATATTTATTAAAAATCAAAAACAGCCTTTTTATCCACTGTCTAGTTTAGAAAATGCAAAAAAAATACCAAAACACTTCGAAAAATTCTAAAAAAATACCTAGTGTCTATTTTAACCTATTTTAGTGTCATTCTAAAAATTACTAAAAATCTCAAAAGAAAAACACTAAAAATTTAAAAACACTCAAAAACTTCAAAAAACAATATAAGATCAAAGAAAACTCTAAAATTACAAACTCAGGTTCTGTTTGTTCCTCATTTTGTTCTTTTTATTTGAAAAATAGTGTGAAAAATTTTCGTTACTGGTTGCTATTTTTAAATCCTATTTTAGTCACAGCCAGCCCTTGTTTCACTGTTTTGCTTTATTTCAGTCTTTAAAAATACCAAAAAACCTTGAAAAACCCCCAAAAATCACAAAAACAGTAAAAAATCCTAAAAATATCAAAAACATTTTATTTCTGAATTTTTGGTTATTTTTGCACATTTTTATAAATATTTTACCTTGTCTTTTATTACCTTGCCTTTAAATTCCAATATTGAAAAAGAAAATAATAAAAAATATATAATATAAAAAGAAAATAAAAATCAGTAAATTAAAAAATCAAAATACAAAAATATAAAATTAAAAATTAAATAAAAAATATAAAATTAAAAACCCACAAAAAAATAGCATAAGTAGACAACTTGATCACATTCCCACATTTTGAGCATTTTGCCCCGTTCTACCTGTCTGCTCCCTGTGTTCGACCTCTACACATACTTGCACCTATACACATCTTGTTGTAGAGTTATAATAAATTTTAACTCCGCACATTTACTTTCATTGCTTGATATATTTGTCGTGGGTTAATTGTTGTTTGAATCTCGGGTTTTGTTGGAGGTCAAATCAGCGACTGTTGATTCGCCTTGTGAGTCAACACGACCTCTGCAAATCCGTGTTAAACAATGCCCCAGAAAAGACTGTAACTGACGCAAGTTGGACGGTGGGTTGAGTTTTCTGATGATATCCACCTTGGCCGGGTCGACCTCCATGCCCCTGTTGGAGACGATATGACCGAGGACCGTCCCTTGAGTCACCATAAAGTGGCTCTTCTCCCAAGATAAAACAAGATTGACCTCTATGCAGCGCTGAAGCACACGGTCTAGGCAGTCAAGACAAGCATCGAACCCGTCGCCATAGACCGAGAAGTCATCCATGAAGACCTCTAAACAGTCACCCACCATGTCAGAAAAGATGGACAACATGCACCTTTGGAATGTCGCTGGAGCGTTACATAGGCCAAAGGGCATCCGTCTGAAAGCATAAGTCCCAAACGGACAGGTGAATGTCGTTTTCTCCTGGTCTTCGGGCACAATGGCCACTTGATTGTATCTAGAGTACCCGTCAAGAAAGCAGTAATGACTCTTCCCAGCTAGCCGCTCGATAATCTGATCAATGAAGGGTAGCGGGAAGTGATCCTTCTTGGTGGCCTCATTCAATCGTCTGTAGTCCACACAGACCCTCCAAGAAGTAGGTACTCTGGTAGCGATCTCCTCTCCAGACTCATTGACAACTGTAGTGATACCCGTCTTCTTGGGTACCACATGTAAAGGACTTACTGATTTAACCGGAAATTAGGTGGTCTTAAGTTCAACACAAAGCGTGAACTCAGTCGAAGTGTCAACCACACAAATCTCGATTAAAGTCAACAATTAACCCACACTAAAGATCAATAAATTAGAACTAATGTGGAGTTAAAATTTATTTTTAACTCTACATAAAAGATGTATAGGTGCAAGTATGTAGAGAGTTCGAACACAGGGAGCAAACAGGGTAGTTCAAGCAAATGTGCTCAAGTGTGTGTGTGTGATGTGTCTACACTAAGCAATCAAGCAAAGGGGATTTTTGTGGGTTTTTAATTTTTAATTTTTTATTCTTAATTTAATTTTTAATTTTGTATTTTGGTTTTTAATTTTCTGATTTTTATAATTTTATATTTTATCTTTTTCTTTTTCTTTTTCAATATTGGAATTTAAAGACAATGGAATAAAAGACGACGTAAAATATTTATAAAACTAAGGAAAAATTACCAAAAATTCAGAAATAAATTGTTTTTGATATTTTTATGATTTTTTACTATGTTTGTGATTTTTGGGGATTTTTCAAGGTGTTTTTGGTATTTTTAATTACTGAAATAAAGCAAAACAGTGCAAATAGTGCTGGCTGGGAATAAAATGGGCATTAAAATTAGCAAACAGCGACCAAAATTTTTCACACTATTTTTCAAATAAAAAGAACAAAATGAGGAACAAACAGAACCTGAGTTTGTATTTTTCAGAGTTTTCCTTGATTTTATATATTTTTCTGAAGTTTTTGAGTGTTTTTAAATTTTTAGTGTTTTTCTTTTGAGATTTTTAGTGATTTTTGGACTGACACTAAAATAGGATAAAATAGACACTAGGTAATTTTTTTGTAATTTTTGGGAGTGTTTTAGTATTTTTTGGCGTTTTCTAAGCTAGACAGTGCACAAAAAGCATGTTTTTGATTTTTAATAAATATAAAAATAAAATAAAATCAAAAACTAAACTGATAGCGTTAAAGTACACATGTCCAGGAGCTTAAGTTCAAAATTTTAGAAATTTTGGGATTCAAATGATGCCTTAAATAAATACTACAAGCTCACAAGAATATCAAGGCTGGCAGGGGTATAAATGCAATTTAACATACATCCAGGGGCATACGTGCAAATTTCCACAAAATATTGAACTGAATATCTTATTTATAGCACCAAAATGCAATTACAAAACCCGCCTGGGTACGTTGGCAATTCTCCCACCAGGGCGCGTGACTTGCACGCGCCTGGCGAGGACTAGAATGCAATATCCAAAACCCCAGAGGGCTTACATGCAAAATCTCCAAAAATATAACACGTGCTATCACAGTTTTGGTACTAAAACGAAATATAACAAAAACCAAGGGTCCTTCTGCAAAATGCCCACCACCTCACGTGTACAGGTCACGTGAGGTGACGTGGCACCGGACCTGGACGCAAATATAAAGGAGTGCAGGGGCTTACATGCAAATAGCCCAAAGTTTTTATACTACAGACAAAAGTTTAAATACTAAATAATAATTACAAAAAGGCACGAGGGTGTAGATGCAAAATACCCTCGACGCGTGATCCGACGGCGATGAAGGTGCCACTTAGACACGTGGCGCTTGATGAACGGCCGATGACGCTTCGTGGATCAGCGGCTACGATTAGATCTCCCAGAGAAGATCAACGGTCGAGGCATGGCGCGATCCAACGGTTGCTGCTTAATCTGGAGGAGGCGCCCTGATCGGACGGTGGTGAAGATGGCTGGAAGAACACGGCGGAGCTCCGACGGTGCGAGGTTCCTCGAGCTCCTCCGGCCGACTCCGATGGCTTATGAGCTTCAAAATTGGACCGGAGCCTCCTCTGGTCGTCCTCTATCTCCTGGGGGCGTCAAAAAGCCACGGCGGAGGCCGTGGTGCTCGCTGGTGGCAGGCGGAGCTGGTGGGCTGCGTTTGCTCCGGCGAGCTCCAAAACTCGCCTCTAGGTATCTTTGCTTGTGCTTTGACCTGCAAGAATGGTCAACGGGTCCAGGGCAAACTGCCTGGACCCTTGGATGGTCGGGGAGAGGCGCGGGTCGCGATATGGGTGCACGGCCGGAGGTGCGCTCCGGCCAAGGTGCTTGATTTGGCGAAATACTCGATGGAACTTCAAATCTTTTTGGGGTTTTCGAAGCTAAGGCTAACAGGAGTAAAATGGTGCAAAGAAATGAGCGGGGGAAGGTCCTCGATGGCCGGAGCCAGAGGAAGAAAGATACCTCGACGCCGGCTGTTGGCGGAGGTGGTGGAGGTTCCCTCGACCTCATTCGCCTTGGCTGAAGAGCGCGCGGTGGAGCTGTCACCTCCAGCAGTGCTCGGAGCTCTCGAGAGGCGGAGAGGGGTGGACCAAGGGGACTCGATTTGAATTCAAAGTTGGGGGGTTCATTTTATGCGGTTTGACCTAAGATGACAGGGGTCCAAAGGTCGACGAGCATCTAGCAAATCTTGGGTCCAAAGACCAAGATTAAGCTCGGGCGAGTTAGATAGATGGTTGGTGGACAATGTTGCAGAAGGATGCAACACGAAAACATGAAAGAATTGGCTGGGAAAAAGCCAAAAAGATGGCTCAAAAACCGAGCCTGACACGGGCTACAGGGGGTAGGGCGACCAGTTGACTGGGGTCAACTGCTGACGCCTCCTGGTTGGTCCACGTGGACCAACCAGGAAAAACCCTGAATTATTATTTTGTTAAGTCATTTAAAAATAGAAATAAGTTGAATTAAATAATGATTATAAAATAAAAAATATTCGTTATTTTATGTAGTATTTTATTATGATTTTTAATTCATTTTATGAGGTGTATTTTTATAGGCTCCCTTTTTAACCCTATATAGGTATAACACCTACATATTGCATTTTTTTATTTTTATTTTGTAGATTTTAATTTTATTATTTTTGTTTCTTATTTTGTAAGTTTATAGAATATTTTTATACACATAAATATATTTTTATTTTATTTTTATGATTTATTATGTATAATTAATAAATTATAAGAATGTTTTGTACAGGTATATGTATAGGCAGTATACCTATGTATCCTTTTTACAAGTATTTTTATTTTTGTATTTCCTTTGCATTTATTCTGATTTTAGTACACATATATATTACAAGAAATATTTACATAATTATAAAAATATAAAAATGAATAAACAATGAATAAAGAATAAATTGAATATTTTATTCAGTACATGTATACAATAGGGGTCCAAAACTCAACTTTCAAACCGTAGCTCCGCCAAATGCGAAACCACCACCATTAAATAGATTATTTTATTCTATATACAATTAAAGGTGAGTTTGCTACATTTGGAGTTGTCGGTTGTGAGATACGGGTCTGGAAAGTTGGGATTCTGGATTCTTATTAAGATCATAACTTTTTATTTGTACATTATTTTTCTGTGAAATCAATTTTGTATTTTTCTTTATTAATTTATCTACAACTTTTATGTACAAAGTTTCTTTATTTGATGTATAAAAAGTGGAACCAAAAATAGGTCCCAAAATGAATAAAGAATGAATAGAATTTAAAGGTATTTTCTCTGTATTTCTGACCTTATCTCCCCCTACTTTATTCCTTGTCGACCTATTCATCAAGATGCCTAGATCTCGGGGGTTTTGGGTCATACAATATTTACAATATTTTATTCTTTTTCTTTTCTTTATTTATTCTATAATTTTGGCCTTAATTACAGTATTTTATACACTATTGTGATGCACCTGCATGGATGCTAAGATGGTGATTTTAATGCTATTTACAGGCATTTGCCAGGGTTTTTGGTGCCAAAATGATAGAATAAAGATGATGAAATGTGGATTCATCACTTACCCATTTGGAGTCGGAGATGGGGTAGATAAAATCGGCGCTCCACCACTTTGAAATTTCTTTCATGACAACGTCTCAAAGATTCGGGTTCAACCGTCGTTGGAACTCACGCGACGGCTGATGAATCCACATTTCATCATCTTTATTCTATCATTTTGGCACCAAAAACCCTAGCAAATGCCTGTAAATACCCTTAAATAGAGCATCTTAGCATTCATGCATGTGCATTCAGATAGTGTTTAAAATACTGTAATTAAGGCCAAAATTATAGAATAAATAAAGAAAAGAAAAAGAATAAAATATTGTAAATATTTTATGACCCAAAACCCCCGAGACCTAGGCATCTTGATGAATAGGTCGACAAGGAATAAAGTAGGGGGAGATAAGGTCAGAAATACAGAGAAAATACCTATACCTTTTATTCATTCTTTATTCATTTTGGGACCTATTTTTGGTTCCACTTTTTATACATCAAATAAAGAAACTTTGTACATGAAAGTTGTAGATAAATTTATAAAGAAAAATTCATAAAAAGAATACACAGATAAAAAGTTATGATCTGAATAAGAATCCAGAATCCCAACTTCCCACACCCGTATCTCATAACTGACAACTCCAAATGCAGTGTACTCACCTTTAATTGTATATAGAATAAAATAATCTATCCAATGGTAGTGGTTTCGCATTTGGCGGAGCTACGGTTTGAAAGTTGAGTTTTGGACCCCTATTGTATACTTGTACTGAATAAAATATTCAATTTATTCTTTATTCATTATTTATTCATTTTTATATTTTTATCATTTTGTAAATATTACTTATAATATTTATGTGCATTTAAATCAGAATAAAAACATAAATAAAATACAAATCAAAATACTTGTATAACACATAGGTATAATACATGTATCTATACCTATACAAATAACACTCTCATTTTATTAAGTATATAAAATATATCAGAAAATTAAAATAAAAATATATATGTGTATATAAAAGTATTTCATAATTTTATAAAATTATAAACAAAATTAAAGAAATAAAAATACACAAAATAAAAATAAATACTAAACTACATAGGTATTATACCTATATAGGGTTAAAAAGGCAACTTGTAAAAATAAATTTCCTAAAAATAAATAAAAATCAGAATAAAATACTACATAAAATTTTAAGTATTTTTTATTTTATAACTTTTATTTTATTCGGCCATTTAGTATTTTAAATAGAATTAATAACATGTTTTTCCAGGGTTTTTCCTGGTTGGTCCACGTGGACCAACCAGGAGGTCAGGACTGTTGACCTAGGTCAACAGTCTGACCTACCCCCTGTAGACCTGTCAGGCTTGGTTTTTGAGCTTTTTCTTGGCTTTTTCCCAGCCAAGTCTTGCACGATCTCATGCCACTTCCTTCTGCAAAAATCTTCCCTGTAGATCCATCTTGCCCGCCGAGTGTTTACATTGGGCTATGCATCAATGAGGTGCTCCAGACCTCTTGGTCTTTGGACCCCCGTCACCTTGGGTCAACCCACTTAAAACCGACCCCCCTTCTTTCCTTTTGAATTCGAGTCCCCTTGGTCCACCCTTCAGCACCACCCTCGTGCTCCAGAGCTCCCTGGAGGTGACAGCTCCATCGCCAGCTCCTCATCCAAGGCGTTCGAAGTCGAGGGTGCCTCCACCACCTCCGCCAACAGCCGGCATCGAGGTAGTTTCTTCCTCTGGCTTCGGCCATCGAGGGCAGTTCCCCCCGCTCATTTCTTTCTTGCATTCAACTCCTGTTAGCCTTAGGATCAATATCCCCCAAAAAAATCGAAGCTCCATCATCTGATTCGCTCGATCACCCACTTTGGCCGGAGCGCACCTCCGGCCCTTCGCCGCCACCTCGTTGCACACATCCCCACGCCGCCGCGAGGCCCAGGCAATTTGCCCTGGGCCTTTTCACCACTTTTTGCAGGTCAAAGACCCCTGAACGAACCTGGAGAGCCATTTTGATTCCTCGCCGGAGATACCTGGAGCGTAAAGCTCCGCCGCCTTCGCGCCAGCACTTCGACGCTTCTCCGGCGAATCCGAGCCATCCAGTCCACAGAGGGACCTTCCAGGAGTCTGCAGCTCCATTTTGGGGCCCATCCATCGCCTGAGGAGCGAGATCGGAGTCGGGGAAGTGCGGCTCCGCCGGCCTTCGTCCCTGTTCTTCCTCCTCGCTTCCCCACCGTCTGATCGAGCCACAGCTCCAGATCGCGCATCGACCGTCCGATCCTCCACGCCCAGCCACCGTTGGATCTCTTTTTGAGATCTAATCTCAGACGTCGACGCGAACCGTCATCGGGCGTTCCCCATCTGCCACGTGGATAAGTGGCTCGCTCCCCGCCGCTGGATCGCGCATCGCCGCCAGCCGTTGGATTCGCGCCACGCGTCATCGTCGGATCGTCCCAGCGAGGGTATTTTGCATCCCAACCCTCGCACGTTTTGTATTTATTATTTAGTACTTAAAATTTTGTCGGTAGTGTAAAAATTTTGTAATATTTGCATAGAGACCCCCGAACTTTGTTTATTTGCATCCAGGTCCTTCGCCACGTCACCTCACGTGACCTGTACACGTGAGGGGGTGGGCATTTTGCAAGGATACCCTCAGTCATTTATGTATTTCATTTTAGTCCTAAAACTATCGCAGCACGTGTAAACTTTTTGGATATTTTGCAAGTAGGCCCCTAGGGTTTCGTAATATTACATTTCAGTCCTCGCCAGGCGCGTGCAAGTCACGCGCCCTGGTGGGAAAATTGCTAAGAGGCCCAGGCGGCTTTTGTAATTGCATTTTGGTGCTAAAAATTGAATATACAGTGTATATTTTTGTGGAAAATTGCATGTATGCCCCTGGATGTTTGATATTTTGCACATATATCCCTGCCAGGCTTATTTATTAATTGGATGCTTGTGGTAATTATTTGAAATATTATTTTAACTCCAAAAATTCCACAAAAATAGGGTTAAGCTCCTGGACATGTGTACTTTCACGCCACCATTTTAGTTTTTGATTTTATTTCATTTTTATATTATTTAAAAATCAAAAACATGCTATTTGTGCACTGTCTAGCTTAGAAAATATCAAAAAAATATTAAAACTCCTCTAAAAATTCCAAAAAAAATTACCTAGTGTCTATTTTATCATCTTTTAGTGTCAGTCCAAAAATCATTAAAAATCTCAAAAGAAAAACACTAAAATTTAAAAACACTCAAAAACTTCAAAAAAAATATATATAATAGTAGAAAACTCCAAAAATCAAAAACTCAGTTCCTGTTTGTTCTTTATTTTGTCATTTTTATTTGAAAAATAGTGTGAAAAGTTTTGGTTGTTGTTTGTTAATTTTAACTTGCATTTTAGTCACAGCCAGCCCTATTTCCACTGTTTTGCCTTAATTCAGTAATTAAAAATACCAAAAACACCTTGAAAAATCCCCAAAAATCACAAAAACAGTAGGAAACCATAAAAATACTAAAAACATTTAATTCCTGAATTTTTGGTTATTTTTGTGTACTTTTATAAATACTTTAGCTTGTCATTTAGTATATTGTTTTTACTTTCCAATATTGAAAAAAAAGAAAATAAAAAAAATATAAAATATAAATTATAAAAATCAGAAAATTAAAAATCAAAATACAAAAATTAAAAATTAAAATAAAAAAATTAAAAACTAAAAACCCACAAAAACATTCCCTTTGCTTGATTGCTTAGTGTAGACACATAACACACATACTTGAGCACATTTGTTTGAACTACCTTGTTTGCTCCCTGTGTTCGAACTCTCTGCATACTTGTCACTATACACCATTTGTGCAGAGTTAAAAATAAATTTTAACTCCACATTAGTTCTAATTTGTTGATCTTTAGTGTGGGTTAATTGTTGACTTTAGTCCGAATTTAGTGTGGTCACCACACCGACTGAGTTCACGCTTTGTGTTGAACTTAAGACCACCTATTTTTGGCTAAATCAAATGGCGCCGTTGCCGGGGAGCAACAGCGATTAGTTCACATTTTGTTTGATTGTGTGATTGTTTACCATAGCATTATTTTCCATCTCTTACATTTTTGATATATCTAGTTGAGCTATCTGACCGTCTCTTTTCTTGTCTTCTTGCGAGGGACCGCGGAGCGAGGCGGATTGCTTAGGTGATTCGGAGCATCCTTGGGAAGCGGAGCTGGCCTTCTTAGGTCACGCCGGCAGGAGAGAGCAGGAGGAGTGAGGGCGAGTGATTAGATTAGCTTACATTTATTTTTGTGAGAGAGAGTGTTTAATTTGTAATAATACAGGTACACTTGGACTTGGACACTTAGACTATCGGGCCTAATTTCCGGGTGTTTGTTCACCCGGGGGCTCACCGCGGTTTTTATCGCATTTTATCGCCGTCATTTTCCGATTTTGTTTTCATTTTTCACTTTCTTTTGTGGATTGAGCTCTTGGTTCTAGGTCCTGCTTGATTCGATTAGAATAGGTCCAAACACCTAATTATCTTTGCATGCTCCTATAGATTCGTATTTGGAATTAGACTAATTAAACAGTTAGCTAGTAGCTTCCGATCCACGCGCCGCGAGCTCACACCCGAACAAGCGCTTTCTCCTAACTCAAATGTGTTGAGCAGAGGAGGGGTGAGCCTAGACCGGACACTCGGATTAGGAGTTAATAGTTAGCTTGTGGTTCTTCACGCTAGCAGTTGCCTGATCTAGGACGATTTCCGCTTGCATATCGCCATATAGCTTAGGTTTAAAAATTCTGCTTTGCATCCCGCATGGAGAGAGTTGGGATTCGCTGTAAGTCCTCTTACTTTGCACGCATCATCTAGGCACAAAGGTGAGATTTCCACCTTGGTGTCGACTTGCACGGCTTTTCCGACTCTATTCTCCCTCTGTTTTTGGAACAAAGTAGGATAAAGGAAAAATACAAAAACCGTTAGGCGCTTGTTTGAATTTACTCAAAGGAAGCGATAACACCAAAAAAATTAAAAAAGGGACTGCTAAAGAAAACTTGACCAAAATAAAATTGGTAATTGGATTCATTGCTTGGGGTGAGTAATACCCTCACTTGTATTCAGGTTGCATGGGAAGGTCTCCTTCCAAGTGAGGTGAGCGCTTCGTAAGGATTAGAGCCCAAAACCCAACTTGTGGCTGCCTTGTGTATCGCCTGGATTTCCGAAGTATTGGCGCTACTATCGTACGTAGTCAAGTAGGACTTGGTCGCCATTGGTGACTCACTATTGTGTAAGCACCGACCTTGTCCGAAGTACCGAGCCTAGGCCACGCCTTCACGGGTGTGTCTGTCTCACCGGCTGCGTCCGAGTAGGATCTTGCACGCTCACGGGTGATTCCGTTGCGAGCGAGGTCCGAAGTATCGGTTTCGCCTATCGGCTTCCTCCCTCTATTTCTTTGGCTGAGTAGGGATCCAGGAAGGGTTACAAGGACCTCAAAAAGCGCAAGTTACAGGTTACACAGGAGGAGGACAAGTACGGGGACACTTTCCTGGCAGTACTCTCGCTCCTATAGGCGTAGCGTTCTAAGGACTCGTGATAAGATAAATACCTGAAAACAAGCTAAAAATTGACAAGATAAAAGCCGAACCTTCACGGCTTCACGAGTTGAGTTGGTGAATTCACCCTTGCTTTGCGTTTGATTGCTAGATTTATTTAGGTCAAGATCAAAGACACCGCACAATTGTGCACAATTTTGTTGCATATCATCTTCTCCTTCTTCTCTTGCATTTTCCCTGCTCTTTCCGAATAATCAAGATGATGGGACGGAGATCTCTTAGGCCGACCTTGTCGGCACCGCTATCTAGCACTCCTCCTTACTCATCTAGGAATGCCTCGGAGAGTCCGCTCTCCGAGCCCGAGTTCACATCCACCCTGTTCCCCCTCGACCACCCTTCCCATTCTCCTTCTCTCAGTCCAATTGTGTCAGAATTCAGTGCATCACAGAGTTCGGCTCATTCTACAGCACCTGAAATGGCCTCATTTGCTTTTTCAGAGAATCCAGCAATGGCAGACAGAGGCGAGCACCAAGATGACCACGAGCATCCCCCGTTCATTATTGATCAAGTGGCCATCAACAATTCCTTGCTAGCGTCCCTGGAGAATATGCAGAGACAGATCCGTGACCAGGGAACATTCATGGGTGATCTGATGAGAGAGATAGCACAGCTGAGAGAAAACCGACCTGGGGGCGGTGGCGGAGGTGGAGGAGGAGGACCCGATGCAGGAAGAGGCGATCCAGACGCTGAGCGACCGCTACAGACTATCATGAGGGAACTGCACAACCCAGCTTCGTCCCTCACTCACCGGTGGATCAGACTCCCGCCAATCCACGGAGACTTCGAGCTTCGGCACCACACGATTCAGTTGCTACCCAAGTTTCACGGGCTGCCGACCGAAGAGCCGCACCTCCACCTCCAGGAATTTGAAATGATTTGCAGCACTATCCATGATCGGTTGATGACCGAGGACACCATTAAGATGATCGCCTTCCCATTCTCATTGGTTGATAGAGCCGCATATTGGCTCAAGCATCTTGGGCGATTCGTCGATACTTGGGCAGATCTCCGGACCGCATATTTGAAGAAATACTATCCTCTCAGCCGGACCAACGCAGCTCGAGCCATGATCAGCAATTTCGTCATGATCCCAAATGAACAGTTCCATGAAGCCTGGGATCGATTCAGAGAGCTCATCGACCGGTGTCCGCACCATGATATCTCCAAGCCCAATCTCGTACAGAGTTTCTTCTGTGGGCTGACACCGGAGCTGCAGGGGCTTGTGAACGCCTCTGCGGTGGGTCCTATTTCTCCAAGGGAGAAGATGACGTCTGGGACATCTACGAAGGCATGGCAGAGAACTCTACAGTGATGACTGATGAATCCACATTTCATCATCTTTATTCTATCATTTTGGCACCAAAAACCCTAGCAAATGCATGTAAATAGCATTAAAACCACCATCTTAGCATTCATGCATGTGCATTTCAATAGTGTATAAAACACTGTAATTAAGGCCAAAATTATAGAATAAATAAAGAAAAGAAAAAGAATAAAATATTGTAAATATTTTATGACCCAAAACCCCCGAGACCTAGGCATCTTGATGAAAAGGTCGACAAGGAATAAAGTAGGGGGAGATAAGGTCAGAATCACAGAGAAAATACCTATACATTCTATTCATTCTTTATTCATTTTGGGACCTATCTTTGGTTCCACTTTTTGTACATCAAATGAAGAAACCTTGTACATGAAAGTTGTAGATAATTTCATAAAGAAAAAGACAAAATTGATTTCACAGAAAAAGAAGGTACAGATAAAAAGATATGGTCTGAATAAGAATCCAAAATCCCAACTTCCCAGACCCGTATCTCACAAACGACAAATCCAAATGCAGTGTACTCACCTTTAATTGTATATAGAATAAAATAATCTACCCAATGGTGGTGGTTTCGCATTTGGCGGAGCTACGGTCTGAAAGTTGAGTTTTGGACCCCTGTTGTATACCTATACTGAATAAAATATTCAATTTATTCTTTATTCATTATTTATTAATTTTTATATTTTTATAATTTTGTAAATATTACTTATAGTATATATGTGCATTAAAATCGAAATAAAATGCAAAGAAAAATAAAAATAAAAATACTTGTACAAATACTACCTAGGTATACTATATACACTTGTACCTATACAGAATACACTTGTATTTTATTAAATATCCAAAACATCTTAGAAAAATTAAACAAAAATATATTTATGTATATAAAAGTATGTTATAATTTTACAAAATCATAAATAAAAATAATAATATTAAAAATAAATAAAATAAAATAAAATATCAAAACTTACAGGTATTATACCTATATAGGGTTAAAAAGGTAACTTGTAAAAGTTTAAGTCTTAAAAATAAATAAAAATTAGAATAAAATACTACATAAAATTTTGAACATTTTTTATTTTATAACTTTTATTCAATTCGGTCATTTAATATTGAATTAACAAAGTTTTTTTAGGGTTTTTCCTGGTTGGTCCACGTGGACCAACCAGGGGGCAGTCAGCGTTGACTCGGGTCAACTGCCTGCCCTACACCCTGTAGGCTTTGTCAGAGCCACTTTTGACCCCGATTTCTCCATTTTTTCGAGGCAAGAGCTTTCACCCTTTTGATCCGATTCCTTCTGGGATCTTCTTCCTCGTTCATCCCTCTTGCCCGCCAGATGATTGCATCGGGCTGTGCATCAATGGGGAGCTCCAGGCCCCTCGATCTTTCCACCCGTTCGTCAACCCCTTAAAACTTCGCCTTTGACCCCATTTGAAAAAGGGAACCGCATTCCATACAGATCCAAGCCCCTTCGGTCGTGCTCGAGCACCTGGAGGTGACAGCTCCTGGTTCCACACCTTCGAGGAGGCGCAGCGAGCGATCTGGGCGCGTTCCACCACCTCCGGCGGTCGACCCCCGTGAGGTATACTCCCTCTGGCCATTGGCCATCGAGGTTGCGATCCATCCCATTTTCATCCCCCTTTCATCCCTGTTAGTCTTAGGATTATTTTCCCCTTCTTGCCGACTCGAATCGACCACTCGTTCACCCAATAGATCATCTCGCCGGAGCGCAACTCCGGCGAGGCCCTATCGCATCTCCCCATCCATCTCGTGAGCAACCCGAGGTCGAGGCATTTTGCCCTCGACCTCTCTAACATTTTGGTGCAGGTCTTGAAGTGCAACGCAGCTTCTGGAGCGATTTTGCTCTCTCGCCGGAGCTCCTGGAGCCTTGCAGCTCCGCCACCTCCGTGCGAGAGCACCGGCGTCCGCCGGCGAATTTTGAAGCCTCCAGACGACAGCCGACACCTGCAGGAGCATCCTCGGCCACCTTGCAAGCGCCAGCGTCGCCGTGGTCGGCCGGAGGAGCTCGGAGAAGCTCGCCAGACCGGAGCTCCTCCGTGTTCTTCCATCGACCTCCGGGACCGTCGGATCAACGAGGAGCCTCCAGATCAAGTCGCGGCCGTCAGATCTTGGCTCGCCTCCACCGTCGATCTCTTGTCCAGATCTGATCTCAGCCGCTGATCATCGAAGCGTCATCGGCCGTTCTTGTGCTGCCACGTGTTTAAGTGGAACGTCTCCAGCCGTTGGATCACGCCTTGACGCCCAGCCGTTGGATGCGCGCCACGCGTCACTTGCCGAGCGCAGGAGTGAGGGTATTTTGCATCCCGACCCTCGCGATTTTTGTATTTATTTATTAGTCTATAAACTTGCCTTGGTAGTTTAAATATTTTGTAATATTTGCAAAAAGATCCTCGGATTTTAGTTATTTGCGTTTGGGTCCCTCGCCACGTCACCTCACGTGACCTGTACACGTGAGGTGGTGGGCATTTTGCAGAGGCACCCCTGGTCTTTTGTTTATTTCGTTTCAGTACAAAAACTTTAGTATCACGTGTAATATTTCTGGCTATTTTGCAAATAGGCCCCAAGGTTTTGTTTTATTGCACTTCAGTCCCTCCCAGGCGCGTGCAAGTCACGCGCCCTGGTGGGTAATTTGTAGGCGAGCCCTTGCGTCTTTTGTATTTGCTTTTTGGTTCCAAAAATTGAATATATAGTGTACATTTTTGCGGAAAATTGCATGTTGGCCCCCTGGATGTTTCGTAAATTGCATTTATGCCCTTGCCAGCACTGTTTAATGTTGGGACCCTTGTTCTAATTGTTTAAAATATCATTTTAACCCCAAAAATTCCACAAAAATAGAGTTAAGCTTCTGGATAGGTGTACTTTAACGCCCTATTTTTAGTTTTTGATTTTATTTTATTTTCATATTTATTAAAAATCAAAAACCCCCTTTTTGTGCACTGTCTACCTTAGAAAATACCAAAAAAATATCAAAACACCTCCAAAAATTCCCAAAAATTCACATAGTGTCTATTTTACCCTATTTTAGAGTCAGTCCAAAAATCATTAAAAATTTCAAAAGAAAAACACTAAAAATTGAAAAACACTCAAAAACTTCAAAAAAATATATAAAATAGTAGAAAAATCCAAAAAATACAAACTCAGCTTCTGTTTGTCACTTATTTTATTCTCTTTATTAGAAAAATAGTGTGAATTATTTTGAGTACTGGTTGATATTTTTAAAATACATTTTACTCACAGCCAGCCCTATTCTCACTGTTTTCCTTTATTTCAGCCCTTAAAAATACCAAAAACACCTAGAAAAATCCCCAAAAATCACAAAAACAGTAAAAAACCCTAAAAAGACTAAAAACATTTTATTCCTGAATTTTTGAGCATTTTTGTGCATTTTTATAAATCTTTTACTTTGCCTTGTTTTATATTGCCTTTACTTCCCAATATTGAAAAAGAAAATAAAAACTATAAAATATAAAATATAAAAATCAGAAAATCAAAAATCAAAATACAAAATTAAAAATTAAATAAAAAAAATTTTTAAAAATTAAAAACCCACAAAAATTTGTAGTTGTTTGCTTGCTTAGTGTAGACACTTCACACATCACTCACACACTTGTGCATTCATTTGCTTGGATTACACTGTTTGCTCCCTGTGTTCGAACTCTCTGCATACTTGACACTATACACCATTTGTGCAGAGTTAAAAATAAATTTTAACTCCACATTTATTTCTAATTATTGATTTTTAGTGTGGGTTAATTGTTGATTTAGTCATTATTTGGTGTGGTCAATACACCGACTGTTGACTCGCCTTGTGAGTCAATACGACCGCACTCGATTTCGGCTACATCAAATGGCGCCGTTGCCGGGGAGCAACAGCTTGTAGTTCACGTTCTTGTTTGTTTGTGTGATAGTTTACCATAGCAGCATTTTCCTTCTCTTACATTTTGATATATCTCGTTGAGCTTTCTGACCACTCTTCTTTGTCTTCTTGCGAGGGACCGCGGAGCGAGGCGGATCGCCTAGGCGACCGACGCAACCTTGGGACGTGGAGCCGGCTTTTCTTTAGCCAAGCCAACAGGAGAGAGCAAGGAGTGTGAGAGAGAGATTAGAGTAGCTTTTCTTTTACTTGTGAGAGAGTGATATTCATTTAATTTGTAATAATACAGGTACACTAGGACTTGGACTTGGACTTAGACATTCGGGCCTAATTTCCGGGTGTTTGTTCACCCGGGGGCTCACCGCAGTTTTGCCGCGTTTTTACCGCTTGTCATTTTCCGGTTTTGTGTTTATTTTCCATTTTCTTTTGTGGAATGAGCTCTTAGATCTAGGTCTGCTTGATCGATTAGAATAGGTCCAAACACCTAATAATCTTTGCATGTTCCTATAGATACGTTTTGGACTTAGACTAATTTAAACAGTTAGCAAGTAATTCCCAAATCCACGCGCCGCGAGCTCACACCCGAACAAGCGCTTTCTCCTACTCCAAATGTGTTGGGCAGAGGAGGGGTGAGCCAAGACCGGACACTCGGATTAGGAGTTGCTAGTTGACTTGTGGTTCTATCGCTAGCAGTTGCCTGTTCTAGGACGATTTCCGTTGCATTTCGCCATATAGCTTAGGTTTAAATATTCTGCTTTGCATCCCGCATGGAGAGAGCTGGGATTCACTGTAAGTCTTCTTACTTTGCACGCATCATTTAGGCACAAAGGTGAGATCTCCATCTTTGTGTCGACTTGCACGGCTTTTCCGACTCTTTTCTCCCTCTGTTTTTGGAACAAAGTAGGATAAAGGAAAAAATACAAAAACGTTAGGCGCTTGCTTGAATTGACTCAAAAGAAGCGATAACACCAAAAAAATTAAAAAAGGGACTGCTAAAGAAAACTTGACCAAAATAAAAACGGTAATTGGATTCATTGCTTGGGGAGAGTAACACCCTCACTTGTTTTCAGGTTGCATAGGACGGTTTCCTTCCCAGTGAGGTGAGCGCTTCGTAAGGATTAGAGCCCAAAACCCAACTTGTGGCTGCCTTGTGTATCGCCTGGATTTCCGAAGTATTGGCGCTACTATCGTACGTAGTCGAGTAGGACTTGGTCGCCATTGGTGACTCTCTATTGTGAGAGCACCGACCCTGTCCGAAGTACCGAGCCTAGGCCACGCCTTCACGGGTGTGTCTGTCTCACCGGCTGCGTCCGAGTAGGACCTTGTACGCTCACGGGTGATTCCGTTGCGAGCGAGGTCCGAAGTATCGGTTTCGCCTATCGGCTTCCTCCCTCTTTTCTTTGGCTGAGTAGGGATCCAGGAAGGGTTACAAGGACCTCAAAAAGCGCAAGTTACAGGTTACACAGGAGGAGGACAAGTACGGGGATACTCTCCTGGCAGTACTCTCTCTCCTATAGGCGTAGCGCTCTAAGGACTCGTGAAAAGATAATTGCCTGAAAAACAAGCTAAAATTGACAAGATAAAAGCCGAACCTTCACGGCTTCACGAGTTGAGTTGGTGAACTTACCCTTGCTTTGTGTTTGATTTCTAGATTTATTAAGGTCAAGATCAAAAATACCGCACAATTGTGCAAAATTTTGTTGCATCTCATTTTCTTCTTCTTGCATCTTCCCTGCTCTATTCTAAACAATCAAGATGATGGGACGGAGGTCTCTTAGGCCGACCCTGTCGGCACCGCTATCCAGCACTCCCCCCTACTCATCTAGGAATAACTCGGAGAGTCCGCTCTCCGAGCCCGAGTTCACATCCACCCTGTTCCCCCTCGACCACCCTTCCAATTCTCCTTCCCTCAGTCCAATTATTTCAGAGTACAGTGAATCACAGAATTCAGCTCATTCATCAGCACCTGAAATGGCCTCGTTTGCATTTTCAGAGAATCAAGCAATGGCAGACAGAGGCGAGCACCCAGATGACCACGAGGACCCTCCATTCATCATCGATCAAGTGGCCATCAACAATTCATTGCTAGCATCCATGGAGACCATGCAGAGATAGATCAGGGACCAGGGTGCATTCATGGGTGATCTCATGAGGGAGTTAGCTCAGATGAGAGAGCACAGAGCTGGAGGAGGCGGTGGCGGTGGAGGAGGAGGAGGACCCGATGCAGGAGGAGGTGACCCAGACGGTGAGCGACCGCCACAGACCATAATGAGGGAATTGCACAACCCAGCTTCATCCCTCACTCACCGGTGGATCAGACTCCCACCAATCCTTGGAGACTTCGAGCTTCGGCACAACACTATTCAGATGCTACCCAAGTTCCATGGGCTGCCGACCGAAGAGCCACACCTCCACCTCCAAGAGTTCGAGATGATCTGCAGCACAATCCATGATCGGTTGTTGACCGAGGACACTATCAGGATGATCGCCTTTCCATTCTCATTGGTTGACAGAGCCGCTTACTGGCTCAAACACCTGGGGCGATTCATCGACACGTGGGCAGATCTCCGGTCCGCATTCTTGAAGAAATACTATCCTCTTGGCCGGACAAATGCAGCCAGAGCTATGATCAGCAACTTTGTGATGATCCCAAATGAACAGTTCCACGAAGCATGGGATCGATTCAGAGAGCTCATAGACCGGTGTCCACATCACGACATTTCTAAGCCCAATATGGTGCAGAGTTTCTTCTGTGGGCTGACACCGGAGCTGCAGGGGCTTGTGAACGCCTCTTGCGGTGGATCATATTTTTCCAAAGGTGAAGACGATGTCTGGGCCATATACGAAGGTATGGCAGAAAACTCCACAGTGATGACCCAGGCCAGAGTCTACACTCAGCAGAAGCCCCCGCAAGGAGCGGGATCATTTCAGAGGATCGCACGCATCGATGCCGGGCCCAGCACAACGTCGGTAGCCGCAGCCCAAGCCGAATCAGCCGCAGCCGACATGGGCATAATCAGTGAAAAGCTGGACCGCATGGAGATCCTCGAAAAGAAGCAGAATCAAGGTCTAGCCCAGATGGACCTTCTCACAAAAACAATGAGTGACCTGAAGACTCAAATTCTCTGTATTCAGGAGGCACAAGCCTCATCCCAACAGCCTCCCAGGTCACAGGTTGCTTCCAGCAGCAACAATCCCAACCAGGCATCCACCTCATACCGCCAGGTGAACCATATCCAGGCGGAGCCGGTTCCATTGTTGCAGTACCATCCAGAGCCACAGCCATCTCAGGAGACTCAGATGGTGGTGTATCAGCAGGAGCGACCACTGGCAGTTCTTCCTCCACCCTCCTTCGAGCAGGAACCGTTGATGGAAGTCAACGGGATATGGTATGACCGATACCCGCAGCCTGCAATCCGTAGGGATCACCCCGGATTCCGTTGGGGTAATGGAGCCTCCTCATCCCAACAGCACCTTCCTGCTCAAGGACAGCAGAGCAGCCAGCCACAACAGCAACACCAGCAGCCCCAGTACAACCAGCCCCAGCAATACCACAGTGGTCCTCGTCCCGCCTATCAGGGACAGCAGTGGAGGCCGCGCCAGCAGCCTCAGCAATCTTATCACCAGCCTCCCCCTCAATTCCAGCAGCAATTCCAGCAGCAGCAGCCCCATGTCCAGCAGGGACAGACATCCGGTTCTCAGGGTCCAGCCTACGAGAACCCAGCCCTTGATGATCTTGCCCGCTTTCTATCTGAACAGCGAGCATCTTTCAGACAAGAAATGGATGAGTTCCGGCAGGAGATGCGGGACATTATCAAAGGCAAGGCCGCCATACCCGCTCAGATCGAACCAAACCCTAATAATTTCAAGAGAAAATCTGAGCAGGTAGAGTTCATAGAGGGTGCCTCTCCTAGTGAAAATTTGAATGATATGTCTTCTTTTGTGCATGATGCGGATTTTGTGACTACTAGGAGCGGTAGGATACCAGCCGGCGGCGCCTCTTCTGAGCGACAACCCAAAGCCGAACCAGGAGCGCCAGAGGAGCAGAGGAGCGGTACTGATGCCGCTACAGATGATGTTGAAGACGGTGGTGCTAATGCCACCAATGATGGAGCCCAGGATGACGGTGCTGATGCCGTCGTGATACCAGATGCAGACGGTGGTGCTGATGCCACCATTTTGGGAAATGAACCAGAGCGCGGTGCTGATGCCGCGAAGACAGGTGCGAGTGGTGGTGCTGAGGCCACCACATCTACTTTTGTTGAGCCATCTTCTGTGATGCCACCACTTTTTGTATCTAGTGACTATGGGAAGAAAATCAAAAACAAAAATATGAATAAAGGAAAGGTTTCTGTTCAAATTACGGATCCATATGTGTTGAATGATGATTTTTGTATGGATTCTCCATCTTCACAGGCACAGGGACCGATTCCTAGGCCCCCATCCGAGGAGGCCCCTACCATCCCCTTCCCTGAGGCACTCCGCCGAGTGAAGGGGAATAAAAAAGAAAATCCCAAAAAGAACCAACAGGTAGAGTTCGGCAATGAGATGATTGACAGATTCCATATCCAGCTGACTCTACGAGAAGCGTTTGAGCATATCCCCTTCTTCAAGAAGAATCTGAAAGAAACAACTACTGTTCGAAGAAGGAAGAGGCACAGAGATCAAATCCATATGCTCACACATAACACTTGCTGCGTCATTCAGAACACATTGCCAGCCAAGCGACCAGACGCAGGAGCTCCCTATGTCAGATGCGAGATTCAGGAGCAACAGTTTGATCTCACTCTATTAGACAGCGGCTCTTCAATTAACCTTCTTTCGGCAGCCTTACTCAAGCAGTTCGAGTTTGGCCCTCTTCTTCGAAGCAGAACCGTCCTTCAGTTTGCTGATAGGTCGATTAAGAGGCCGAAGGGGTTGTTGAAAGACGTGGTCGTTACCATTCAGGGCCTGAAATTCCCCGTGGACTTCATTGTGTTGGACATGGAGATCCCTGAGGCGGTAACTAATGCCCCCATCATTCTCGGACGTCCATTCTTGGCCACAGCCAAGGCGGTGACCGACCATGATAGTGGGAAGGTATGCTTTCGCGTAGAGGGCGAAACCATACAAATAGAGACGATCGAAGAGATCCGAGCCAGAGAGGCAGAATGCTCAGAGCAGTCCAGCGAAGCCGAGCAGCTGACAGAGGAAGAGCTAGACATCCACCAGGTTTGTGATTTTGAGATGTCTGATGACGAATTCAGTTGGAAAGATCCCGCAGCACCGACCCTCGCCTTGCCTGCAGATTCACTCTATCTCAAGCTCATGGCAATCGAGAGCCGGGATAGCACATCCCTGGATGAGGATATCTCTGAGGCTGATAGTGTTGTGATGAGTGGTGCCGAAGAATTTCAATCTTGCTCATCTTCTTCTGATCCCTCGGATACAGACATAGACTGGGATGATTTTGATGATTATTTACCTTGTCTGATTCCTTCTGAGCCGACAGCCGTGACAGAGTGCGTGCCAGTGCAGTTCATTGATGATCAATCAGGCCGCCCTTCGTCAGATATTCATGCAGAGCGAGAGTTCTCCCATGCAGACTTGGTTGCATTCACACAGACATATCAGAAGCCAGATCTGCCACCTCCCAGTTGTCCGGAAAGAAAACCTCTGCCGCAGTCTATGAAGTACAGATTCCTTGCTGGAGAGCCAGAAATGCACCCAGTCATTATCTCAGCAGATTTGACTGGAGAACAAGAATCTCGTCTGATGGAGGTTCTTGAAAGAAACCGCAAGGCAATCGGTTGGAGTATAGCTGATCTCCAGGGGCTGAGCCCAAAGCTTTGCTCTCACCACATCTATCTTGAAGATAACGCTAAGCCGTCGCGTGAGTTCCAACGACGGCTGAACCCGAATCTTCGAGACGTAGTCATGAAAGAAATTTCCAAGTGGTGGAGCGCTGATTTCATCTATCCCATCTCCGACTCCAAATGGGTTAGTCCACTCCATGTGGTACCCAAGAAGACGGGTATCACTACAGTTATCAATGAGTCCGGAGAGGAGATCGCTACCAGAGTACCAACTTCTTGGAGGGTCTGTGTGGACTACAGACGATTGAATGAGGCCACCAAGAAGGATCACTTCCCGCTACCATTTATTGATCAGATTATCGAGCGGTTAGCTGGGAAGAGCCATTACTGTTTTCTTGATGGGTACTCTGGATATAATCAAGTGGCCATTGCGCCCGAAGACCAGGAGAAAACGACATTCACCTGTCCGTTTGGGACGTATGCTTTCAGACGGATGCCCTTTGGTCTATGTAACGCTCCAGCGACATTCCAAAGGTGCATGTTGTCCATCTTCTCGGACATGGTGGGTGACTGTTTAGAGGTCTTCATGGATGACTTCTCGGTCTATGGCGACGGTTTCGACGCTTGTCTTGAATGCCTAGACCGTGTGCTGAAGCGCTGCATAGAGGTCAATCTAGTCTTATCCTGGGAGAAGAGTCATTTCATGATGACTCAAGGGACGGTCCTTGGTCATATCGTCTCCAACAGGGGCATGGAGGTCGATCCGGCTAAGGTGGACATCATCAGAAAACTCAATCCGCCGTCCAATCTGCGTCAGTTACGGTCTTTTCTGGGGCATGTCGGTTTCTACCGACGGTTCATTCAGGACTTCAGTCGAATTGCCCGACCGCTAACTGACTTGCTAACCAAAGACACCGAGTTTATTGTCAATGATAAGTGTCTTGAATCATTTGAGACTCTCAAAAATATGGTTGTCTCAGCTCCTATCCTTCAGCCACCCGATTGGTCTCTCCCATTCGAGATCATGACGGATGCTTCAGATTTTGCCGTTGGGGCTGTGCTCGGACAGAGGAGGGATGGTTTACCTTTTGCCATCCACTACGCCAGCCGGACTTTGGATGCCGCGCAGCGGAATTACACTGTGACTGAGAAAGAGATGCTGGCCGTAGTTTTTGCTCTTGATAAGTATCGATCATATATTCTTGGATCTAGAGTAACAATATACACTGATCATACCGCCATCCGGTATTTAATGGCCAAGAAGGATGCCAAAGCACGTCTCACCAGATGGATCCTTCTACTCCAGGAATTTGATATTGAAATTAAGGATAAGCCTGGAGTCAAGAATGTGGTGGCGGATCATCTCTCCAGATTGGAGAATCTTGAGGAATCTGAGCCCAGCGCACCTATCACAGAGACATTTCCAGATGAGGCGATCTTGGCTGTCACCTCACTCCCATGGTATGCTGACTTTGTAAACTATCTTGCTGCCAAGACAGTCCCTCAGGGTTGGCCCAGGCAGAAACTTGAGACCTTCCTAGCTAAGGCCAAGTTTTATCATTGGGAGGATCCCATCCTTTATCATGAAGGAGGGGATAGTATCTGGAGGAGGTGCATTCCTCAAGAAGAGCAGCATAGCGTCCTCACATACTGCCACAAGCTTGAGGCAGGAGGACATCATTCTGGAAAAAGGACAGCACAAAAGGTGCTTCAATCCGGCCTATGGTGGCCTACTCTCTTTAAGGATTCTGATGAGTTCGTGAAGAGATGTACTGACTGTCAGAAAATGGGAACCTGCGGACAGAGAGACATGATGCCCATGCAACCCATTCACTTCTGTGAGGTTTTTGACGCATGGGGGATTGATTTCATGGGCCCATTTCCTAAGAGTCAGGGATTCGAGCATATTTTGCTCGCTGTAGATTATGTCAGCCGATGGGTTGAGGCCATCCCCGCCCGAGCCGCAGATGCTAAAACTGTATGCAAATTTTTGAGGAAAAATATCATTTCACGGTTCGGTGTACCTAGAGTCTTGATTTCAGACGGGGGGTCTCACTTCATCAATGACAAAGTCAGGGCCCTTGCGGACGAGTTCGGCATTGACCATCGGGTTGCCACTCCTTATCACCCTCAGACTAATGGTCTAGCCGAAGTATCGAACAGGGAGATAAAGACTATCTTGCAGAAAGTTGTCCGCCCAGACCGAAAGGATTGGTCACAGCTTTTGGACTCGGTCTTGTGGGCTTATCGGACATCTTTCAAGAATCCATTGGGAACATCTCCCTTTCGTCTCGTCTATGGCAAGCCGTGCCATTTGCCAGTGGAGATCAAGCATAAATCTTTTTGGGCAGTTACTGAGTTGCTTCTAGATCCAGAGAGTGTAGGAGACCAGAGAAGAGCAGAATTGGCAGCCCTGGAAGAATTGAGAGATACAGCCTTCTCCAACAGCCTACAGTACAAGGAGAAAGTAAAGACATGGCATGATTCGCATATCAGCCATAAACAGTTTGAGCCAGATCAGAGAGTATGGTTGTTTGATTCCAGGCTGAAATTGTTCCCAGGGAAATTACAGAGCAAGTGGAAAGGACCGTATGTGGTCAGGAAGGTACATGACAATGGCAGCATTGACATATCCGAACCGTCATCTTCCGCTACCTTCCGCGTCAATGGTCAACGCTTGAAGCTATATCTTGATCATGATCCACCGACCATTGACGTTGCCCCCATTCTTCTGGTATGAGATGTGTCTTTTGACTCTCATCATCTACATCTCATACATGGTGATCAATGCTCTTTTCCGCTGTACAGATCCATCTGTTTATATCACTCTGTTGTCTGTTGATTTATTTTCTTCTTTTCTTCTTTTCTTCTTTTCTTCTTTTCTTCTTTTCCTTTTCTATCTATCAAAAAGGGTGCCGCCCTTGTAGACAGTTTTCCATACTTAGGACGTACTTTGTCCTAAGTATAGGGGGGTTGGCACCCCGAGTTTTTCTATTCTTTTCGGTCCTCTCCATTGTCTCCTCTTCTTGTCTATACTTAGGGATACCTTACCCTAAGTCTAGGGGGAGACAATCTGAGTACGATCTGTTCATTCCCACCCTTGACCCTCCCTGCTTTGTGTACAGTCTGCTATACTTAGGATTATTTGATCCTAAGTATAGGGGGGACGGTCAACTTCTCATTCGTTGATTCATTGATTCATTCATCTATTCTTTATTATTTTGACTTGTCTATACTTAGTACGAGTTATGTCTTCTCTTTTCTCTCCGATCTATGAGGACATAGCTCAAGCTAAGTATAGGGGGGTCGTATATACTACGTATATACTTTAGCCATAACTCGTACTTTCGTATTTCCTTAATATTATGGCTAATAATTCTTTAAAATTCATTAAAATCCTTAATAAAAAGATGTGGTTATTCCTCAAATTCTTTTTGTATTTACTGATTAATAAATCAGGTGAAAATGTTTTTTGCAAAATGTTTGAAAAATAGTTTGAAAATCTTTGTGAATATCTATTGAAAACTATTTTGAAAATATTTTGTTTCGTGTTTTCAACCTGTGTGTTTTGTAAAACTTTCTTTTCTTTGTGTGAAATAAAATGTTTGAAAAATGATTTGCAAATGGTTTGAAAAATGGTTGCAAAAATGATTTGAAAAACCTATATATACTGTTTTGAAGGCCTTTGCAAAATGATTTTCAAATGTGTGTAAAATGTTTGTAAAAACTATTTTGGACTATAGTTTTCAAAAATTGTGTGTCGATTGTTTTCAAATAAGTTTGAGGAATATACACATCACACCAAAATCCATCTTATGTATATATGTATAAAATTGACCACTTACCCTGTGAATTCTTAAAAACCACTTCTTGTATATACAAAGAAGCACTCCCGTGTACATAGTTTTCACCTTGTTTTCAGCCAAAATCTTTTTGTTTTCAAAAATTCCCAAAAACATTTGCAAAAATTAAAATCCAAAAACATCTGAAAAATCTTTTTGAAAAATACAAAAAAATATGCATCATCATCATCATCTTTTCAAAAACCCATAAAAAGTTCAAAATCCTGAAAATTGCATCACAAAAATATTTTCTGCATTGCATTGCATAGCATTCGCATTTTTCGGATTGAGTTTGATAGTTGAACGAGTCTAAGTAAAATCCGGAGATTGGAGCTTGATTGGACCTTATAATCTACCTAATAACAGGAACCTTATAGGAACTGTGTTTGAGGTACTTCAGGTCTAGTTGACTTAATTCTTTGAGGATCACGAGACTTGGTTCAACGGATTCTTGACTGCCTAAGTAGAGTATTTCGGAGCACACGCACGACTCTTGTTGATAATGACCTAACTTGGACACCTGCACCTTTCACATGGCTCAACTCAGTTGGAGTGGTGAGGGGATTGGATTTGCCGGTATGAGACGCACACAAGTGGAAACATTTGTCCTCCTCTAGGGAGGGAAGTGCACCCCAACCCGTCCAGTGATTAGGAAGTCTAAAGACAGGAGGCTGTGGGTTGCGATAAAGCTTCAAAAGAGGGATAGTCTACTGGCTCAAGAGGAAAAACTCCTTATGTAAATGCTGCTGTGTATAGTATTAAAAAAAAAAATGTGTTCAGGCATGTACAAAAATAAAAAGCCTGCAAGTATGTACAAAGTCAATAAGCAAGCTTGAGTTCCAAAGTCAAATATGTGAGCCTGCAGCAGGATGACTTGACTACACTGGTCTTGCATCCAAGGATAGGTAGCTACACTGGCTACCGTCCATTCTTCTCTTCACCCCCTCCTCTTGAGCTGGTTGCCACTTGAACTTAGAAGGGAATACCCCGCTCCTCGAGGATGGAGTTGCTGGATTGGGGAATCATTGGGTTGTCATACTGGAGAAGTCAGTTTCTTTGTCATTCTAATTAGGGAGAGCCACCATCACTTACACTGTACAAATCAGATTCATAGTCGTAAGAGTTTGCGTATGAGTTGAGATATTTCTGACCTGACTATTGAGGAGACTTGGACAAAGTTTTGGGATTCTCAAGGACTGTTGGATTTCAAACACGGTTCTCATTAAGGTTCCGCCCGCACTAAAATTTCCAAAGGTCCGACTTAAGCTCCAAACTTTGATTTTGCGAAGACAAGTTTGATGATTAAATAAAATCCAAGTTCTTCTTTTTCTTTTCTTTCTTTTCTTTTTTGCACTTATTGCATAAGTGTTTGCTAGGGACTAGCAAAGGTAAAGTATAGGGGGATGATGAATCCACATTTCATCATCTTTATTCTATCATTTTGGCACCAAAAACCCTAGCAAATGCATGTAAATAGCATTAAAACCACCATCTTAGCATTCATGCATGTGCATTTCAATAGTGTATAAAACACTGTAATTAAGGCCAAAATTATAGAATAAATAAAGAAAAGAAAAAGAATAAAATATTGTAAATATTTTATGACCCAAAACCCCCGAGACCTAGGCATCTTGATGAAAAGGTCGACAAGGAATAAAGTAGGGGGAGATAAGGTCAGAATCACAGAGAAAATACCTATACATTCTATTCATTCTTTATTCATTTTGGGACCTATCTTTGGTTCCACTTTTTGTACATCAAATGAAGAAACCTTGTACATGAAAGTTGTAGATAATTTCATAAAGAAAAAGACAAAATTGATTTCACAGAAAAAGAAGGTACAGATAAAAAGATATGGTCTGAATAAGAATCCAAAATCCCAACTTCCCAGACCCGTATCTCACAAACGACAAATCCAAATGCAGTGTACTCACCTTTAATTGTATATAGAATAAAATAATCTACCCAATGGTGGTGGTTTCGCATTTGGCGGAGCTACGGTCTGAAAGTTGAGTTTTGGACCCCTGTTGTATACCTATACTGAATAAAATATTCAATTTATTCTTTATTCATTATTTATTAATTTTTATATTTTTATAATTTTGTAAATATTACTTATAGTATATATGTGCATTAAAATCGAAATAAAATGCAAAGAAAAATAAAAATAAAAATACTTGTACAAATACTACCTAGGTATACTATATACACTTGTACCTATACAGAATACACTTGTATTTTATTAAATATCCAAAACATCTTAGAAAAATTAAACAAAAATATATTTATGTATATAAAAGTATGTTATAATTTTACAAAATCATAAATAAAAATAATAATATTAAAAATAAATAAAATAAAATAAAATATCAAAACTTACAGGTATTATACCTATATAGGGTTAAAAAGGTAACTTGTAAAAGTTTAAGTCTTAAAAATAAATAAAAATTAGAATAAAATACTACATAAAATTTTGAACATTTTTTATTTTATAACTTTTATTCAATTCGGTCATTTAATATTGAATTAACAAAGTTTTTTTAGGGTTTTTCCTGGTTGGTCCACGTGGACCAACCAGGGGGCAGTCAGCGTTGACTCGGGTCAACTGCCTGCCCTACACCCTGTAGGCTTTGTCAGAGCCACTTTTGACCCCGATTTCTCCATTTTTTCGAGGCAAGAGCTTTCACCCTTTTGATCCGATTCCTTCTGGGATCTTCTTCCTCGTTCATCCCTCTTGCCCGCCAGATGATTGCATCGGGCTGTGCATCAATGGGGAGCTCCAGGCCCCTCGATCTTTCCACCCGTTCGTCAACCCCTTAAAACTTCGCCTTTGACCCCATTTGAAAAAGGGAACCGCATTCCATACAGATCCAAGCCCCTTCGGTCGTGCTCGAGCACCTGGAGGTGACAGCTCCTGGTTCCACACCTTCGAGGAGGCGCAGCGAGCGATCTGGGCGCGTTCCACCACCTCCGGCGGTCGACCCCCGTGAGGTATACTCCCTCTGGCCATTGGCCATCGAGGTTGCGATCCATCCCATTTTCATCCCCCTTTCATCCCTGTTAGTCTTAGGATTATTTTCCCCTTCTTGCCGACTCGAATCGACCACTCGTTCACCCAATAGATCATCTCGCCGGAGCGCAACTCCGGCGAGGCCCTATCGCATCTCCCCGTCCATCTCGTGAGCAACCCGAGGTCGAGGCATTTTGCCCTCGACCTCTCTAACATTTTGGTGCAGGTCTTGAAGTGCAACGCAGCTTCTGGAGCGATTTTGCTCTCTCGCCGGAGCTCCTGGAGCCTTGCAGCTCCGCCACCTCCGTGCGAGAGCACCGGCGTCCGCCGGCGAATTTTGAAGCCTCCAGACGACAGCCGACACCTGCAGGAGCATCCTCGGCCACCTTGCAAGCGCCAGCGTCGCCGTGGTCGGCCGGAGGAGCTCGGAGAAGCTCGCCAGACCGGAGCTCCTCCGTGTTCTTCCATCGACCTCCGGGACCGTCGGATCAACGAGGAGCCTCCAGATCAAGTCGCGGCCGTCAGATCTTGGCTCGCCTCCACCGTCGATCTCTTGTCCAGATCTGATCTCAGCCGCTGATCATCGAAGCGTCATCGGCCGTTCTTGTGCTGCCACGTGTTTAAGTGGAACGTCTCCAGCCGTTGGATCACGCCTTGACGCCCAGCCGTTGGATGCGCGCCACGCGTCACTTGCCGAGCGCAGGAGTGAGGGTATTTTGCATCCCGACCCTCGCGATTTTTGTATTTATTTATTAGTCTATAAACTTGCCTTGGTAGTTTAAATATTTTGTAATATTTGCAAAAAGATCCTCGGATTTTAGTTATTTGCGTTTGGGTCCCTCGCCACGTCACCTCACGTGACCTGTACACGTGAGGTGGTGGGCATTTTGCAGAGGCACCCATGGTCTTTTGTTTATTTCGTTTCAGTACAAAAACTTTAGTATCACGTGTAATATTTCTGGCTATTTTGCAAATAGGCCCCAAGGTTTTGTTTTATTGCACTTCAGTCCCTCCCAGGCGCGTGCAAGTCACGCGCCCTGGTGGGTAATTTGTAGGCGAGCCCTTGCGTCTTTTGTATTTGCTTTTTGGTTCCAAAAATTGAATATATAGTGTACATTTTTGCGGAAAATTGCATGTTGGCCCCCTGGATGTTTCGTAAATTGCATTTATGCCCTTGCCAGCACTGTTTAATGTTGGGACCCTTGTTCTAATTGTTTAAAATATCATTTTAACCCCAAAAATTCCACAAAAATAGAGTTAAGCTTCTGGATAGGTGTACTTTAACGCCCTATTTTTAGTTTTTGATTTTATTTTATTTTCATATTTATTAAAAATCAAAAACCCCCTTTTTGTGCACTGTCTACCTTAGAAAATACCAAAAAAATATCAAAACACCTCCAAAAATTCCCAAAAATTCACATAGTGTCTATTTTACCCTATTTTAGAGTCAGTCCAAAAATCATTAAAAATTTCAAAAGAAAAACACTAAAAATTGAAAAACACTCAAAAACTTCAAAAAAATATATAAAATAGTAGAAAAATCCAAAAAATACAAACTCAGCTTCTGTTTGTCACTTATTTTATTCTCTTTATTAGAAAAATAGTGTGAATTATTTTGAGTACTGGTTGATATTTTTAAAATACATTTTACTCACAGCCAGCCCTATTCTCACTGTTTTCCTTTATTTCAGCCCTTAAAAATACCAAAAACACCTAGAAAAATCCCCAAAAATCACAAAAACAGTAAAAAACCCTAAAAAGACTAAAAACATTTTATTCCTGAATTTTTGAGCATTTTTGTGCATTTTTATAAATCTTTTACTTTGCCTTGTTTTATATTGCCTTTACTTCCCAATATTGAAAAAGAAAATAAAAACTATAAAATATAAAATATAAAAATCAGAAAATCAAAAATCAAAATACAAAATTAAAAATTAAATAAAAAAAATTTTTAAAAATTAAAAACCCACAAAAATTTGTAGTTGTTTGCTTGCTTAGTGTAGACACTTCACACATCACTCACACACTTGTGCATTCATTTGCTTGGATTACACTGTTTGCTCCCTGTGTTCGAACTCTCTGCATACTTGACACTATACACCATTTGTGCAGAGTTAAAAATAAATTTTAACTCCACATTTATTTCTAATTATTGATTTTTAGTGTGGGTTAATTGTTGATTTAGTCATTATTTGGTGTGGTCAATACACCGACTGTTGACTCGCCTTGTGAGTCAATACGACCACACTCGATTTCGGCTACATCAAATGGCGCCGTTGCCGGGGAGCAACAGCTTGTAGTTCACGTTCTTGTTTGTTTGTGTGATAGTTTACCATAGCAGCATTTTCCTTCTCTTACATTTTGATATATCTCGTTGAGCTTTCTGACCACTCTTCTTTGTCTTCTTGCGAGGGACCGCGGAGCGAGGCGGATCGCCTAGGCGACCGACGCAACCTTGGGACGTGGAGCCGGCTTTTCTTTAGCCAAGCCAACAGGAGAGAGCAAGGAGTGTGAGAGAGAGATTAGAGTAGCTTTTCTTTTACTTGTGAGAGAGTGATATTCATTTAATTTGTAATAATACAGGTACACTAGGACTTGGACTTGGACTTAGACATTCGGGCCTAATTTCCGGGTGTTTGTTCACCCGGGGGCTCACCGCAGTTTTGCCGCGTTTTTACCGCTTGTCATTTTCCGGTTTTGTGTTTATTTTCCATTTTCTTTTGTGGAATGAGCTCTTAGATCTAGGTCTGCTTGATCGATTAGAATAGGTCCAAACACCTAATAATCTTTGCATGTTCCTATAGATACGTTTTGGACTTAGACTAATTTAAACAGTTAGCAAGTAATTCCCAAATCCACGCGCCGCGAGCTCACACCCGAACAAGCGCTTTCTCCTACTCCAAATGTGTTGGGCAGAGGAGGGGTGAGCCAAGACCGGACACTCGGATTAGGAGTTGCTAGTTGACTTGTGGTTCTATCGCTAGCAGTTGCCTATTCTAGGACGATTTCCGTTGCATTTCGCCATATAGCTTAGGTTTAAATATTCTGCTTTGCATCCCGCATGGAGAGAGCTGGGATTCACTGTAAGTCTTCTTACTTTGCACGCATCATTTAGGCACAAAGGTGAGATCTCCATCTTTGTGTCGACTTGCACGGCTTTTCCGACTCTTTTCTCCCTCTGTTTTTGGAACAAAGTAGGATAAAGGAAAAAATACAAAAACGTTAGGCGCTTGCTTGAATTGACTCAAAAGAAGCGATAACACCAAAAAAATTAAAAAAGGGACTGCTAAAGAAAACTTGACCAAAATAAAAACGGTAATTGGATTCATTGCTTGGGGAGAGTAACACCCTCACTTGTTTTCAGGTTGCATAGGACGGTTTCCTTCCCAGTGAGGTGAGCGCTTCGTAAGGATTAGAGCCCAAAACCCAACTTGTGGCTGCCTTGTGTATCGCCTGGATTTCCGAAGTATTGGCGCTACTATCGTACGTAGTCGAGTAGGACTTGGTCGCCATTGGTGACTCTCTATTGTGAGAGCACCGACCCTGTCCGAAGTACCGAGCCTAGGCCACGCCTTCACGGGTGTGTCTGTCTCACCGGCTGCGTCCGAGTAGGACCTTGTACGCTCACGGGTGATTCCGTTGCGAGCGAGGTCCGAAGTATCGATTTCGCCTATCGGCTTCCTCCCTCTTTTCTTTGGCTGAGTAGGGATCCAGGAAGGGTTACAAGGACCTCAAAAAGCGCAAGTTACAGGTTACACAGGAGGAGGACAAGTACGGGGATACTCTCCTGGCAGTACTCTCTCTCCTATAGGCGTAGCGCTCTAAGGACTCGTGAAAAGATAATTGCCTGAAAAACAAGCTAAAATTGACAAGATAAAAGCCGAACCTTCACGGCTTCACGAGTTGAGTTGGTGAACTTACCCTTGCTTTGTGTTTGATTTCTAGATTTATTAAGGTCAAGATCAAAAATACCGCACAATTGTGCAAAATTTTGTTGCATCTCATTTTCTTCTTCTTGCATCTTCCCTGCTCTATTCTAAACAATCAAGATGATGGGACGGAGGTCTCTTAGGCCGACCCTGTCGGCACCGCTATCCAGCACTCCCCCCTACTCATCTAGGAATAACTCGGAGAGTCCGCTCTCCGAGCCCGAGTTCACATCCACCCTGTTCCCCCTCGACCACCCTTCCAATTCTCCTTCCCTCAGTCCAATTATTTCAGAGTACAGTGAATCACAGAATTCAGCTCATTCATCAGCACCTGAAATGGCCTCGTTTGCATTTTCAGAGAATCAAGCAATGGCAGACAGAGGCGAGCACCCAGATGACCACGAGGACCCTCCATTCATCATCGATCAAGTGGCCATCAACAATTCATTGCTAGCATCCATGGAGACCATGCAGAGACAGATCAGGGACCAGGGTGCATTCATGGGTGATCTCATGAGGGAGTTAGCTCAGATGAGAGAGCACAGAGCTGGAGGAGGCGGTGACGGTGGAGGAGGAGGAGGACCCGATGCAGGAGGAGGTGACCCAGACGGTGAGCGACCGCCACAGACCATAATGAGGGAATTGCACAACCCAGCTTCATCCCTCACTCACCGGTGGATCAGACTCCCACCAATCCTTGGAGACTTCGAGCTTCGGCACAACACTATTCAGATGCTACCCAAGTTCCATGGGCTGCCGACCGAAGAGCCACACCTCCACCTCCAAGAGTTCGAGATGATCTGCAGCACAATCCATGATCGGTTGTTGACCGAGGACACTATCAGGATGATCGCCTTTCCATTCTCATTGGTTGACAGAGCCGCTTACTGGCTCAAACACCTGGGGCGATTCATCGACACGTGGGCAGATCTCCGGTCCGCATTCTTGAAGAAATACTATCCTCTTGGCCGGACAAATGCAGCCAGAGCTATGATCAGCAACTTTGTGATGATCCCAAATGAACAGTTCCACGAAGCATGGGATCGATTCAGAGAGCTCATAGACCGGTGTCCACATCACGACATTTCTAAGCCCAATCTGGTGCAGAGTTTCTTCTGTGGGCTGACACCGGAGCTGCAGGGGCTTGTGAACGCCTCTTGCGGTGGATCATATTTTTCCAAAGGTGAAGACGATGTCTGGGCCATATACGAAGGTATGGCAGAAAACTCCACAGTGATGACCCAGGCCAGAGTCTACACTCAGCAGAAGCCCCCGCAAGGAGCGGGATCATTTCAGAGGATCGCACGCATCGATGCCGGGCCCAGCACAACGTCGGTAGCCGCAGCCCAAGCCGAATCAGCCGCAGCCGACATGGGCATAATCAGTGAAAAGCTGGACCGCATGGAGATCCTCGAAAAGAAGCAGAATCAAGGTCTAGCCCAGATGGACCTTCTCACAAAAACAATGAGTGACCTGAAGACTCAAATTCTCTGTATTCAGGAGGCACAAGCCTCATCCCAACAGCCTCCCAGGTCACAGGTTGCTTCCAGCAGCAACAATCCCAACCAGGCATCCACCTCATACCGCCAGGTGAACCATATCCAGGCGGAGCCGGTTCCATTGTTGCAGTACCATCCAGAGCCACAGCCATCTCAGGAGACTCAGATGGTGGTGTATCAGCAGGAGCGACCGCTGGCAGTTCTTCCTCCACCCTCCTTCGAGCAGGAACCGTTGATGGAAGTCAACGGGATATGGTATGACCGATACCCGCAGCCTGCAATCCGTAGGGATCACCCCGGATTCCGTTGGGGTAATGGAGCCTCCTCATCCCAACAGCACCTTCCTGCTCAAGGACAGCAGAGCAGCCAGCCACAACAGCAACACCAGCAGCCCCAGTACAACCAGCCCCAGCAATACCACAGTGGTCCTCGTCCCGCCTATCAGGGACAGCAGTGGAGGCCGCGCCAGCAGCCTCAGCAATCTTATCACCAGCCTCCCCCTCAATTCCAGCAGCAATTCCAGCAGCAGCAGCCCCATGTCCAGCAGGGACAGACATCCGGTTCTCAGGGTCCAGCCTACGAGAACCTAGCCCTTGATGATCTTGCCCGCTTGCTATCTGAACAGCGAGCATCTTTCAGACAAGAAATGGATGAGTTCCGGCAGGAGATGCGGGACATTATCAAAGGCAAGGCCGCCATACCCGCTCAGATCGAACCAAACCCTAATAATTTCAAGAGAAAATCTGAGCAGGTAGAGTTCATAGAGGGTGCCTCTCCTAGTGAAAATTTGAATGATATGTCTTCTTTTGTGCATGATTGATAACAGGTCTGGACACTAGGGAATGAGGTACAAAAATCAGGTCGTTGTGACCCAAGCAATCAGACCACGTATATCAAGAAAAATAACCACTCAGAAAATATCAAATCAATCAAAACAAAGAAGAGCGGTATAGCTAGAGGATTTAACCTGGTATAGCTCCCAGGGTCGAACACAAGGAGCACAGATTGGCCTTGCGGCCTACGATGTAGTCAGAAATCCAAGAGAGTCCTTTTTTTGGTTTTTATTTGTTTTTATATTTTTTTAGATTTTTTTAAAAGATGAGAAAATGAGAGAAAGTAAATACAGGGCAACTTCAACAATTTATACTACACACAAAAATGAAGCAAAAATTCCAGAAAATTGGTTTTTATGTTTTAAATGTTTTTTACTGTTTTTGGTGAATTTTTGGGATTTTTCTAATGGGTAAATTATTTATTAAAAATCAAACAATGCGAAAACACCAAGGTACTGTCCAGCAAGGTTAGAAACTCAAAAATAAAATATTTAAGAGTTTCAATCAACCTTGGAGGTAATTTTCCTGTAATCTATGAAGAATGAGGAAAATTTAGGCACCCTAATTATTATTTTTGGATTTTTAATTTATTTATTACAATTTTTATGGGTTTTTAGGGGTTTTTCAATTTTTAAGGTTTTTAGGTGATGAAAAGTAGCCAAAATTGGCTAGAAAATCAAACAACCAGTAAACAACAATATCTAATTTTTTTTAGAATTTTTAGTGGAGTTTTTATATTTTTTTTTGGTAATTTTAAAGTCAATCAGTGGCGAAAAAGAGTGTTTTTGAATTTTTAAAAATAATAAATGGAATCAAAAATGTCCCCAAAAATCATAGAAATTCCTACACCATGGCAGGAGCCATGTGTCAAAATCTCATTGGATTTGGAGGTCGTTTGCTATTTTATTCAAAAAGAAAGGTGGGGCACTGTGCACAGGGACCTAAGTGCAAATACCCAAAAGTTCTGGGGTCCTGGTGCAAAATACCCAAGAAGTCACGTGCCAAGCACGTGCCTGGGGCACTCAAGGACCTAAATGTAATAAAAATAAGTTCCAAGGACCAATTGATAACTCGTATCAAAAGTCCAGGGGCTTATGTGCAATTTACCCAAAATAAAAACGCACATGCGCATATAAAGTGTTCACAGGGGTATATTTGCAAATAAACAAAACTTATCATTCAATAAATAACATCCAGAACTACAGGGCATACATTGCAAATAACCCAACAAAACACGTGCTAAAGCACGTGGGTCTCTACTGGCAGGGGTATAAATGCAAATAAAATTAAGCGCGAGGGTCTCTATGCAAATATCCCAGAAAATAAACAACTTGACTTGAAAGTTACAGGACTTAAACGAAAACAACAAACTACAAGGGGGGCCTACGATATTTACCCCTTTATTAATGAAGCGTTGGATGCGCGCCACGTGTGGATCGAACGGTTGCGGCTGGTGGGCGCTCCAGATGGCGTCTCCTCGGATCGGACGGTGGTAGCAGCTCCTCGAATGGACGGCCAAGATCTGAACTGGAGCGAGGAGGACGATCGGACGGCGATGGAGGGTCCTCGAAGAACTGATGGCCGGCGAACTTCGCCGGCCTCGTGAAGGCGTCTCCTCTCTCCTCTGCTGCGCCTGAAGGTCGGAGAAGCTCCGGCGTGAAGTTCCGCAGCTGCTACTGGTCTCCGGTGGTCAAACCGAGCTCCGAGGAGCTCGAGCAAGGACGGCGGAGAAGAAGCTCCTGGCTTGAAGTTGGGGGGGCCTCAGACGCCTCCCTTTGGACCTGCAAAAGAGTTCAGAAGCTTCACGGGTCGAGGGCAAAGTGCCTCGACCCAAGAAGGCGGGGTGAAGGTGGACGGTGCGGCGTGGCGAAAGAGCTCCGGCGAAGCGACGGCGAGGGAACTCGAATCCCAGATCCTGTGCGATCTGGGTTGTGCGAATGGGTGAAGAAGGTGCGTGGGAACACGGTGAAGGTGATGGTCGGGTCGGATGATCGAGATGAAACGTGAGATGGTCGGAATCGAAGATGTACGTCGGAGATGGAAATTGGGCGTAATCTAAAATTAAACGAAATTAAAAGGAACTAAGGCTACCTGGTGGATGCTGGAGACTGTGCTGGAGCTGGTCTTGCTCCTGGTCGTAGCTTCGAAGGGCGTCAAGGCCTGAAGCTCGATGCTCAACGCCGGCGGCGGAGCAAGGACGGCGAAGTACGCCGGATCAAAGGATACGCCTCCTCACCTCACTGCAACAAAGGCTGACGCTCGCTGTCACTCTTGCGGAGCCGATGGAGGTCACGGGGAAGAAGGAGAAGGTCCAAAGATGCGGCGCGGAGGCGGCGGAGGGGAAGAATATATAGAGTGACCGGGCGACTAGGGTTGAGGGTGGACAGCGATGGAAAGCTTCGATTTCGTGGCGAAGGATCCGGCGAGGGAGAGGGATGAATGGCGAAGAATCCGGGCGCGGGGGTTGAGTGGGTGACAGCCTGGAGCGCGTGGGAAAAATCGGGGAAGAAGGCGCGGCACGCGACTTCCAGAAAAGGAAGGAGGTCGCGGGGGAGTTGACCGGGGTCAACATTCCCCCGTGGACCAACCAGAAGCTGCCACGTGTGCCCGGTTTTTGTTTTATTATTTTAAGGCATAAATAGGCCGAATTAAATAAAACTCAAAACATGAAATATTTTTCTTTTATTTTTTTCTATTTTTTGGTGATTTTTATTTAATTTTTGGAAATAAAAATAGGTTAGCTCTATATATAGGTATTTGTACACTATATGGATTTTTATTTTTGATTTTTATTTGTTATTTTTAGGTGTTTTTTTATGCTAATTTTGTATTTTATTTATTTACAAGATAAAATATGGAATAAAAGAATATTTTTATTTGATTTTTATCACTTATATACAAGGGTGAAATAAATGGTTGAATATATACATATGCATGGTATTTATACAATGTCTTTTGTATTTTCAATTTTGTAATTTTTATTTGATTTTTGTTTTGTTTCTTTTTCTTTTATATATTTACAAAATATGCCATAGATTATTCACAAAAAGTTTAGAAAATAAATGAATTTATTTACAAGGTTAAAATAAATACAAGATGTGGTTTATGCACATGATGAAAGAAGAGTATTTTTGAATTTTTGATTTTTATCTTTTTTTATTTTGTTTTTTTAATAAAATATACACAATATGTACAAGCATATTTTTGGGTGAGGAAAATATGTATTTACAAATATATACACATGAGCTCCTATCTCCCTCTACTTTGGCTTTTATGCGGTCAGGCCCATGCTGAGCCCTCCCTTGGGTTAGGTTGCTCAATATTTATTCTAAATATTTCCCTCTTTTTCTTTTTGCTCTTTATTCTTTTATTTTGTGCACAAAAACATGCTAATTATAGGATTTTACACAATGCATGCTTTTGGTAATTATTTGTATTTACACATATCTACATGTATTTGCAAAGGTTTTTGTAGCTAAAATAATAGAATAAAGAGTGATGAATGGGTATTCATCACCCCCTATGCTTTAACTTTGCTAGTCCCTTAGCAAACACTTATTTGAAAAAGAAGTGAAAAAGAAAGAAAAAGAAAAAGAAAAAGAGGATGTACATGGATCAAGGTTGACTTATTAAATTTTCCTTCATTAAATTGAAATATGGAGCTCGATCAGATCTTTGGATTATTAATGTGTCGGAACCTTATTTGGACTTAAGCCTAAAACTCAACAGCCTCTAAGTTCCACCAATCTATAGACAAGACTCCTCAATAAACCAGATCAGAACAAGTCTACATACACAAACTCTAATGACCATGAATCTTTCCATGCAGTGTAAGTGATATGTGGCTCCCCACCTCAGAAGTAACAAAGAAACAACCTCCCTCAACCTGGTAACTCTAATGCCTCAGTCTAGCAACTCTTTCCTCGAGAAGCGGGGTATTCCCTTCTAAGTTCAAGTGCAACCGGCTCAAGAAGAGGGGGTAGAAGTATAGAGTTTTGGAAGCTTAGCCAGTGTAGCTAAATCTCCCGCTGCAAGCTTCATGAGATGTAACATGATACCATAAGCTTTTGCTTTTCACTCCGGTGGGGTTATTAAATTTTCAATCCGACCCACCACTTTTTTGGAGTTCTTTTTGCATTTTTTTTTTTTAAGACTTCTGTACACATATCTACATGGTGCAGCATATAAGAAATTTCCCCTTGAGCCAGTAGACTATCCCTCTTTTGAAGCTTTATTGCAACCCACAGCTTCTGTCTTTAGCTTTCAACACCACTAGACCAAGTTGAGGTGCACTTCCTTCACTATAAGAAGAAGAGAGGTTCCGCCTAGAAGTACTACCCTCATATGCTACCCCAAGCCAAAGGAAACTGCCTCCTCACCACCTCATCCATGGAGAGCCATGTGTAAAGTGCAGGTGCAAGTGAAGCCATTGTCTCTGAGAGTCATGCGTGTGTTGTTAAGTGCTCTACTTAGGCTCATCAAGATGACATATGCTCATAGCCTAGTGGACTCAAAGAATTAAGTCCTTATGGACCTGAAAAGCCTTAACCCTAAGTCCTATAAGGTTCCTCTTGAAGTTAAGTGGATTAAGATCTTATTCAAGCTCCATTTCTCAATTTAATTCCAGGCTTAGTTTAAATGTCAACTCTCATCCAGGAAAAACTATATACAGATATGTACAAAAGATGCTATTTACAAATATTTTACAATCATGCAAACAATTTTTGAAAAATGTTTTGAAATCATGAATGAATGATGCATGAAGTGCAAGTTTTGCAAAAAGATATTTACACACATTTACACAAGATTTTTGCAAACTTTTGATTTTCAAAACATTTTGAAAAAAAAATTTTGTACTATATACATAATTTTGATACAAAATATTTACACAAGCTTTACACAAAAGATTTTTGAAATCATTTTTACAAAAATACTTTGTACACTAGCTATGTATGTGCAAGAATAAAAGAGGTTTATGTTCATGAAAAATTTTTAATTTTTGTGATTTTTAGCCATTTTATTTATTAACACACTCACACAAAGTACGAGTTATGGCTAAAGTATATATGAAATATATACGCACCCCCCCTATACTTAGCTCGAACGATGTCCTCAGAGTGATCAAGAGCGATGAAGAAGACATAACTCGTGCTTAGCAAAAGGGAAGTGAAAAGGAATGGTTAAGTACAGGAACGAATAAATGAATAGAATGAGAGGAACTCGGTGGTCTCCCCCTATACTTAGGATTAACTAATCCTAAGTATAGAAAGCTGTATATGAAGGGAAAGCCGAGTGAAGAATATACGGAATCTGCTCCCCCTATACTTAGGGTAAAATATCCCTAAGTATAGGCAGCAAAAACAGGAGCAGAAAGAATGAAAAGAATACCCACAGGTCCGACATCCCCCCTATACTTAGGGTCAAGTACACCCTAAGTATAGCATAATCATAAGATAAGAGATGGGATGTGGGACTAAAGAATAGAATGATATGGACAACTGGATCTATACAGGCGGAGGAACAGTGAAAATCAGGCGTGAGATGTAAAAGATGTGAGTCAAAAGACCACATCTCACGCAAAATGAATAGCGGCAATAATAACGTCCCGCGGTTCATGATCTAGAAATGGTTTGAGCCGCTGGCCGTTCACTCGGAAGGTACTCTCAGAAGATAACTCGGATATATCAATGCTACCGTTATCGTGTACCTTTCTGACCAAGTAGGGTCCTTTCCATTTGCTCTGTAGCTTCCCTGGAAATAATCTAAGCCTTGCATCAAACAGCCATACTTTCTGTCCAATCTCAAAATGCTTGTGGCTGATATGAGAATCATGCCACTCCTTGATTTTCTCCTTATAATGTAGGCTGCTTGAGAATGCTGCATCTCTAAGCTCTTCCAAGGCGGCTAACTCTGCCCTCCTCTGGTCTCCTATACCATTTGGATCCATCAATATGTCTGTAACTGCCCAGAGTGACTTGTGCCTCAGCTCAACTGGTAGATGACAAGGTTTGCCATAAACGAGGCGAAAGGGAGATGTACCCAATGGAGTCTTGAAAGATGTCCGATATGCCCACAAGACCGAGTCCAAAAGCTGTGACCAATTCTTTCGGTCAGGGCGGACGACTTTCTGCAAAATGTTCTTGATCTCCCTATTCGACACCTCAGCTAGACCATTTGTCTGTGGATGGTATGGTGTAGCAACACGATGGTCTATGCCGAACTCTCTAGCAAGTGCCTTCACCTGGTCGTTGATGAAATGAGATCCCCCATCAGAAATCAGAACTCGTGGAACCCCAAACCGCATGATTATGTGCTTCTTCAAAAATCTGCAAACTGTCTTTGCATCTGCGGCTCGGGCGGGGATAGCCTCAACCCAACGACTAACATAATCTACGGCCAACAGAATGTACTCAAATCCCTGACTCTTAGGGAATGGACCCATGAAATCGATGCCCCATGCGTCAAAAACCTCACAGAAGTGAATGGGCTGCATCGGCATCATATCACGTTGTCCACAAGTGCCCATCCTCTGACAGTCAGTACACCTCTTCACGAACTCATCAGAGTCCTTGAAGAGTGTAGGCCACCACAAACCGGATTGGAGCACTTTCTGTGCCGTTCTCCTCCCAGAATGATGTCCTCCTGCCTCAAGCTTGTGGCACTAAGTGAGGACACTATGATGCTCCTCCTGAGGAATACACCGACGCCAGATGCTATCCCCTCCTTCGTGGTAAAGGATGGGATCCTCCCAGTGGTAGGACTTGGCCTTCGCAAGGAAGGTCTCAATCCTCTGCTTGGGCCAATCTTGTGGGACTTTCCCAGCAACGAGAAAGTTCACAATATCGGCATACCATGGGAGTGAGGCGATAGCAAGGATCGCCTCATCTGGGAAGGTATCACAAATGGGATCAATCTGCTCAGAATCCTCAGGCTGCTCTAATCGGGATAAATGATCCGCCACCACATTCTTGACTCCAGGCTTATCCTTGATCTCAATGTCGAACTCCTGGAGTAGAAGGATCCATCTAGTAAGTCTGGCCTTGGCATCCTTCTTTGACATGAGGTACCTGATAGCGGTGTGATCTGTGTACAAGGTCACTCTAGATCCAATGATATATGATCTGAATTTATCTAGGGCAAACACTACTGCTAGCATTTCCTTCTCTGTGACCGTGTAATTCCGCTGGGCGGAATCCAGTGTGCGGCTAGCATAGTGTATCGCAAATGGTACTCCATCCCTCCTCTGTCCTAGCACGGCCCCTACGGCAAAATCAGAGGCGTCCGTCATGATCTCGAATGGGAGAGACCAATCGGGTGGCTGAAGGACAGGAGCCTCAATAACACATTGCTGGAGAGTCTCGAAGGACGAAAGACACTTGTCATCAACAAGGAACTCGGTGTCTTTCGTCAAGAGATCAGTCAACGGTCGGGCAATCTTGCTGAAATCATGAATGAATCTCCTGTAAAAACCAACGTGCCCCAGAAATGACCGTAACTGCTTCAGATTAGACGGCGGTGTGAGTTTCCTAATGACATCGACCTTGGCCGGATCAACCTCCATGCCTCTGTTGGAGATGATGTGGCCAAGCACCGTCCCTTGAGTCACCATGAAGTGACTCTTCTCCCAAGATAGAACCAACCGGGTAGCAATACATCGCTGAAGCACTCGGTCTAGGCAGTCAAGACAGGAATCGAATCCGTCGCCGTAAACCGAGAAGTCGTCCATGAAGACCTCTAAACACTCCCCTACCATGTCCGAAAATATCGACAGCATGCATCTCTGAAAAGTCGCAGGGGCGTTACATAGCCCGAATGGCATGCGTCGAAAGGCGTAAGTACCGAAGGGACAGGTAAAGGTGGTCTTCTCCTGATCCTCAGGAGCGATGGCTACCTGGTTGTAGCCTGAGTACACATCTAAGAAGCAATAATGGCTCTTCCCTGCCAGTCTCTCAATGATCTGATCTATAAAGGGCAGGGGGAAATGGTCCTTCTTGGTGGCCTGGTTGAGTCTCCTGTAGTCAACGCAGACCCGCCAAGAGGTGGGTACTCGTGTAGCGATCTCTTCTCCCGACTCACTGATCACAGTCGTGATGCCCGTCTTCTTGGGCACCACATGCAAGGGGCTCACCCACTTGGAGTCGGAAATGGGATAAATAAAATCTGCACTCCACCATTTTGATATTTCCTTCATGACAACCTCTCTTAGGTTGGGGTTCAGTCGTCGCTGGAACTCACGTGACGGCTTTGCCCCTTCCTCAAGATAGATATGGTGGGAGCACAACGAGGGACTAATCCCATGGAGATCTGCTACGCTCCATCCGATTGCCTTGCGGTTCTTTTCAAGAACCTCCATCAGACGGGATTCTTGCTCTTCAGTCAGATCAGCAGAGATGATGACTGGGTACATCTCAGACTCTCCCGCAAGGAATCTGTACTTCAGCGAAGTAGGGAGCGGCTTCAGCTCTGGACAGCTAGGTGCTGGCAAATCTGGCTTCTGAAGAAGATGTGTATATGCAGACAATTCTGCCAAATTTGCCTGGGAAAATGATAACGAACTCTCACAAACTGGATCTGGAGAAGGCGGGTCCTCTACATTGTCTCTGATCTGCTCTGCCTCTACCTCCTCCTCATCTATAGGCTCAGGTGGATCCAGATCTGGCATCTGATCATCACAATCGGCCCAATCAGATTCTGAATCCGAGGGATCTATATCAGACTCGGTGGCATCAGTACCACCGGAGAACAAGGTGGCATCAGCACCACCATAGAGCAGGGTGGCCTCAGTACCACCATCACTGGAAATCGTGTCGCGATCAAGGTCCGACTCTGCTGACTCAATAGTATCCTGAACCAAGGCTGTGCTCTCCAGACTATCCTCTGCTATCATCTCTGCATCAGCCGTATCTGAATATGAGAGGATGGTCTGTGCTACAGGATCTGCCCAAATTGCCTCATCATCTGTGATCACAAAATCACAGTCCTGGTGGATGTCTGGCTCTACGTCTGTCAGCTGCTCTGAATCTGTACTGCCATGTGAGCGGGATCTAGCTCTGGCTCTGTGGTCCTTAACCGTCTCTATTTGTATACTCTCGCCCTGGACGCGAAAGAATACCCTCCCACTGTCATGGTCAGTCACCGCTTTGGCTGTGGCCAAGAACGGGCGACCGAGGATGATGGGGGAATCGGTCAACGAATCAGGGGTCTCCATGTCCAGCACTACGAAGTCCACGGGGAATTGCAAACCCTGAATCATGACAACAACGTCTCGCAACAACCCCTTTGGCCTCTTGACAGACCGATCAGCAAACTGAAGGTATGTCCTGCTCTGTACAAGAGTGCCCAACTCTAAGTGGTCGAGAAGGGCTGCCGGAAGAAGGTTGATCGACGATCCGCTATCTAAGAGAGTACGGTCGAACCTCTGCTCACTAATCTGACATCTGACATACGGGGCCCCTAAATCTGGCCTCTTAGTCGGCAGATGGTTCTGGATCGCGTAACACGTGGCTTTGGTCAACACATGAATTTCTGCGGTCTTGTTCCTCTTCGTCCTTCTGACTGTGGTCTTATCTCTCAAGGACCGCTGAAGAAGAGGGATGTGCTGCAAAGCCTCATTGAGGGTCAGCTGAATGTGGAATCGGTCTATCATGCTCTGGCTGAACTCCTCCTTCTCTCTCTTTTTTGGGTCTTTTTCTTTTTTCTTCCCCTTCCCCAACTTAAGGGCTCTAGGGAAGGGGATCACAGGGTCCTTCTCAGATGAAGGACTAGGAATAGGTCTAGATGATTCGATGACCGGATCCTCACAAACATCATTCACCACAGTGGGATCAGAAAAAACTAAACCTTTTCCTTTATTCAAATCAGAGTTTCGAGATACATGCATGCGAGGAAAGACAACATTTCTATCAGAATGAATGTTGGTGGCCTCAGTACCACCTCTAGTTGGCTCTACAACTAGACGTCTTGCGGCCTCAGTACCGCGGGCTGGCTCGGCTCTGCTGGTGGCGTCAGTACCACCTCCTCTATGTGGTGAAATGGCGACCTCAGTACCGCCGGTGGAATCAACATCTCTGGTGGCATCAGTACCACCGTCATCATGATGTGCGGCTTCAGTACCGCTCTCCTCCTCCTCATCTGGCGCTCTAGATGGATCCTCGCTTGGTCGCTCAGATGAGGCGCCGCCTGCTGGTCTTCTACCGCTCCTAAGTGTGACAAAATCAGCATCAAATAAATCCGAAGATGTATCATCAAATGGATCACTAGGAGTGGTAAATTCAGTGTGAACTACCTGCTCAGATTTCCTCTTCAGGCTATTCGGATTCGGCTCGATCTGTGCAGGGATGGCGGCCTTCCCTCTCATCAAGTCCCGCATCTCCTGGCGGAACTCGTCCATCTCCCGTCTAAATGTAGCCTGCTGCTCTGTGAAGAGGCGGGCTAGATCATCCGTGGCGGGGCTCTCATGGGAGCCCGACGGGTGGCCTCTCTGATAATGAGGCTGTTGGACCTGGTGCTGCTGTGGCTGAGAGGGGTAAGAGGAATGATGCTGCTGCTGGTGAGCCTGCTGCTCACGTCTCCAACTCTGTCCCTGCTGCTGGTAGGGACGAGATACGAAGGATGATGGCTGATGTGGCTGATATGCAGGGGGCTGCTGGTGATCTCTCTGCTGGGAGTACTGCCCTCCCTGACCGGCTGGCTGCTGCTGGGGTTGGTTGCCCCCATTCCCCCACCTGAATCCGGGATGGTCTCGTCGGATTCCAGGTTGAGGACGGTCATACCAAATCCCGTTGACATCCATCAACGGCTCTGCATCGTAAGGGGCTGGTGGGAGTACATCCAGAGGCTGATCCGGCTGATATACCACCATCTGTAAGTCTGGAGATGGTGGTGCCTGGTAAGAGGGCTGCTGCTGCTGGTACGGCTCCGCCTGTACAAGGTGAACTTGTCTAGGCTGCTGTGAGGAGCTGGAGCGCTGGGACGAGCTGCGGCTGCCGCCGGAATCGCCTCGCGACAGAAGACGGGGCTGAGGAGCCGTCTGTGCCTCCTGAAGACACAAGAGCTGGGTCTTCATGTCGCTCAGAGTCTGTGCCATTTGCTCCATCTGAGTTATGCCCTGGCACTGCTTCTTTTCTATGATTTCCATGCGGTCCAACTTCTCGCTGATAATCCCCATGTCCGCAGTGGCCGACTCTGCCTGTGCGGCCGCAACTGTGGACGAACTGGATGGACCTGCATCAACCCGTGCTATCCGCTGATACTGCACGGGTCCTGGCGGCTGCTGAGATCTCTGAGTGTACAACCGAGTCTGGGACATCACCATGTAATTTTCTGCCATCTCCTCGTAGATGGCCCAGACTTGGTTGTGGTCCTTGGCAAAGTAGGACCCGCCGCAAGAAGCATTCACCAGACCCTGAAGCTTTGGTGTCATCCCACTAAAGAAGCTCTGAACCAGGTTCGGCTTCGAAATGTCGTGGTGTGGGCATCTATCCAAAAGCTCTCTGAACCTCTCCCATGCTTCGTGAAATTGCTCATTGGGGAGCATGGAGAAGTTGTTGATCAGGGCCCTCGCTGCATTCGTCCGCCCGAGTGGATAGTACTTGTTCAAGTACTCGGTGCGGAGCTGATCCCAGGTGTAAACAAACTTCCCTAGATGTTTCAGCCAGGCGGCTGCTCTATCTGCCAGTGAAAAAGGGAAGGCCATCATTCGAATCGTATCTTGGTCCACATGACGGTCGTGGACAGTACTGCAGATCATCAGAAACTCCTGGAGATGGAGGTGGGGTTCCTCAGTGGCGAGTCCGTGAAAATGAGGAAGCATCTGCAGGGTGTTCGGAGGGAACTTGAAATCCCCCACGATAGCAGGTATCACCACCCATTGGTGCATCAGTGTAGATCCAGGGTTGTGAAGCTCCCGCATCGGTCTCGCTGCGGCTGCGGCTGCCGCTGCTGCGGCGGCTGCTGCTGCGGCTGCTGCCTCTGCATCAGCGTCAGGAATGTCCTCCGGCTCGCTCGGCTCGTCTCGCTCTCTTCGGAGTCTCTCCAACTCCCTCCTCATCTCTATCATGAATGCCCCCTGATCGCGTAACTGCTGCTGAACCGTCTCTAATGAGGCGATCAGGGTGGAGTTGATCGCTCCCTGGTCTAAGACAAAGTGTTCGGGCTGGCGATCGTCTGAACTGCCGGCTCCGGCCATAGTGACGTCTGCAAAATCAGATGAGCCCAACTCAGGTTCTGTCAAATCAATTCGTCTTTCCTCGGGCTCATGTCTCTCAGTGGCAAAAGAAAGGGGGTCGAGGGGGAACAGGGTGGAATCGTACTCGGGCCCGGAGAGCTGGTCTCGACTCTCACGGGCCAACCTAGATGATGGAGTAGCCGCGCCTGAAAGCGGTGCAGCCAGAGGCTACCTAAGAGATCGTCTACCCATCATCTTGATCTGGCGAGTAAGGCGGATGGGATCTGGAGAAAATATGATCGCAAAGCAAACCCCTTGTTCACCAACTCAACACAATCTGAAGACCGTGAAAGCTCGGTCAATTTATCTTGTCAATTTTATTTGGTGAACACACAAGATATCAGAGCGATTACGTGACCTGCTGGGATACCCGATACTCTCTCAACCGACTGTCCCGCACAGAAGAGTCGGTAATCAGTCGAGATGAGCACCGGAGGGCTTTACCTAGTGTTCGGGTCACTCTCTCGCACAATCAAACCAAACAATGAGGGGGTTGCTCTCCCCAAGACAAATTTTTAATGTGAGTGTCTTTTAGGGTCAATAATGTTATCCAGTCCCAATTTTTATTGTTTTTCTTTTTTAATTTTTTCAAAAATAAATACAAGCGGCCTAACGGTTTTTCCGATTCTCCTGATGATTAAGCCAAACACAGGGGGAGAAGACGAAAAAGCCGATGCGCGAAAAAATCAATGATGCATGCAGAGAAAGAAATGCGTACCTTGTCTCCAGCACTCTACATGCAAGTGATCCGCGCAGAAATTAAATACAGAATTAAACTACCTAAATGATGCAACGAGGAAAAACCGAGTCCTAGATGAGCAACTTCTATTGATCGTGAAGAACAATAGTTAGCTAATCGAATCGAGTCCGGAGTCCGATCTTGGGAGTCACTCGGTGCCCGCCACAACGGGTCCTGCCAGCGCTGTATGTGACTCCTCACGGCACGTGGTCTCAAATCCAATTAAACTAACTTTTTCAATTAATTTTATTAAGGTCCAATTACGTTCTATAGGAACAGATATTCTATTAGGTGTTGGGCCTTAAAAATCTACGTCACAATCAATCAAAAATTCCTAAATCTAGGGGCTCGAGAAAAACCGCGTAAACACCGGAAAAGGCAGCTAGCTATCAAAACCACGATAAAAGCCGCGGAAATCCAAATGGGTCCCCCGAGCACACCGGTGCTCAGCGAAACAGACCCGCAAAGTTTACAAGTGTCCACAGTTCAAAGTTTGAGTCCTAAATTATTACAAAAATTGTTCTCTCTCTCTCTCTCTTAAATAGAAAATCTCTTCTCCTCTCTCTCTTCCTCCTGCGCGGGTCTTCTAAATAGTAAGCTACAAGTCGTCCAAGTAGTACCTCGCACAAAAATCAAAGAGAGATGGTCAGAAAACAATAATAATGTAGAGAGACAAAAATAAAAGAATGAACACTGACTACAAAGCCGTGCTCCCCGGCAACGGCGCCATTCTGATAACAGGTCTGGACACTAGGGAATGAGGTACAAAAATCAGGTCGTTGTGACCCAAGCAATCAGACCACGTATATCAAGAAAAATAACCACTCAGAAAATATCAAATCAATCAAAACAAAGAAGAGCGGTATAGCTAGAGGATTTAACCTGGTATAGCTCCCAGGGTCGAACACAAGGAGCACAGATTGGCCTTGCGGCCTACGATGTAGTCAGAAATCCAAGAGAGTCCTTTTTTTGGTTTTTATTTGTTTTTATATTTTTTTAGATTTTTTTAAAAGATGAGAAAATGAGAGAAAGTAAATACAGGGCAACTTCAACAATTTATACTACACACAAAAATGAAGCAAAAATTCCAGAAAATTGGTTTTTATGTTTTAAATGTTTTTTACTGTTTTTGGTGAATTTTTGGGATTTTTCTAATGGGTAAATTATTTATTAAAAATCAAACAATGCGAAAACACCAAGGTACTGTCCAGCAAGGTTAGAAACTCAAAAATAAAATATTTAAGAGTTTCAATCAACCTTGGAGGTAATTTTCCTGTAATCTATGAAGAATGAGGAAAATTTAGGCACCCTAATTATTATTTTTGGATTTTTAATTTATTTATTACAATTTTTATGGGTTTTTAGGGGTTTTTCAATTTTTAAGGTTTTTAGGTGATGAAAAGTAGCCAAAATTGGCTAGAAAATCAAACAACCAGTAAACAACAATATCTAATTTTTTTTAGAATTTTTAGTGGAGTTTTTATATTTTTTTTTTGGTAATTTTAAAGTCAATCAGTGGCGAAAAAGAGTGTTTTTGAATTTTTAAAAATAATAAATGGAATCAAAAATGTCCCCAAAAATCATAGAAATTCCTACACCATGGCAGGAGCCATGTGTCAAAATCTCATTGGATTTGGAGGTCGTTTGCTATTTTATTCAAAAAGAAAGGTGGGGCACTGTGCACAGGGACCTAAGTGCAAATACCCAAAAGTTCTGGGGTCCTGGTGCAAAATACCCAAGAAGTCACGTGCCAAGCACGTGCCTGGGGCACTCAAGGACCTAAATGTAATAAAAATAAGTTCCAAGGACCAATTGATAACTCGTATCAAAAGTCCAGGGGCTTATGTGCAATTTACCCAAAATAAAAACGCACATGCGCATATAAAGTGTTCACAGGGGTATATTTGCAAATAAACAAAACTTATCATTCAATAAATAACATCCAGAACTACAGGGCATACATTGCAAATAACCCAACAAAACACGTGCTAAAGCACGTGGGTCTCTACTGGCAGGGGTATAAATGCAAATAAAATTAAGCGCGAGGGTCTCTATGCAAATATCCCAGAAAATAAACAACTTGACTTGAAAGTTACAGGACTTAAACGAAAACAACAAACTACAAGGGGGGCCTACGATATTTACCCCTTTATTAATGAAGCGTTGGATGCGCGCCACGTGTGGATCGAACGGTTGCGGCTGGTGGGCGCTCCAGATGGCGTCTCCTCGGATCGGACGGTGGTAGCAGCTCCTCGAATGGACGGCCAAGATCTGAACTGGAGCGAGGAGGACGATCGGACGGCGATGGAGGGTCCTCGAAGAACTGATGGCCGGCGAACTTCGCCGGCCTCGTGAAGGCGTCTCCTCTCTCCTCTGCTGCGCCTGAAGGTCGGAGAAGCTCCGGCGTGAAGTTCCGCAGCTGCTACTGGTCTCCGGTGGTCAAACCGAGCTCCGAGGAGCTCGAGCAAGGACGGCGGAGAAGAAGCTCCTGGCTTGAAGTTGGGGGGGCCTCAGACGCCTCCCTTTGGACCTGCAAAAGAGTTCAGAAGCTTCACGGGTCGAGGGCAAAGTGCCTCGACCCAAGAAGGCGGGGTGAAGGTGGACGGTGCGGCGTGGCGAAAGAGCTCCGGCGAAGCGACGGCGAGGGAACTCGAGTCCCAGATCCTGTGCGATCTGGGTTGTGCGAATGGGTGAAGAAGGTGCGTGGGAACACGGTGAAGGTGATGGTCGGGTCGGATGATCGAGATGAAACGTGAGATGGTCGGAATCGAAGATGTACGTCGGAGATGGAAATTGGGCGTAATCTAAAATTAAACGAAATTAAAAGGAACTAAGGCTACCTGGTGGATGCTGGAGACTGTGCTGGAGCTGGTCTTGCTCCTGGTCGTAGCTTCGAAGGGCGTCAAGGCCTGAAGCTCGATGCTCAACGCCGGCGGCGGAGCAAGGACGGCGAAGTACGCCGGATCAAAGGATACGCCTCCTCACCTCACTGCAACAAAGGCTGACGCTCGCTGTCACTCTTGCGGAGCCGATGGAGGTCACGGGGAAGAAGGAGAAGGTCCAAAGATGCGGCGCGGAGGCGGCGGAGGGGAAGAATATATAGAGTGACCGGGCGACTAGGGTTGAGGGTGGACAGCGATGGAAAGCTTCGATTTCGTGGCGAAGGATCCGGCGAGGGAGAGGGATGAATGGCGAAGAATCCGGGCGCGGGGGTTGAGTGGGTGACAGCCTGGAGCGCGTGGGAAAAATCGGGGAAGAAGGCGCGGCACGCGACTTCCAGAAAAGGAAGGAGGTCGCGGGGGAGTTGACCGGGGTCAACATTCCCCCGTGGACCAACCAGAAGCTGCCACGTGTGCCCGGTTTTTGTTTTATTATTTTAAGGCATAAATAGGCCGAATTAAATAAAACTCAAAACATGAAATATTTTTCTTTTATTTTTTTCTATTTTTTGGTGATTTTTATTTAATTTTTGGAAATAAAAATAGGTTAGCTCTATATATAGGTATTTGTACACTATATGGATTTTTATTTTTGATTTTTATTTGTTATTTTTAGGTGTTTTTTTATGCTAATTTTGTATTTTATTTATTTACAAGATAAAATATGGAATAAAAGAATATTTTTATTTGATTTTTATCACTTATATACAAGGGTGAAATAAATGGTTGAATATATACATATGCATGGTATTTATACAATGTCTTTTGTATTTTCAATTTTGTAATTTTTATTTGATTTTTGTTTTGTTTCTTTTTCTTTTATATATTTACAAAATATGCCATAGATTATTCACAAAAAGTTTAGAAAATAAATGAATTTATTTACAAGGTTAAAATAAATACAAGATGTGGTTTATGCACATGATGAAAGAAGAGTATTTTTGAATTTTTGATTTTTATCTTTTTTTATTTTGTTTTTTTAATAAAATATACACAATATGTACAAGCATATTTTTGGGTGAGGAAAATATGTATTTACAAATATATACACATGAGCTCCTATCTCCCTCTACTTTGGCTTTTATGCGGTCAGGCCCATGCTGAGCCCTCCCTTGGGTTAGGTTGCTCAATATTTATTCTAAATATTTCCCTCTTTTTCTTTTTGCTCTTTATTCTTTTATTTTGTGCACAAAAACATGCTAATTATAGGATTTTACACAATGCATGCTTTTGGTAATTATTTGTATTTACACATATCTACATGTATTTGCAAAGGTTTTTGTAGCTAAAATAATAGAATAAAGAGTGATGAATGGGTATTCATCAATGATGCGGATTTTGTGACTACTAGGAGCGGTAGGATACCAGCCGGCGGCGCCTCTTCTGAGCGACAACCCGAAGCCGAACCAGGAGCGCCAGAGGAGCAGAGGAGCGGTACTGATGCCGCTACAGATGATGTTGAAGACGGTGGTGCTAATGCCACCAATGATGGAGCCCAGGATGACGGTGCTGATGCCGTCGTGATACCAGATGCAGACGGTGGTGCTGATGCCACCATTTTGGGAAATGAACCAGAGCGCGGTGCTGATGCCGCGAAGACAGGTGCGAGTGGTGGTGCTGAGGCCACCACATCTACTTTTGTTGAGCCATCTTCTGTGATGCCACCACTTTTTGTATCTAGTGACTATGGGAAGAAAATCAAAAACAAAAATATGAATAAAGGAAAGGTTTCTGTTCAAATTACGGATCCATATGTGTTGAATGATGATTTTTGTATGGATTCTCCATCTTCACAGGCACAGGGACCGATTCCTAGGCCCCCATCCGAGGAGGCCCCTACCATCCCCTTCCCTGAGGCACTCCGCCGAGTGAAGGGGAATAAAAAAGAAAATCCCAAAAAGAACCAACAGGTAGAGTTCGGCAATGAGATGATTGACAGATTCCATATCCAGCTGACTCTACGAGAAGCGTTTGAGCATATCCCCTTCTTCAAGAAGAATCTGAAAGAAACAACTACTGTTCGAAGAAGGAAGAGGCACAGAGATCAAATCCATATGCTCACACATAACACTTGCTGCGCCATTCAGAACACATTGCCAGCCAAGCGACCAGACGCAGGAGCTCCCTATGTCAGATGCGAGATTCAGGAGCAACAGTTTGATCTTACTCTATTAGACAGCGGCTCTTCAATTAACCTTCTTTCGGCAGCCTTACTCAAGCAGTTCGAGTTTGGCCCTCTTCTTCGAAGCAGAACCGTCCTTCAGTTTGCTGATAGGTCGATTAAGAGGCCGAAGGGGTTGTTGAAAGACGTGGTCGTTACCATTCAGGGCCTGAAATTCCCCGTGGACTTCGTTGTGTTGGACATGGAGATCCCTGAGGCGGTAACTAATGCCCCCATCATTCTCGGACGTCCATTCTTGGCCACAGCCAAGGCGGTGACCGACCATGATAGTGGGAAGGTATGCTTTCGCGTAGAGGGCGAAACCATACAAATAGAGACGATCGAAGAGATCCGAGCCAGAGAGGCAGAATGCTCAGAGCAGTCCAGCGAAGCCGAGCAGCTGACAGAGGAAGAGCTAGACATCCACCAGGTTTGTGATTTTGAGATGTCTGATGACGAATTCAGTTGGAAAGATCCCGCAGCACCGACCCTCGCCTTGCCTGCAGATTCACTCTATCTCAAGCTCATGGCAATCGAGAGCCGGGATAGCACATCCCTGGATGAGGATATCTCTGAGGCTGATAGTGTTGTGATGAGTGGTGCCGAAGAATTTCAATCTTGCTCATCTTCTTCTGATCCCTCGGATACAGACATAGACTGGGATGATTTTGATGATTATTTACCTTGTCTGATTCCTTCTGAGCCGACAGCCGTGACAGAGTGCGTGCCAGTGCAGTTCATTGATGATCAATCAGGCCGCCCTTCGTCAGATATTCATGCAGAGCGAGAGTTCTCCCATGCAGACTTGGTTGCATTCACACAGACATATCAGAAGCCAGATCTGCCACCTCCCAGTTGTCCGGAAAGAAAACCTCTGCCGCAGTCTATGAAGTACAGATTCCTTGCTGGAGAGCCAGAAATGCACCCAGTCATTATCTCAGCAGATTTGACTGGAGAACAAGAATCTCGTCTGATGGAGGTTCTTGAAAGAAACCGCAAGGCAATCGGTTGGAGTATAGCTGATCTCCAGGGGCTGAGCCCAAAGCTTTGCTCTCACCACATCTATCTTGAAGATAACGCTAAGCCGTCGCGTGAGTTCCAACGACGGCTGAACCCGAATCTTCGAGACGTAGTCATGAAAGAAATTTCCAAGTGGTGGAGCGCTGATTTCATCTATCCCATCTCCGACTCCAAATGGGTTAGTCCACTCCATGTGGTACCCAAGAAGACGGGTATCACTACAGTTATCAATGAGTCCGGAGAGGAGATCGCTACCAGAGTACCAACTTCTTGGAGGGTCTGTGTGGACTACAGACGATTGAATGAGGCCACCAAGAAGGATCACTTCCCGCTACCATTTATTGATCAGATTATCGAGCGGTTAGCTGGGAAGAGCCATTACTGTTTTCTTGATGGGTACTCTGGATATAATCAAGTGGCCATTGCGCCCGAAGACCAGGAGAAAACGACATTCACCTGTCCGTTTGGGACGTATGCTTTCAGACGGATGCCCTTTGGTCTATGTAACGCTCCAGCGACATTCCAAAGGTGCATGTTGTCCATCTTCTCGGACATGGTGGGTGACTGTTTAGAGGTCTTCATGGATGACTTCTCGGTCTATGGCGACGGTTTCGACGCTTGTCTTGAATGCCTAGACCGTGTGCTGAAGCGCTGCATAGAGGTCAATCTAGTCTTATCCTGGGAGAAGAGTCATTTCATGATGACTCAAGGGACGGTCCTTGGTCATATCGTCTCCAACAGGGGCATGGAGGTCGATCCGGCTAAGGTGGACATCATCAGAAAACTCAATCCGCCGTCCAATCTGCGTCAGTTACGGTCTTTTCTGGGGCATGTCGGTTTCTACCGACGGTTCATTCAGGACTTCAGTCGAATTGCCCGACCGCTAACTGACTTGCTAACCAAAGACACCGAGTTTATTGTCAATGATAAGTGTCTTGAATCATTTGAGACTCTCAAAAATATGGTTGTCTCAGCTCCTATCCTTCAGCCACCCGATTGGTCTCTCCCATTCGAGATCATGACGGATGCTTCAGATTTTGCCGTTGGGGCTGTGCTCGGACAGAGGAGGGATGGTTTACCTTTTGCCATCCACTACGCCAGCCGGACTTTGGATGCCGCGCAGCGGAATTACACTGTGACTGAGAAAGAGATGCTGGCCGTAGTTTTTGCTCTTGATAAGTATCGATCATATATTCTTGGATCTAGAGTAACAATATACACTGATCATACCGCCATCCGGTATTTAATGGCCAAGAAGGATGCCAAAGCACGTCTCACCAGATGGATCCTTCTACTCCAGGAATTTGATATTGAAATTAAGGATAAGCCTGGAGTCAAGAATGTGGTGGCGGATCATCTCTCCAGATTGGAGAATCTTGAGGAATCTGAGCCCAGCGCACCTATCACAGAGACATTTCCAGATGAGGCGATCTTGGCTGTCACCTCACTCCCATGGTATGCTGACTTTGTAAACTATCTTGCTGCCAAGACAGTCCCTCAGGGTTGGCCCAGGCAGAAACTTGAGACCTTCCTAGCTAAGGCCAAGTTTTATCATTGGGAGGATCCCATCCTTTATCATGAAGGAGGGGATAGTATCTGGAGGAGGTGCATTCCTCAAGAAGAGCAGCATAGCGTCCTCACATACTGCCACAAGCTTGAGGCAGGAGGACATCATTCTGGAAAAAGGACAGCACAAAAGGTGCTTCAATCCGGCCTATGGTGGCCTACTCTCTTCAAGGATTCTGATGAGTTCGTGAAGAGATGTACTGACTGTCAGAAAATGGGAACCTGCGGACAGAGAGACATGATGCCCATGCAACCCATTCACTTCTGTGAGGTTTTTGACGCATGGGGGATTGATTTCATGGGCCCATTTCCTAAGAGTCAGGGATTCGAGCATATTTTGCTCGCTGTAGATTATGTCAGCCGATGGGTTGAGGCCATCCCCGCCCGAGCCGCAGATGCTAAAACTGTATGCAAATTTTTGAGGAAAAATATCATTTCACGGTTCGGTGTACCTAGAGTCTTGATTTCAGACGGGGGGTCTCACTTCATCAATGACAAAGTCAGGGCCCTTGCGGACGAGTTCGGCATTGACCATCGGGTTGCCACTCCTTATCACCCTCAGACTAATGGTCTAGCCGAAGTATCGAACAGGGAGATAAAGACTATCTTGCAGAAAGTTGTCCGCCCAGACCGAAAGGATTGGTCACAGCTTTTGGACTCGGTCTTGTGGGCTTATCGGACATCTTTCAAGAATCCATTGGGAACATCTCCCTTTCGTCTCGTCTATGGCAAGCCGTGCCATTTGCCAGTGGAGATCAAGCATAAATCTTTTTGGGCAGTTACTGAGTTGCTTCTAGATCCAGAGAGTGTAGGAGACCAGAGAAGAGCAGAATTGGCAGCCCTGGAAGAATTGAGAGATACAGCCTTCTCCAACAGCCTACAGTACAAGGAGAAAGTAAAGACATGGCATGATTCGCATATCAGCCATAAACAGTTTGAGCCAGATCAGAGAGTATGGTTGTTTGATTCCAGGCTGAAATTGTTCCCAGGGAAATTACAGAGCAAGTGGAAAGGACCGTATGTGGTCAGGAAGGTACATGACAATGGCAGCATTGACATATCCGAACCGTCATCTTCCGCTACCTTCCGCGTCAATGGTCAACGCTTGAAGCTATATCTTGATCATGATCCACCGACCATTGACGTTGCCCCCATTCTTCTGGTATGAGATGTGTCTTTTGACTCTCATCATCTACATCTCATACATGGTGATCAATGCTCTTTTCCGCTGTACAGATCCATCTGTTTATATCACTCTGTTGTCTGTTGATTTATTTTCTTCTTTTCTTCTTTTCTTCTTTTCTTCTTTTCCTTTTCTATCTATCAAAAAGGGTGCCGCCCTTGTAGACAGTTTTCCATACTTAGGACGTACTTTGTCCTAAGTATAGGGGGGTTGGCACCCCGAGTTTTTCTATTCTTTTCGGTCCTCTCCATTGTCTCCTCTTCTTGTCTATACTTAGGGATACCTTACCCTAAGTCTAGGGGGAGACAATCTGAGTACGATCTGTTCATTCCCACCCTTGACCCTCCCTGCTTTGTGTACAGTCTGCTATACTTAGGATTATTTGATCCTAAGTATAGGGGGACGGTCAACTTCTCATTCGTTGATTCATTGATTCATTCATCTATTCTTTATTATTTCGACTTGTCTATACTTAGTACGAGTTATGTCTTCTCTTTTCTCTCCGATCTATGAGGACATAGCTCAAGCTAAGTATAGGGGGGTCGTATATACTACGTATATACTTTAGCCATAACTCGTACTTTCGTATTTCCTTAATATTATGGCTAATAATTCTTTAAAATTCATTAAAATCCTTAATAAAAAGATGTGGTTATTCCTCAAATTCTTTTTGTATTTACTGATTAATAAATCAGGTGAAAATGTTTTTTGCAAAATGTTTGAAAAATAGTTTGAAAATCTTTGTGAATATCTATTGAAAACTATTTTGAAAATATTTTGTTTCGTGTTTTCAACCTGTGTGTTTTGTAAAACTTTCTTTTCTTTGTGTGAAATAAAATGTTTGAAAAATGATTTGCAAATGGTTTGAAAAATGGTTGCAAAAATGATTTGAAAAACCTATATATACTGTTTTGAAGGCCTTTGCAAAATGATTTTCAAATGTGTGTAAAATGTTTGTAAAAACTATTTTGGACTATAGTTTTCAAAAATTGTGTGTCGATTGTTTTCAAATAAGTTTGAGGAATATACACATCACACCAAAATCCATCTTATGTATATATGTATAAAATTGACCACTTACCCTGTGAATTCTTAAAAACCACTTCTTGTATATACAAAGAAGCACTCCCGTGTACATAGTTTTCACCTTGTTTTCAGCCAAAATCTTTTTGTTTTCAAAAATTCCCAAAAACATTTGCAAAAATTAAAATCCAAAAACATCTGAAAAATCTTTTTGAAAAATACAAAAAAATATGCATCATCATCATCATCTTTTCAAAAACCCATAAAAAGTTCAAAATCTTGAAAATTGCATCACAAAAATATTTTCTGCATTGCATTGCATAGCATTCGCATTTTTCGGATTGAGTTTGATAGTTGAACGAGTCTAAGTAAAATCCGGAGATTGGAGCTTGATTGGACCTTATAATCTACCTAATAACAGGAACCTTATAGGAACTGTGTTTGAGGTACTTCAGGTCTAGTTGACTTAATTCTTTGAGGATCACGAGACTTGGTTCAACGGATTCTTGACTGCCTAAGTAGAGTATTTCGGAGCACACGCACGACTCTTGTTGATAATGACCTAACTTGGACACCTGCACCTTTCACATGGCTCAACTCAGTTGGAGTGGTGAGGGGATTGGATTTGCCGGTATGAGACGCACACAAGTGGAAACATTTGTCCTCCTCTAGGGAGGGAAGTGCACCCCAACCCGTCCAGTGATTAGGAAGTCTAAAGACAGGAGGCTGTGGGTTGCGATAAAGCTTCAAAAGAGGGATAGTCTACTGGCTCAAGAGGAAAAACTCCTTATGTAAATGCTGCTGTGTATAGTATTAAAAAAAAAATGTGTTCAGGCATGTACAAAAATAAAAAGCCTGCAAGTATGTACAAAGTCAATAAGCAAGCTTGAGTTCCAAAGTCAAATATGTGAGCCTGCAGCAGGATGACTTGACTACACTGGTCTTGCATCCAAGGATAGGTAGCTACACTGGCTACCGTCCATTCTTCTCTTCACCCCCTCCTCTTGAGCTGGTTGCCACTTGAACTTAGAAGGGAATACCCCGCTCCTCGAGGATGGAGTTGCTGGATTGGGGAATCATTGGGTTGTCATACTGGAGAAGTCAGTTTCTTTGTCATTCTAATTAGGGAGAGCCACCATCACTTACACTGTACAAGTCAGATTCATAGTCGTAAGAGTTTGCGTATGAGTTGAGATATTTCTGACCTGGCTATTGAGGAGACTTGGACAAAGTTTTGGGATTCTCAAGGACTGTTGGATTTCAAACACGGTTCTCATTAAGGTTCCGCCCGCACTAAAATTTCCAAAGGTCCGACTTAAGCTCCAAACTTTGATTTTGCGAAGACAAGTTTGATGATTAAATAAAATCCAAGTTCTTCTTTTTCTTTTCTTTCTTTTCTTTTTTGCACTTATTGCATAAGTGTTTGCTAGGGACTAGCAAAGGTAAAGTATAGGGGGATGATGAATCCACATTTCATCATCTTTATTCTATCATTTTGGCACCAAAAACCCTAGCAAATGCATGTAAATAGCATTAAAACCACCATCTTAGCATTCATGCATGTGCATTTCAATAGTGTATAAAACACTGTAATTAAGGCCAAAATTATAGAATAAATAAAGAAAAGAAAAAGAATAAAATATTGTAAATATTTTATGACCCAAAACCCCCGAGACCTAGGCATCTTGATGAAAAGGTCGACAAGGAATAAAGTAGGGGGAGATAAGGTCAGAATCACAGAGAAAATACCTATACATTCTATTCATTCTTTATTCATTTTGGGACCTATCTTTGGTTCCACTTTTTGTACATCAAATGAAGAAACCTTGTACATGAAAGTTGTAGATAATTTCATAAAGAAAAAGACAAAATTGATTTCACAGAAAAAGAAGGTACAGATAAAAAGATATGGTCTGAATAAGAATCCAAAATCCCAACTTCCCAGACCCGTATCTCACAAACGACAAATCCAAATGCAGTGTACTCACCTTTAATTGTATATAGAATAAAATAATCTACCCAATGGTGGTGGTTTCGCATTTGGCGGAGCTACGGTCTGAAAGTTGAGTTTTGGACCCCTGTTGTATACCTATACTGAATAAAATATTCAATTTATTCTTTATTCATTATTTATTAATTTTTATATTTTTATAATTTTGTAAATATTACTTATAGTATATATGTGCATTAAAATCGAAATAAAATGCAAAGAAAAATAAAAATAAAAATACTTGTACAAATACTACCTAGGTATACTATATACACTTGTACCTATACAGAATACACTTGTATTTTATTAAATATCCAAAACATCTTAGAAAAATTAAACAAAAATATATTTATGTATATAAAAGTATGTTATAATTTTACAAAATCATAAATAAAAATAATAATATTAAAAATAAATAAAATAAAATAAAATATCAAAACTTACAGGTATTATACCTATATAGGGTTAAAAAGGTAACTTGTAAAAGTTTAAGTCTTAAAAATAAATAAAAATTAGAATAAAATACTACATAAAATTTTGAACATTTTTTATTTTATAACTTTTATTCAATTCGGTCATTTAATATTGAATTAACAAAGTTTTTTTAGGGTTTTTCCTGGTTGGTCCACGTGGACCAACCAGGGGGCAGTCAGCGTTGACTCGGGTCAACTGCCTGCCCTACACCCTGTAGGCTTTGTCAGAGCCACTTTTGACCCCGATTTCTCCATTTTTTCGAGGCAAGAGCTTTCACCCTTTTGATCCGATTCCTTCTGGGATCTTCTTCCTCGTTCATCCCTCTTGCCCGCTAGATGATTGCATCGGGCTGTGCATCAATGGGGAGCTCCAGGCCCCTCGATCTTTCCACCCGTTCGTCAACCCCTTAAAACTTCGCCTTTGACCCCATTTGAAAAAGGGAACCGCATTCCATACAGATCCAAGCCCCTTCGGTCGTGCTCGAGCACCTGGAGGTGACAGCTCCTGGTTCCACACCTTCGAGGAGGCGCAGCGAGCGATCTGGGCGCGTTCCACCACCTCCGGCGGTCGACCCCCGTGAGGTATACTCCCTCTGGCCATTGGCCATCGAGGTTGCGATCCATCCCATTTTCATCCCCCTTTCATCCCTGTTAGTCTTAGGATTATTTTCCCCTTCTTGCCGACTCGAATCGACCACTCGTTCACCCAATAGATCATCTCGCCGGAGCGCAACTCCGGCGAGGCCCTATCGCATCTCCCCGTCCATCTCGTGAGCAACCCGAGGTCGAGGCATTTTGCCCTCGACCTCTCTAACATTTTGGTGCAGGTCTTGAAGTGCAACGCAGCTTCTGGAGCGATTTTGCTCTCTCGCCGGAGCTCCTGGAGCCTTGCAGCTCCGCCACCTCCGTGCGAGAGCACCGGCGTCCGCCGGCGAATTTTGAAGCCTCCAGACGACAGCCGACACCTGCAGGAGCATCCTCGGCCACCTTGCAAGCGCCAGCGTCGCCGTGGTCGGCCGGAGGAGCTCGGAGAAGCTCGCCAGACCGGAGCTCCTCCGTGTTCTTCCATCGACCTCCGGGACCGTCGGATCAACGAGGAGCCTCCAGATCAAGTCGCGGCCGTCAGATCTTGGCTCGCCTCCACCGTCGATCTCTTGTCCAGATCTGATCTCAGCCGCTGATCATCGAAGCGTCATCGGCCGTTCTTGTGCTGCCACGTGTTTAAGTGGAACGTCTCCAGCCGTTGGATCACGCCTTGACGCCCAGCCGTTGGATGCGCGCCACGCGTCACTTGCCGAGCGCAGGAGTGAGGGTATTTTGCATCCCGACCCTCGCGATTTTTGTATTTATTTATTAGTCTATAAACTTGCCTTGGTAGTTTAAATATTTTGTAATATTTGCAAAAAGATCCTCGGATTTTAGTTATTTGCGTTTGGGTCCCTCGCCACGTCACCTCACGTGACCTGTACACGTGAGGTGGTGGGCATTTTGCAGAGGCACCCCTGGTCTTTTGTTTATTTCGTTTCAGTACAAAAACTTTAGTATCACGTGTAATATTTCTGGCTATTTTGCAAATAGGCCCCAAGGTTTTGTTTTATTGCACTTCAGTCCCTCCCAGGCGCGTGCAAGTCACGCGCCCTGGTGGGTAATTTGTAGGCGAGCCCTTGCGTCTTTTGTATTTGCTTTTTGGTTCCAAAAATTGAATATATAGTGTACATTTTTGCGGAAAATTGCATGTTGGCCCCCTGGATGTTTCGTAAATTGCATTTATGCCCTTGCCAGCACTGTTTAATGTTGGGACCCTTGTTCTAATTGTTTAAAATATCATTTTAACCCCAAAAATTCCACAAAAATAGAGTTAAGCTTCTGGATAGGTGTACTTTAACGCCCTATTTTTAGTTTTTGATTTTATTTTATTTTCATATTTATTAAAAATCAAAAACCCCCTTTTTGTGCACTGTCTACCTTAGAAAATACCAAAAAAATATCAAAACACCTCCAAAAATTCCCAAAAATTCACATAGTGTCTATTTTACCCTATTTTAGAGTCAGTCCAAAAATCATTAAAAATTTCAAAAGAAAAACACTAAAAATTGAAAAACACTCAAAAACTTCAAAAAAATATATAAAATAGTAGAAAAATCCAAAAAATACAAACTCAGCTTCTGTTTGTCACTTATTTTATTCTCTTTATTAGAAAAATAGTGTGAATTATTTTGAGTACTGGTTGATATTTTTAAAATACATTTTACTCACAGCCAGCCCTATTCTCACTGTTTTCCTTTATTTCAGCCCTTAAAAATACCAAAAACACCTAGAAAAATCCCCAAAAATCACAAAAACAGTAAAAAACCCTAAAAAGACTAAAAACATTTTATTCCTGAATTTTTGAGCATTTTTGTGCATTTTTATAAATCTTTTACTTTGCCTTGTTTTATATTGCCTTTACTTCCCAATATTGAAAAAGAAAATAAAAACTATAAAATATAAAATATAAAAATCAGAAAATCAAAAATCAAAATACAAAATTAAAAATTAAATAAAAAAATTTTAAAAATTAAAAACCCACAAAAATTTGTAGTTGTTTGCTTGCTTAGTGTAGACACTTCACACATCACTCACACACTTGTGCATTCATTTGCTTGGATTACACTGTTTGCTCCCTGTGTTCGAACTCTCTGCATACTTGACACTATACACCATTTGTGCAGAGTTAAAAATAAATTTTAACTCCACATTTATTTCTAATTATTGATTTTTAGTGTGGGTTAATTGTTGATTTAGTCATTATTTGGTGTGGTCAATACACCGACTGTTGACTCGCCTTGTGAGTCAATACGACCGCACTCGATTTCGGCTACATCAATGACCCAGGCCAGAGTCCACACTCAGCAGAAACCCCCGCAGGGAGCGAGATCATTTCAGAGGATCGCCCGCATCGATGCCGGTCCCAGCACAACGTCGGTAGCCGCAGCCCACGCCGAATCAGCAGCAGCCGACATGGGCATTATTAGCGAAAAGTTGGACCGCATGGAGATCCTTGAAAAGAAGCAGAACCAAGGTCTAGCCCAGATGGACCTTCTCACCAAGACCATGAGTGACCTGAAGACTCAAATTCTATGTATTCAGGAGGCACAAGCCCATTCCCAACAGCCTCCCAGGTCACAGGTTGCTTCCAGCAGCAGCAATCCCAACCAGGCCTCTACCTCATACCGCCAGGTGAACCATATCCAGGCGGAGCCGGTTCCATTGCTGCAATACCATTCAGAGCAACCGCCATCTTCGGACACGCAGATGGTGGTTTATCAGCCGGAGCAGCCACTGGCAGTTCTTCCTCCACCTTCCTTTGAGCAGGAACCATTGATGGAAGTCAATGGGATTTGGTATGACCGATACCCTCAGCCCGCAATTCGTAGGGATCACCCCGGATTCCGTTGGGGCAATGGTGGATCCTCATCCTAGCAGCATCCTCCTGCCCAAGGACAGCAGAACAGCCAGCCAACACAGCAGCAACATCCCCAGTATGCCCATCAGCAACAATACCAGAGTGGTCCTCGTCCCTCCTATCAGGGACAGCAGTGGAGGCAGCGACAACCGCCTCAACAGTCTTATCACCAGCCTTCCCCCCCAGTATCAGCAGCAACACCAGCAGCAACAGCCCCATTTCCAGCAGGGATAGACATCCGGTTCTCAGGGTCCAGCCTATGAGAACCCAGCCCTCGATGATCTTGCCCGCTTGCTATCTGAACAGCGAGCATCCTTCAGGCAAGAAATGGATGAATTCCGGCAGGAGATGCGGGATATCGTCAAAGGCAAAGCCGCCATACCCGCTTAGATCGAACCTAATCCTAATAACCTAAAAAGAAAATCCGAGCAGTTAGAGTTCACAGAGGATACCTCTCCTAGTGACGATTTGAATGATATGTCTTATTCTTTGAATGATGCTGATTTTGTGACTACTAGGAGCGGTAGGATGCCAGCCGGCGGCGCCTCTTCTGAGCGACAACCAGATGTTGAACCAGGAGCTCCAGAGGAGCAGAGGAGCGGTGCTGATGCCGCTAATGATGATGCTGAAGACGGTGGTGCTGATGCCACCAATGATGGAGTCCAGGACGACGGTGCTGACGCCGTCGAGAGATCAGATGCAGACGGTGGTGCTGAAGCCACCATTTTGGATGATGAACCAGAGCGCGGTGCTGATGCCGCAAAGACCGGTGCTAGTGGTGGTGCTGAGGCCACCACATCTACTTTTGTTGAGCCATCATCTGTGATGTTGCCACATTTTGTATCTAGAGACTGTGGGAACAAAAACAAAAACAAAAATATGAATAAAGGAAAGGTTTCTGTTCAAATTGCGGATCCATATGTGGTGAATGATGATTATTGTATGGATTCTCCGTCTTCACAGGCACAGGGACCGGTTCTTAGTCCTCCATCTGCGGAGGCCCCTAACATCCCCTTCCCTGAGGCACTCCGCCGAGCGAAGGGGAATAAAAAAGAAAATCCAAAAAAGAGCCAACAGGTAGAGTTCAGCAACGAAATGATTGACAGATTTCATATTCAGCTGACTCTACGAGAAGCATTTGAGCATATCCCCTTCTTCAAGAAGAATTTGAAAGAAACAACTACTGTTCGAAGGAAGAAGAGGCACAGAGATCAAATCCATATGCTCACTCATGACACATGTTGCATCATCCAGAACAAGCTGCCAGCCAAGCGACCAGACGCAGGAGCTCCCTATGTCAGATGCGAGATCCAGGAGCAGCAGTTTGATCGTACTCTGTTAGACAGCGGCTCTTCAATTAACCTCCTTCCGGCAGCCTTACTCAAGCAATTCGAGTTTGGCCCTCTTCTTCGAAGCAGAACGGTCCTTCAGTTTGCTGATAGGTCGATTAAGAGGCCGAAAGGGTTATTGAAAGACGTGGTCGTTACCATTCAGGGCCTGAAATTCCCCGTGGACTTCGTTGTGTTGGACATGGAGATCCCTGAGTCGGTAACTGATGCCCCCATCATTCTCGGACGTCCATTATTGGCCACAGCCAAGGCTGTAACCGACCATGATAGTGGGAAGGTATGCTTTCGCGTAGAGGGCGAAACCATACAAATAGAGACGATCGAAGAAATCAGAGCTAGAGAGTTAGAGTGCTCCGAGCAATCCAGTGAAGCAGCGCAGATGACAGAGGAAGAGTTAGACATCCACCAGGTTTGTGACTTTGAGATGACTGATGATGAATCCAACTGGACAGATCCCGTAGCACCGACCCTCGCCTTGCCTACAGATTCACTGTATCTCAAGCTCATGACAGTCGAGAGCCGGGAAAGCACATCCCTGGATGAGGATATCCCTGAGGCTGACAGTGTTGTGATGAGTGGTGCTGAGGAATTTCAATCATGCTCATCTTCTTCTGATCCCTCGGATTCAGACATTGATTGGGATGACTTTGATGACTATTTACCTTGTCTGATTCCTACTGAGCCAACAACCATGACAGAGTGCGAGCCGGTACAGTTTATAGTTGATTCAGAAGGCCGCCCTTCGTCAGAAATTCATGCAGAGCGAGAGTTCTCCCATGCAGACCTGGTCGCCTTTACACAGACATATCAGAAACCAGATATGCCACCCCCCAGTTGTCCAGAACGGAAACCTCTACCGCAGTCGATGAAGTACAGATTCCTTGATGGAGAGCCAGAAATGCACCCAGTCATCATCTCAGCAGATTTAACTGGAAAGCAAGAATCTCGTCTGATGGAGGTTCTTGAAAGAAACCGCAAGGCAATCGGTTGGAGTATAGCTGATCTCCAGGGGCTGAGCCCAAATCTTTGCTCTCACAACATCTATCTTGAAGATAACGCTAAGCCGTCGCGTGAGTTCCAACGACGGCTGAACCCGAATCTTCGAGACGTAGTCATGAAAGAAATTTCCAAGTGGTGGAGCGCCGATTTTATCTATCCCATCTCCGACTCCAAATGGGTAAGTCCACTACATGTGGTACCTAAGAAGACAGGTATCACTACAGTTGTTAATGAGTCTGGAGAAGAGATCGCTACCAGAGTACCAACTTCTTGGAGGGTCTGTGTGGACTACAGACGATTGAATGAGGCCACCAAGAAGGATCACTTCCCGCTACCATTCATCGATCAGATTATCGAGCGGCTAGCTGGGAAGAGTCATTATTGTTTTCTTGATGGGTACTCTGGATACATTCAAGTGGCCATTGCGCCCGAAGACCAGGAGAAAACGACATTCACCTGTCCGTTTGGGACTTATGCTTTCAGACGGATGCCCTTTGGTCTATGTAACGCTCCGGCGACATTCCAAAGGTGCATGTTGTCCATCTTCTCGGACATGGTGGGTGACTGTTTAGAGGTCTTCATGGATGACTTCTCGGTCTATGGCGACGGGTTCGACGCTTGTCTTGACTGCCTAGACCGTGTGCTCAAGCGCTGCATTGAGGTCAATCTTGTCTTATCCTGGGAGAAGAGTCATTTCATGATGACTCAGGGGACGGTCCTCGGTCATATCGTCTCCAACAGGGGCATGGAGGTCGATCCGGCTAAGGTGGAGATCATCAGAAAACTCAATCCGCCGTCCAACTTGCGTCAGTTACGGTCTTTTCTGGGGCATGTCGGTTTCTACCGACGGTTCATTCAGGACTTCAGTCGAATTGCCCGACCGCTCACTGACTTGCTCACCAAAGACACCGAGTTTATTGTTAATGATAAGTGTCTAGAATCATTTGAGACTCTCAAGAACATGGTTGTCTCAGCTCCTGTCCTTCAGCCACCCGATTGGTCTCTTCCATTCGAGATCATGACGGATGCTTCAGATTTTGCCGTTGGGGCTGTGCTCGGACAGAGGAGGGATGGTTTACCGTTTGCCATTCACTATGCCAGCCGGACTTTGGATGCCGCGCAGCGAAATTACACTGTGACTGAGAAAGAGATGCTGGCCGTAGTCTTTGCTCTTGATAAGTATCGATCGTATATTCTCGGATCTAGAGTGACAATTTACACTGATCACACCGCCATCCGGTACTTAATGGCTAAGAAGGATGCCAAAGCACGTCTCACCAGATGGATCTTTCTACTCCAGGAATTTGATATTGAGATTAAGGACAAGCCTGGAGTCAAGAATGTGGTGGCGGATCATCTCTCCAGATTGGAGAATCTTGAGGAATCTGAGCCCAGCGCACCTATCACAGAGACATTTCCAGATGAGGCAATCTTGGCTGTCACCTCACTCCCATGGTATGCTGACTTTGTAAACTATCTTGTTGCCAAAACAGTCCCTCAGGGTTGGCCCAGGCAGAAACTTGAGACCTTCCTAGCTAAGGCCAAGTTTTATCATTGGGAGGATCCCGTCCTTTATCATGAAGGAGGGGATAGTATCTGGAGGAGGTGCATTCCTCAAGAAGAGCAGCATAGCATCCTCACATACTGCCACAAGCTTGAGGCAGGAGGACATCATTCTGGAAAAAGGACAGCACAGAAGGTGCTTCAATCCGGCCTATGGTGGCCTACTCTCTTCAAGGATTCTGATGAGTTCGTGAAGAGATGTACTGACTGTCAGAAAATGGGAACCTGCGGACAGAGAGACATGATGCCCATGCAACCCATTCACTTCTGTGAGGTTTTTGATGCATGGGGGATTGATTTCATGGGCCCATTTCCTAAGAGTCAGGGATTCGAGCATATCTTGCTCGCTGTAGATTATGTCAGCCGATGGGTTGAGGCCATCCCCGTCCGAGCCGCAGATGCTAAAACCGTTTGCAAATTTTTGAGGAAAAATATCATTTCACGGTTCGGAGTACCTAGAGTCTTGATTTCAGACGGGGGGTCTCATTTCATCAATGACAAAGTCAGGGCCCTTGCAGACGAGTTCGGCATTGACCATCGGGTTGCCACTCATTATCACCCTCAGACTAATGGTCTTGCCGAAGTATCGAATAGGGAGATAAAGACAATCTTGCAGAAAGTTGTCCGTCCAGACCGAAAGGATTGGTCACAGCTTTTGGAATCGGTCTTGTGGGCTTATCGGACATCTTTCAAGAATCCATTGGGAACTTCTCCCTTTCGTCTCGTCTATGGCAAGCCGTGCCATTTGCCAGTGGAGATCAAGCATAAATCTTTTTGGGCAGTTACTGAGTTGCTTCTAGATCCCGAGAGTATAGGAGAACAGAGAAGAGCAGAATTGGCAGCCCTGGAGGAACTTAGAGATACAGCCTTTTCAAACAGCTTACAGTACAAAGAGAAAGTGAAGACATGGCACGATTCGCATATCAACCATAAACAGTTTGAGCCAGATCAGAGAGTATGGTTGTTTGATTCCAGGCTGAAATTATTCCCAGGGAAGTTGCAGAGCAAGTGGAAAGGTCCGTATATGGTCAGGAAGGTACATGACAATGGCAGCATCGACATATCCGAACCGTCATCTTCCTCTACCTTCCGCGTAAATGGTCAACGCTTGAAACTATATCTTGATCATGATCCGCCGACCATTGATGTTGCCCCCATTCTTCTGGTATGAGATGTGTCCTTTGACTCTCATCATCTACATCTCATACATGGTGATCAATTCTATCTTCCGCTGCACAGATCCATCTGTTTATATCACTCTGTTGTCTGTTGATTTATTTTCTTATTTTCTTCTTTTCTTCTTTTCCTTTTCTATCTTCTTTATCTACCGAAAAGGTGTCGCCCTTGTAGACAGTTTTCCATACTTAGGACGTACTTTGTCCTAAGTATAGGGGGGTTGACACCCCGAGTTTTCTTTCATTCGATCCTCTCCATTGTCTCCTCTTCTTGTCTATACTTAGGGATATTTTACCCTAAGTATAGGGGGAGACAATCTGAGTACGAACTGTTCATTCCCACCCTTGACCCTCCCTGCGTTGTGTACAGTCTACTATACTTAGGGTTATTCGATCCTAAGTATAGGGGGGACGGTCAACTTCTCATTCATTGATTCATTGATTTATTCCTTTATTCTTTAGACTTGTCTATACTTAGTACGAGTTATGTCTTCTCTTTTCTCTTCAATCTATGAGGACATAGCTCCAGCTAAGTATAGGGGGGTCGTATATACTATGTATATACTTTAGCCATAACTCGTACTTTCGTATTTTCTTAATAATATGGCTAATAATTCTTTAAAATTCATTAAAAATCCTTAATAAAAAGATGTGGTTATTCCTCAAATTCTTTTTGTATTTACTGATTAGTAAATCAGGTGAAAATGTTTTTTGCAAAATGTTTGAAAAATAGTTTGAAAATCTTTGTGAATATCTATTGAAAACTATTTTGAAAATGTTTTGTTACATGTTTTCAACCTGTGTGAAATTGTGTGGATTGTAAAAACTTATTTTCTTTGTGTGAAATAAAATGTTTGAAAAATGATTTGCAAATGGTTTGAAAAATGGTTGCAAAAATGATTTGAAAAACCTATATATATACTGTTTTGAAAGCCTTTGCAAAATGATTTTCAAATGTGTGTAAAATGTTTGTAAAAATTATTTTGGACTATAGTTTTCAAAAATTGTGTGTAAATTGTTTTCAAATAAGTTTGAGGAATATACACATCACACCAAAATCCACTATACCTATATATATGTATAAAATTGACCACTTACCCTTGTAAATTCTTAAAATCCACTTCTTGTATATCTAAGAAGCACTCCCGTATACATATTTTAACCTAGTTTTCAGCCAAAACTTTTTCTTTTCAAAAATCCCAAAAACATTTGCAAAAATTAAAATCCAAAAACATTTGAAAAATCTTTTTGAAAAAAATACAAAAAAATGCATCTGCATATGCATGCATCATATTTTCAAAAATCCATAAAAAGTTCAAAACCTTGAAAATTGCATCACAAAAATATTTTCTGCATTGCATTGCATAGCATTCGCATTTTTCGGATTGAGTTTGATGGTTGAACAAGTCTAAGTAAAATCCGGAGATTGGAGCTTGATTGGACCTTATAATTTACCTAATAACAGGAACCTTATAGGAACTGGGTTTAGGTACTTCAGGTCTAGTTGACTTAATTCTTTGAGGATCACGAGACTTGGTTCAATGGATTCTTGACTGCCTAAGTAGAGTATTTCGGAGCACACGCACGACTCTTGTTGATAATGACCTAACTTGGACACCTGCACCTTTCACATGGCTCAACTCAGTTAGAGTGGTGAGGGGATTGGATTTGCCGGTATGAGACGCACACAAGTGGAAACATTTGTCCTCCTCTAGGGAGGGAAGTGCACCCCAACCCGTCCAGTAATTAGGAAGTCTAAAGACAGGAGGCTGTGGGTTGCGATAAAGCTTCAAAAGAGGGATAGTCTATTGGCTCAAGAGGAAAAACTCCTTATGTAAATGCTGCTGTATATAGTATTCAAAAAAAAAAAGTTCAGGCATGTACAAAAATAAAAGCCTGCAAGTATGTACAAAGTCAATAAGCAAGCTTGAGTTCCAAAGTCATATCATGTGAGCCTGCAGCAGGATGACTTGACTACACTGGTCTTGCATCCAAGGATAGGTAGCTACACTGGCTACCGTCCATTCTTCTCTTCACCCCCTCCTCTTGAGTTGGTTGCCACTTGAACTTAGAAGGGAATACCCCGCTCCTCGAGGATGGAGTTGCTGGATTGGGGAATCATTGGGTTGTTGTACTGGAGAAGTCAGTCTCTTTGTCATTCTAGTTGGGGAGAGCCACCATCACTTACACTGTACAAGTCAGATTCATAGTCGTAAGAGTTTGCGTATGAATTGAGATATTTCTGACCTGGCTATTGAGGAGACTTGGACAGAGTTCTGGGATTCTCAAGGACTGTTGGACTTCAAACACGGTTCTCAATAAGGTTCCGCCCGCACTAAAATTCCAAAGGTCCGATTTAAGCTCCAAACTTTGATTTTGCGAAGGCAAGTTTGATCATCAAATAAAATCCAAGTTCTTCTTTTTCTTTTCTTTCTTTTCTTTCGCACTTATTGCATAAGTGTTTGCTAGGGACTAGCAAAGGTAAAGTATAGGGGGATGATGAATCCACATTTCATCATCTTTATTCTATCATTTTGGCACCAAAAACCCTAGCAAATGCCTGTAAATACCCTTAAATAGAGCATCTTAGCATTCATGCATGTGCATTCAGATAGTGTTTAAAATACTGTAATTAAGGCCAAAATTATAGAATAAATAAAGAAAAGAAAAAGAATAAAATATTGTAAATATTTTATGACCCAAAACCCCCGAGACCTAGGCATCTTGATGAATAGGTCGACAAGGAATAAAGTAGGGGGAGATAAGGTCAGAAATACAGAGAAAATACCTATACCTTTTATTCATTCTTTATTCATTTTGGGACCTATTTTTGGTTCCACTTTTTATACATCAAATAAAGAAACTTTGTACATGAAAGTTGTAGATAAATTTATAAAGAAAAATTCATAAAAAGAATACACAGATAAAAAGTTATGATCTGAATAAGAATCCAGAATCCCAACTTCCCACACCCGTATCTCATAACTGACAACTCCAAATGCAGTGTACTCACCTTTAATTGTATATAGAATAAAATAATCTATCCAATGGTAGTGGTTTCGCATTTGGCGGAGCTACGGTTTGAAAGTTGAGTTTTGGACCCCTATTGTATACTTGTACTGAATAAAATATTCAATTTATTCTTTATTCATTATTTATTCATTTTTATATTTTTATCATTTTGTAAATATTACTTATAATATTTATGTGCATTTAAATCAGAATAAAAACATAAATAAAATACAAATCAAAATACTTGTATAACACATAGGTATAATACATGTATCTATACCTATACAAATAACACTCTCATTTATTAAGTGTATAAAATATATCAGAAAATTAAAATAAAAATATATATGTGTATATAAAAGTATTTCATAATTTTATAAAATTATAAACAAAATTAAAGAAATAAAAATACACAAAATAAAAATAAATACTAAACTACATAGGTATTATACCTATATAGGGTTAAAAAGGCAACTTGTAAAAATAAATTTCCTAAAAATAAATAAAAATCAGAATAAAATACTACATAAAATTTTAAGTATTTTTTATTTTATAACTTTTATTTAATTCGGCCATTTAGTATTTTAAATAGAATTAATAACATGTTTTTCCAGGGTTTTTCTTGGTTGGTCCACGTGGACCAACCAGGAGGTCAGGACTGTTGACCTAGGTCAACAGTCTGACCTACCCCCTGTAGACCTGTCAGGCTTGGTTTTTGAGCTTTTTCTTGGCTTTTTCCCAGCCAAGTCTTGCACGATCTCATGCCACTTCCTTCTGCAAAAATCTTCCCTGTAGATCCATCTTGCCCGCCGAGTGTTTACATCGGGCTATGCATCAATGAGGTGCTCCAGACCTCTTGGTCTTTGGACCCCTGTCACCTTGGGTCAACCCACTTAAAACCGACCCCCCTTCTTTCCTTTTGAATTCCAGTCCCCTTGGTCCACCCTTCAGCTCCACCCTCGTGCTCCAGAGCTCCCTGGAGGTGACAGCTCCATCGCCAGCTCCTCAGCCAAGGCGTTCGAAGTCGAGGGTGCCTCCACCACCTCCGCCAACAGCCGGCGTCGAGGTAGTTTCTTCCTCTGGCTTCGGCCATCGAGGGCAGTTCCCCCCGCTCATTTCTTTCTTGCATTCAACTCCTGTTAGCCTTAGGATCAATATCCCCCAAAAAAATCGAAGCTCCACCATCTGATTCGCTCGATCACCCACTTTGGCCGGAGCGCACCTCCGGCCCTTCGCCGCCACCTCGTTGCACACATCCCCACGCCACCGCGAGGCCCAGGCAATTTGCCCTGGGCCTTTTCACCACTTTTTGCAGGTCAAAGACCCCTGAACGAACCTGGAGAGCCATTTTGATTCCTCGCCGGAGATACCTGGAGCGTAAAGCTCCGCCGCCTTCGCGCCAGCACTTCGACGCTTCTCCGGCGAATCCGAGCCATCCAGTCCACAGAGGGACCTTCCAGGAGTCTGCAGCTCCATTTTGGGGCCCATCCATCGCCTGAGGAGCGAGATCGGAGTCGGGGAAGTGCGGCTCCGCCGGCCTTCGTCCCTGTTCTTCCTCCTCGCTTCCCCACCGTCTGATCGAGCCGCAGCTCCAGATCGCGCATCGACCGTCCGATCCTCCACGCCCAGCCACCGTTGGATCTCTTTTTGAGATCTAATCTCAGACGTCGACGCGAACCGTCATCGGGCGTTCCCAAGCTGCCACGTGGATAAGTGGTTCGCACCCCGCCGCTGGATCGCGCATCGCCGCCAGCCGTTGGATTCGCGCCACGCGTCATCGTCGGATCGTCCCAGCGAGGGTATTTTGCATCCCAACCCTCGCACGTTTTGTATTTATTATTTAGTACTTAAACTTTTGTCGGTAGTGTAAAAATTTTGTAATATTTGCATAGAGACCCCCGAACTTTGTTTATTTGCATCCAGGTCCTTCGCCACGTCACCTCACGTGACCTGTACACGTGAGGGGGTGGGCATTTTGCAAGGATACCCTCAGTCATTTATGTATTTCATTTTAGTCCTAAAACTATCGCAGCACGTGTAAACTTTTTGGATATTTTGCAAGTAGGCCCCTAGGGTTTCGTAATATTACATTTCAGTCCTCGCCAGGCGCGTGCAAGTCACGCGCCCTGGTGGGAAAATTGCTAAGAGGCCCAGGCGGCTTTTGTAATTGCATTTTGGTGCTAAAAATTGAATATACAGTGTATATTTTTGTGGAAAATTGCATGTATGCCCCTGGATGTTTGATATTTTGCACATATATCCCTGCCAGGCTTATTTATTAATTGGATGCTTGTGGTAATTATTTGAAATATTATTTTAACTCCAAAAATTCCACAAAAATAGGGTTAAGCTCCTGGACATGTGTACTTTCACGCCACCATTTTAGTTTTTGATTTTATTTCATTTTTATATTATTTAAAAATCAAAAACATGCTATTTATGCACTGTCTAGCTTAGAAAATATCAAAAAAATATTAAAACACCTCTAAAAATTCCAAAAAAATTACCTAGTGTCTATTTTATCATCTTTTAGTGTCAGTCCAAAAATCATTAAAAATCTCAAAAGAAAAACACTAAAGATTTAAAAACACTCAAAAACTTCAAAAAAATATATAAAATAGTAGAAAACTCCAAAAATCAAAAACTCAGTTTCTGTTTGTTCTTTATTTTGTCATTTTTATTTGAAAAATAGTGTGAAAAGTTTTGGTTGCTGTTTGTTAATTTTAACTTGCATTTTAGTCACAGCCAGCCCTATTTCCACTAATTTTGCCTTAATTCAGTAATTAAAAATACCAAAAACACCTTGAAAAATCCCCAAAAATCACAAAAACAGTAGGAAACCATAAAAATACTAAAAACATTTAATTCCTGAATTTTTGGTTATTTTTGTGTACTTTTATAAATACTTTAGCTTGTCATTTAGTATATTGTTTTTACTTTCCAATATTGAAAAAAAAAAAGAAAATAAAAAAAATATAAAATATAAATTATAAAAATCAGAAAATTAAAAATCAAAATACAAAAATTAAAAATAAAAATAAAAAAATTAAAAACTAAAAACCCACAAAAGCATTCCCTTTGCTTGATTGCTTAGTGTAGACACATAACACACATACTTGAGCACATTTGTTTGAACTACCTTGTTTGCTCCCTGTGTTCGAACTCTCTGCATACTTGTCACTATACACCATTTGTGCAGAGTTAAAAATAAATTTTAACTCCACATTAGTTCTAATTTGTTGATCTTTAGTGTGGGTTAATTGTTGACCTTAGTCCGAATTTAGTGTGGTCACCACACCGACTGAGTTCACGCTTTGTGTTGAACTTAAGACCACCTATTTTTGGCTAAATCAATGGCCTAGCGTCATCCTCAAGATAGATGTGGTGAGAGAACAGAGCCGGACTAATCCCCTAGAGATCAGCTATACTCCAACCTATCACCTTGCAGTTTCTTTCAAGAACCTCCATCAGACGAGACTCTTGTTCTCCAGTCAAACCTGCTGAGATAATGACTGGGTGCATATCGGGCTTACCCGCAAGGAATCTGTACTTCAACGACTGCGGCAGAGGTTTAAGTTCTGGGCAGCTGGGAGGTGGCAGATCTGGCTTTTGATATGTCTGTGTAAAAGCTACCAGGTCTGCATGGGAGAACTCTCGCTCTGCATGAATATCTGACAAAGGGCGGCTTGCTGAATCATCAATGAACTGTATTGGCTCGCACTCTGTCATGGCTGTTGGCTCAGAAGGAATCAAGAAAGGTAAATAATCATCAAAGTCATCCCAGTCATTGTCTGAATCCGAGGGATCAGAAGAAGATGAACAAGATTGGAAATCATCGGCACCAATCATCACAACACTGTCAGCCTCAGGTGTATCCTCATCCAGGGATGTGCTCTCCCGGCTCTTGGCTACCATGAGCTTGAGATATAGTGAATCTGTAGGCAAGGCGAGAGTCGGTTCTACAGGATCTATCCAGTTGGATTCATCATCAGTCATCACAAAATCACAAACCTGGTGGATGTCTAGCTCTTTCTCTGTCATCTGCGCGGCTTCGCTTGACTGCTCCGAGCATTCTAACTCTCTAGCTCTGGTTTCCTCGATCGCCTCTATTTGTATGGTTTCGCCCTCTACACGAAAACATACCTTCCCACTGTCATGATCGGTCACCGCCTTGGCTGTGGCCAAGAATGGACGTCCGAGTATGATGGGGGAATCGGTTACCGACCCAGGGATCTCCATGTCCAACACAACGAAGTCCACGGGGAATTTCATGCCCTAAATGGTAACGACCATGTCTTTCAATAACCCCTTCGGCCTCTTAGTTGACCTATCAGCAAACTGAAGGACTATCCTGCTCCTAAGAAGAGGACCAAACTCGAATCGGTCGAGTAAGGCTGCCGGAAGAAGGTTGATTGAAGAGCCGCTGTCTAATAGAGTACGATCGAACTGCTGCTCTTGAATCTCGCATCTGGCATAGGGAGCTCCTGCGTCTGGTCGCTTGGCTGGCAGCTTGTTCTGGATGGTGCAGCAAGTGGAATGAGTGAGCACATGGATCTGATCTCTATGGTTCCTCCTCTTCCTGCGGACGATAGTCTTCTCTTTCAGGTTCTTCTTGAAGAGGGGGATGTGCTCAAGTGCTTCTTGTAGAGTCAGCTGAATGTGGAATATGTCTATCATCTGATTGCCGAACTCTACCTGTTGCTCTTTTTTGGGTTTTTCTCTTTTATTCCCCTTCGCCCGGCGGAGTGCCTCAGGGAAGGGGATGGTAGGGGGAAGGCGAAGGGGCGTCAGCCGGAGGTGCGCTCCGGCGATGAGCGAGGGGAGGCGATTCGAATGACGGAAATCAGATTTTTTTAGGGGTTTTTGATCTTGAAGCTAAGGGGAACACAACGAAGCAAAAAGGAAAGGGAAAGAAGTAAACCTAGAAGGTGGATGACCTGAGGTGGTGGAACCTCGACGCCGGTGGTCGGCGGAGGTGGTGGAGCCGCTACAGAGCCTCCTCGACTCGCCTGAGGGTGTGGATGCGGAGCTGTCACCTCCGGCAACACGAAGAGCACAACAGGGAGGAGAATTAATGGCTAAGGAGGGTTCAAACCTGGGCATGAAGGTGGCGGGGTGTTTAAGTAGAAGATGATGGCATCTCCTTCAAGCCAGACTCACGCGCGAATGATGAAGATATGGCTGGATCCGAATACATGGCGTGTGAGAGTGGTGATCGGGGATGAAGTTCCAAGAAGGAATCGAGGCGTGAGGACGAACAGATCGAGCTCGAAAATTGGGAGAAGTCGGGGAAAAATCTGGGTGTTAGAGATGGCAGGCCTCGGTTAGGGAGTTGACCGAGGTCAACTCTAGACCGCACCTGGTTCGTCCACGTGGACCAACCAGAGAAATCCAGGCAGAAATTATTAAAAAATTCAAAATATAATAGTAAATAACATTATTAAATTTAGGTTATTAAATAAAAAATATTTATTATTTTATGTAGTATTTTATTCTGATTTTTAATTATTTTATGGAATATATTTTTCAAGTTTTCTTTTATACCCTATATAGGTATAATACCTATATATTTTGGTCTTTTATTTTTATTCTGTGTATTTTAATTTTATTATTTTTATTACTTATTTTATAAAATTATAAAATACTTTTATACATGTAAATACATTTTTATTTCATTTTTCTGAGGTGTTTTGTCTAATTAATAAAATAAAAGTATGTGTTGTATAGGAATACATATAGGTATTGTATCTATGTATTTTTATTTACAAGTATTTTATTTTTATTTTTATTTAGGTTTTTATTCCAATTTTAATGTACATAATTAGTGTAAGTATTATTTACAAAATTATAAAAATATAAAAATATGAAAATAATGAATAAAGAATAAATTGAATATTTTAATCTGTACAATTATACAATGTGGGTCCAAAACTCAACTTTCAAACCGTAGCTCCGCCAAATACGAAACCACTGCCATTAAATAGCTTATTTTATTCTATATACAATTAGAGGTGAGTTTGCTGCATTTGGAGTTTTCGTTTTGTGAAATACGGGTCTGGGAAGTTGGGATTTTGGATTTTTATTCAGACCATAACTTTTTATCTGTATATTATTTTTCAGTGAAATCAATTTTGTATTTTTATTTATAAAATTATCTACAACTTTCATGTACAAAGTTTCTTTATTTGATGTATAAAAGTGGGACCAAAAATAGGTCCCAAAATGAATAAAGAATGAATAGAAAATATAGGTATTTTATCTGTATTTTGGCCTTATCTCCCCCTACTTTATTCCTGGTCGACCTATTCATCAAGATGCCTAGGTCTCGGGGTTTTGGGTTATAGAATATTTACAATATTTTATTCTTTTTCTTTTCTTTTCTTTATTCTATAATTTTGGCTTTAATTACAGTATTTTATACACTAAATAGATGCACATGCATGAATGCTAAGATGACGATTTTAATGCTATTTACAGGCATTTGCTAGGGTTTTTGGTGCCAAAATGATAGAATAAAGATGATGAAATGTGGATTCATCATTGACCCGGTCATTTTGCTTGTGTCTTTAGGATTAGGCAAATTAAACATGATCCTTATTTGTTGGTTAATCTATACAAGTACACATTTACTTTTTTTTCTTTTGGTTTTTCATGTTATTTTTGATATTTTGCACTACTTTATGTTAATTAGGGAATATCACTCATGCATGGATATTTAATAAAAATTGATTTCAGATATATTTTCAAGGTGTTTGCTGAGAATTAGAGCTCATGATTGAGATCTTAAGTTGATGAAGATGAGATTAATCAGTCCCCATCTAATCTAAGGAAGGCTTGAGGACCTACTTTAGTAACCTGAGAAGACAAAGACCAGGTCTTCATCAAATAGAGGAATGCCACATAATTAAGAGTATTAATAATAGAGTCCAAAGATGAATAGGAACGTTGGTGGAAGGATTTTCCCAGTAGTGATTTTTCTTATCTGATGGTCGTAGGAAATTATCAACCATTATCAAATTATACATTGTCTTTTTTGTGTGCCTTTATAGTGGCAAATTATACACGTGTTTCCACCTATGTTTGATGATTCGATCATTAGGTTGACCCTAGAAGACTGAATATTAATCATCAAGAAAGTTCGAGTGATGTGAATTCGAATTATTCATTATTGGCATAATCAGATTCCTCATAAATCCACTTCTAGACATCAAGACCCTACAATATCATCATTGTGGTCATGCATACTCTATTTGAATGTCTCTCAGGAGACATCTGATAAAATTGGAAAGATACGGAGAAGAAGGATAACACACAAAGTCTATTTTGAATTTCGTAACTTTAAGATATTGTACTCATTGAAAGCTTGTGTAGCAGTCACTGTAGGAACAATCGTAGACGTAACACCCATGCAAGGTCTTACATAATAATGTTGCTTTTATGCTTTAACTTATAAGTTCTTAATTGACACAGTGGTTTGGCATTTTATTTCTCGGTAGATTTGACTTACAAGGAAGTTCATTAGGTTTTTTTATAGAACCTAATCACATAATTTGAAAGATTGGAGAATTGACTAACTAGTATTAAAATCTATCAAAATAGAGTTTAAAGATTAAATCTATAATATTATGAATTTATCGATGTATTTATTAGAATTACAAATAATATCCTAATATTATATTTTTCACGTGGTTAACTGATATTAATTTTGATATTTTTACTTGATTTTTGAAAAAGTTACGGGATTGATTCTAAAATAGTGAACTCTTCTCCCACTTCAAGTAGGGTCGGCTACATGGATTCTTGCTCGAATCCATGCGACTATTTTTTATGTTGGTTGTCGATTACCTAACGCAACTCCAACAAGAAGGGATTTGAACTATGGTCTTTTGGATGATAGACACACTGCACATCCACCAGAACATTGGAGTGGGTACGGATTGATTATATAAATGATAATTTACAATTTTAGATTTTGCTTTCAAAATTTATAATAATTAATCAACATTTTTAGTGTGATTTTTTATTTTTGAAAACAAATTGAATTTTTTAATAGTTAAATAATACTTATAATAAAATAATTTGAAATGCTTGGCTTTTACTTACAATATTCATTTAATATGATTGACCTTAATATTCATCTATTTCAAAGGAATGCCTAAATTATGTACATTACTTAGTATTTTAATCTTAGACTTTTATTTTTAGTATTTTAATCTTAGATTTTTATTTTTATTTAATCTTAGAATTTATTTTTAGTATTTTAATTTTAGATTTTTATTTTTATTTTATCTTAAATTTTAAGTTTACCTACTTCATGAAGTAGGCTCCCTTTCCTCTATTTCAAATCTATACATGAATATATTATTAAAAAGGGATTGGTGACGCAGCTTGTTGCCCGTCTTCCAACAGTCTATTTGTAAAACATAAACTATATTCGCTATTAGTGCAAGTCATTGCAAAGCTGTAAAATAAACTTCTAATAAAATAAATTGAAATGCTCGACTTTTAATCTCCAAGATTTACTATGAATAGTTGATCGTGATTTTGATATTATTGGTGGATTTTATTTCTAAATTAAATCAGATAAGCTCTTTTCTTTAAAAAAAAAGGTATCATGCCTAACTGATTTTAACATTTATAAGTGGAACATTTAATACACACGACATGCCTACCTTAATACCTCGATTTTAGATTAACTATAAATATCACTCAAAACCTATTTCAAAATTTACACCTCCACAAAAAAGGGGAAAAGGAGTCCTTCTGTGAAAATAATTAGATTTTTAGACATTCTTGTATATTTTGTGTGTAAAATTTCTACGAAAAGTTGATATTTTTTTGATATATGTATGTATGTGTTTTCTCATATAATATAAGCTAACTTGAGGAGGACTGTAGCGGGAAGAAATATCTCTCTAAGAGAATAAAAAAATAATCAATTCAAAAGTTAAAGAAGGGGAATTAACTCAAAGTTTGGGCTTGGGATTTGGGCCGAGCTGGAGAAGAGTTTGAAAAGGGCTTTATTTAAATTCAAGTTGGGCTCAGCCCATTAGGCCCAATAGATAATGCCCAACTCTACATCATCAAGGATAGAAAAGCAAACTGTGGTGGTAAATAAGAGTAACCTTTCACCCCATGATTAACAGCAATTATTTTACCTGCATGCCCTTGTATATTTTCCTAATTACATTCTGACCCCTCGGTAATTCATAATTTCACACAGACATGCACAACACAAGCACAACATATCTAATAGGAAATAGCAACAAGTGCAAGAAAAAGAGAAGGCTATGGTTTTTATCATTTGTATCCTTATTAACTTATGCAATATCAGTTATGCTCCTTATTTTTTATAATATCATATGTGCCCTCGACTTTTTTTAAAATTCATAATTTTGCCCTTTTGACCATTGGCTCATTGGTTCCTCATGTGGCAATAAAAGTGTGTGAGGAGTGTGCGTGAGCTTGTAGGGATGCAAACGGACGGGTACAGATACGGATATATGTATTACCGTATCTTTATCTGTTTTGAATACGAATAGAGATGTGGATATATATATTGACGGATATTAAAATTATTTTATCATATCCTTAAAAAACGGATACATATGTAAAACGGATACTGATCGTATACGAGTAATGTTAGAAATAATCTATAAAATCAACTTAAATATATGTGAATTGGATCAAAAACACCTGATATAAATTTATTAAATGTGTTTGTATTATAAAACTTATACAAATATAGTAAAAGAAGGTATAGAATTATGTTATATAGGGTTAAAAATAAATCTATGACTATATTTATATATGAAAACGGATATACGGATACAGATGTTTGCGGATATTAAAGTGATATCCGTATCTGTATCCATTTTAAAATGGATATGAATATAGATGTCAAAATCTATATAAAACGGATATGGTGACGGATCAGATACAGATATATCCGTAACCATTTGCATCCCTACGAGCCTAGGTCGTGAAATTTTCCATGTTTTTGAAATGCAGTAGAAAAAATATTGTTCTTCATAGCTAAATTTTCAAGGATTTTTATCACTTGTGCTTAATTTTTTTTAAAAAAGGGTTTATGATCAACTAACTTTTTTGATAGTTTAGAATCGTTCTGCACAGATATCCTTTTATTCTACTTAATTGTACATATATAATTTACATGATTTGCTTGCTCAGGTTTTTGTGTTTTAGAGAGAAAAGAATATAGTTGAAGTTTTCAGTCTTCTAGATCTATTTACATGGATGTTCCTTAAAATACCAGATATAATAAAAATACCCTCCTTTTTTTGTACGATTGCTTGTATACCATTTATATGCCGATTTTCTAAATATATATTCATATTTTATTTGATTGAATATTTAAAAAATGATTGAACAACTATATAAAAAGAGGAAAATATTAACGAGAAAAATATATGTGGCTACATTATCTTTTAAACACGATTTTCCATACCAGCGTAGGCTAACGAGATATTTGATCGATTATTATTATTATTTATATAATTAAGATAGACAAGCAAGGAATTTGGAGAATAAAAATAAGAGGCCACGAGAGAAGATCGGTGCCTTTCCTGCCCAATTGTTTGGTCGTCGACGATATATAGGTTTTAATTTGTTCTTCAGAAAAAAATGGCAGACTGCATCAGCAATTGTAGAAAATTATATAAACATCTCCATCAAGCACAACATCAAATGCAAGTAAATGCTGCGACATTAATGCAGATACTTTTTAATTCGTTTCTCCAGAATGAGACAGTTAAAAGAAACTTAATCTCGATTAAAATATGCTATCTTAATACAAGAGATATTTACATCCGTAATCCGGACTAGTTTCGTAATTATGTACGTAAATCTCGGTAATCCATAATTATACTCAGAATCACGAATAGTTGTTAACTGAGGTATGATATAACCCTATGCTAATTCATCTGTTATCTTTGATGGACTCCATCAAATTTATACATTTTACCCCCTAATAATTTAATTAAATTAGCAAATTCACATAACCCCTTGTTGCCTCAATTGCACGAAGGAAGAGGAGGCGGAGGAAGACGAGGTGTCAGCTTGTTGTTGTTGTTGGAGAAAGCGGAGGCAGAGGAAAACAAGGCGACGACTTGTTGTTGTTGCTGTAGAAGAAAGGAGAGGTAGAGGATGATGAGGTGGCCGCTTGCAACTATTGTCGCGGGGGAGAGGATGTCAAGGAGGCGGAGGCGGAGGATGGACGATTTACTGCTGTTGGATGAGGAGCTATGGAAGGAAGAGGAGGAAGAGGAGGGGCAGTTTTGAGGAATGGGCAGAGGGGCTGGAGGTGAAGGAATGGGCGGGGGCTACGATCAGAGGGGATGGGATTGCGAGCAGAGGGGCTGGAGAGGAGGGCATCATAGGAGGAAGGTGGGAGGCTGGAGGGGGTGGGCATTGGAGGAGGATGGAGTGGGGTTGGAATTTTTATTTCTTTTTATTTTTTTAACAACCATTTGATAGAACATATGTCAGATTAACTCAATTGAGTTGATAGACTATACTAACAGATGGCTATAGGTGTGACGGGAAGTAACTATTTAGGGTTCTATGCGTAACTATGGATTATCAAGGGTTATGGACATAATTATGGAACTACTCGAGTTATGAGTATAAATATCCTTTGATATAATTGATCCAATTTATTTATAACTTCTTTACTCTCGAAAAATCAACTGAGCAAAAACGAGGAATATACCTCTCTTATCTTTTACCTGATATTATTTCATATCTTCCATCTGAATCAAGCTAATGTAGTAGCTTATTTAGCATCATCCAAGAGAACCAAAAACATAGAGGTTAAATCCCATCTAATAGGGATCTTTTTACACTGTTGCCATTGTAAACTTTGCCCATTATGTGGTTCGACAAGAAATACAATGCTTACACACAAGACTACCTTTCTTCCCAAAAGCTTCGTGAATTCTCTTTGATGATGATAGACAACCGCCCGTAGGGGGTTTAGTACACAAGTCCCCTGCATAGGAATGAAAATTATGAACTCATGTCGGGAGTTTGTTAGCTTATGTCTATGGTTGCTTATCCTTATCATCAGAAATGTGCTTTAGGATAGAAAGACGACCTCAACACAAGTCACCTTCTTCCTCCTCTACACGAAGCATTGATGCATTGGATGAGGATTCAAACAAGAAATATAGGGTGGCCAAGATAGCCCTCAAGCAAGCATTTTGTCTATGTGGCTAAGGAGGAAGAAGATAGCCCAACAAAGGCCTCCAACTAGAGGCAAGTAGAGCGATAACCTTGAAGGGACCAAAGGGAGACCAATTACCAAGTCGGTCCAAGCTACGCTCGATGATTAGACATAGGGATTGCTCTTTCTATGGTCTAACAAGCTAAACTCATGCTTCACCATAAGGTGCATGTTGGAGGAGTTCACTAGACCCAGGGTCACAGACAAGATGTCGGTATTCGTTGCATATTAGTTTGATGGCAAGACAACTTTCTCAATCATTCCTAGAAGTACACCAGAGGTGCGTCCTTCCCGGTCTTCTCGTACTAGGGAAAAGTTCTCTCAATGATCTAATGCCCACACCAGATATGTATCGAATTGTATCATGATGTTCTAAATCCAGCTCCCGTATCACTTTAATTGGTGAACAAACCAGCTCTTAGAACATAACTAGGTGGAAGAAAAGAAAATAAAGCAGATAGGCAATCCACACGGAAGGTAATATTCTAATGTTGCCCAGGAAAAAGAGTGGTGGAAGGACCAAAGAGTTCAAATGAGAGCTTTTATATACTACTTGGAAGGCAGAAGGTCAGAGAGTTCGGATTTCATCAGCTGATTGATCGTTGCTACCCGCCCTTCCCCCCCTTTGCTCCATCTTTCTTTCTATACTCCGATGATTCTACTTTTCTACTTCTCATCCTGGGCCTAATTGAGCACTTCACTGAAATCTTTACTACCTCGAAGACTTCGAAGTTGACTCTTTTTCCATCATCTCATTGACTTTTATTATATTAGAATTGTTCCCACTCGAAGAGAGAATAGCCACGTAGAGGTACGTCATGCTAGAGAGAGGAGCAGAAGAGAGAGCCTGATGAGTGAGTGAAAGAGAGGATACGTGCAAGTATAATTAATCCCAGTAGGTAATCCTCACCCATCTATATTAATAGACCCAATCAAAGAAAGGACATAGATGCCCATCCCGTACTTCTTTTCTCTACCCATGCCTGACTTTACTGAGCAACAACAATAGAGAGGGAAGGAGTGAGGGGAAAGGAGGGGTCCATTCCCACATGCTCATTCTTCCCAGTTGTGGTGCTTCTAATTCATTTATTAGAGATGTCCTATCCTCAAAAGGAAAGGATGCCTACCACGAGATTGAGACTACTAATGAGAGTGAGTTATTTCCCATTCTAGGTATGAGATCATATTTATTTCCCAATCTAGGTACGGCCAAAAAATTTTGCCCAGAATGGGGATGTATCGGCAAACGGTTTGCCGCTGGCCAACGTGGCGCAGCAAACCGTTTGCCGTGCTGACATGGAGCAGAAGGCAAACTGTTCACCGTGCGACAAATAGTTGGCCGTGCACGACAAACCATTTATCGCGAGCATCCATCTTCCCGCCCAAAATGGGAGTACTTGTAAATAGAGCTTATAAATAAATTAAAAACTACCTTTAAAATGTAATTATAAAAAATAAATTCAATATAAATTAGTAGAGAAGTTACTTTATTAATAATTATTAATTACTCGTATATGTAATATATAATATTAATTAACTAATGAAAATGAAAATTAATAATAAATTACTATTAACTTATAACCAATTAGTATTAATAGTAATAATCTCTATAATTAGGAATAATTCTAGTAGTAATAATTAAAGAAATTGCTACTAATTTTAACTAATTGAAAAATAAAATCAATATAAATTAAAATTTTTTATAGAACATGTAAATTAATATAAAATTAAATTGGTATGAAATGAAATCCAGATTAAATAAAATTGAAATGTGTGATAGATAATTACGGATTCATTAAATAAAGATAATATGATCTATTATTAACTAATATTTAATTACTTTAATTCATTAATATATAGATTTAATAATATATATTGATCTATTAATATATAAGTCTAATGATATTTTATAATTACTGTGCTAGATATATTTTTATTAGTATTATAAACATCCTCATAATTATTGTGCTATGTATATAGACTTATCTCCTTAATAGTTATAATCATTTTACACTTGGAGAGAATGGACATATGTTGTATATAGATGAAGGTTAAGTTTTTTTAATATTGATGTAAGAAAATATAAAGAAATAAAGTACTTTGATCTATTGCAAAAAGTATGTTGTGATTTTTAACATCTAAGCGGGACATACTTCCATTCATAAATTCTCAAAAGCATGGAAGCTGAAATATTGCATTTGCTCGATAAAAGATACATACGATAGTACATGCACAAGAGATTCTGAAAGTAGACATATATATATATCAAGAGTTTTTAAAATGATAACGTAATGTAGTAACCCAACTCACGACCTTGACCTCACTCTCTCTCCACGCAGCACGCTCAGACGTGCGTACTTCAATGCAATAGTGTAATGCAGATCAGTTAAGTCTGCGTACAAATTTTCTTCCTCGTCATAATGTTTTATAAGCAGTGACATCTCACTCTGTGATGAGTCCGCTATTGCTGAGGGCATGGATTGTGGGGAATGAGGGGTGAACTCTGACTCGGGCTGGATCGTCTGAGGCTGCGATAGTATCTCCACTGGATCTGGTGGTGCTGTGGTTGGTGTCGTAGTTGGTGTCGTAGTTGGAGGTAGATGCGGTGATTGTGGTGCAAGGGATGGTACATGACTGGAGGTCCGGCTACGTAGTACACGCACTGCTAAGAAACGGTTGTCGGGCAGACGCACCGACTTGCGAGCTGTGATACGTGTTTTTGTCATGTCCTGTACGGATTTTATAATATTTGAAAAATTAAATAAAATTTCCACATCAATGTCATCAATAGTCATAAATAGCAGTAAATAAAAAAATATCCATAAACATATTATTCTTTTGCATCAATGGAGATAACATGTGGGGTACAATCAATGAAATCTTTTTTCGTGTGGTGTACAATATGTGATAGTGGTCCCTTTGATGAAGATGATTTCCCTTTCTCCCCCCTCCCCATCTCTCCTTCCCCCGGGCATGCCTCCCCCCTTCCCGTTCCTGCTCCCCTCCTCGCATCGCCTCGACCTCTAGCATGCCTTCCAGTAGTTCTCCTTTCAGGTTCAACCATAGTCGAGCGATCCCTTCCGATCGTAGATTTACCATCCCCTCTCTAAGTTGATACGTTTGAAGTACGAGGTGGATCTTGGATTGTCATCGGTAAGGATTCAGTGGATACCATGGGAAGATCTGTTGCTGGTGATTGCATACCCCAAGTGACCGGTCCAACGCCATACCCTGGGATACCCATGAAAGAGGGCTGACAGAGGCACCCCATGCCCTGCGTCCACAATTCTCGAGGTCTTGCAAGAGTAGAAGGTGACGTACATGCACCTTGTCTGCGCTAGCATCTGGTAACAAGACTGTCCCAATTTGGAATAGAATCAAGGCACAGGCAACTCGTACAGTTTTTGCGAGATCTGTCGATTGAAGAGCAGCAGAGGTCAACAGAGTCTTGGCTATCCACGTTAACCTAAGCTTCCCACCCACTAGTTCCTGGTCCTCGTTGTCGTCCGGATTGATACCGAAGACCTCCGTGCAGTACGAGCCCCAATCCGGCTGAGGGTGTTCTTGCATGCCGATCACTGGAAACGATTCCACCCTTAACCATGTCATTATGGAAACATCCTTGAAAGTGACAGTTGCCTCGCCCCGTCGAAGGTAAAAGCTATGGGTCTCCGAGGGCCTGGTCAACTGTGGCTCACCTCAGGTTGGAGATGCAATGGAAACCAACGATCTCCAACTGTCGATGCGTGGCATCGCTATGTGGCTCCTCGAGTATTCAATTAAGTGTCCGACCATGCTCAACGAAGCGATGCGTTTGAGTAACAGAATCCAATGATTAGGTTGAAGTAACTGAAATCATGATGCGTAAATTGATGACTAACCGTAACACTATCTGTGAGTGGCCGAGCAAAAAGATGTTCTCTCTGCCTCGTCGATCCATTTGTTCATGTGTACGGCTCGGTGCATGTTCGCTTGTATGTGGCGAAGGCAAAAATGGTGGCAGTGACCTCTCGCGATCAGGAGATGTTGTGGAAGCAAGTTCTTTAGACCTGGAAATCTATCACTGATGAAGCAAATACTATCACGATCAATGATACCGTGCAGTTTATGGAGAAAGAATCCCCACGACTCCAAATTTTCAACCTCAACCGCCGCGAAAGCAATTGGGAAGAGGTGCCCATTGGCATCAACAGAGGTAGCTGCTAGGATGTGCCCTTTATATTTTCCCCAAAGATGTGTGGTGTCAATGATCGGCACTGGTCGACATTGGGCAAAACCTTCAATTGACAGGTTGAAAGCTCAGAACAAATGAAAGAAGGCATCCCTACCTTCTACCCGAGCACTAGTTTTAGGATCGATCGCCGGTTGATGTTCGAACTCATAAAACAAACCAGTATTACAGTGCTTCATCAACTACACAAATCGTTGGATGTCTGCATATGAGCCAACAACATCTCCGAAAATCTTCTACAATGCTCGCCGCTTCCCATTCCATGCCTTCTTGTAAGATATGCACACTCTGTACTTGTCCCAAACAAGGGATTGTATGACGCTTGCAATCAGAGTCAAGTTGGACCGTAGAGTGGTAATAATAAATCTGCCAACAAATTTCACAGTACATGCTCGATTGTCAATAAGTAATATTGCATTGCAACATGTGTGTTCCGCACGATAACTACGCACTACCCAACTATCTTGGTGACTGTTGTACGATGCATGCAACATCCATCCACAATCATTAAAGATACAACGCGCGGTATACCGGGAGATCTTCGATGCATCCACCTTGAACTGGACGTGCTTTGCCATACTCCAAGTGCTCAGCTCATCCACTAAGGATGTATTCGAGTCGAAGGAACAATTCAACCAATAATCTTTACCAGATTTGTCTTCGGACGTAGGCTCTACAACTTCATTTAGAAATGCATCTCCTCTGCAAATGTGACAAAGATCCAATCATCTGACCTGAAGAAGTCTGGAAGATCCTCCATCGTATCCAAATCCATCCCATAGTCTACTGGTGGATTGAAAATAGGTTCCTGATGTATCGAATGAAGAAGAGACTCTTGACCGTGATCGGTCAACAATCCCACCCTATCACAAGTACTGCTCATGCATTGTTCTTCATTTACTCCCCCTTTAGCATGTTCGTCTACATCTTCATCCTCTTCCTCTTCTCCTTCGTCCTTGACTTCATCTTGGTCGTTGTCTTCAGCCTCGTCTTCATCATTGACTCCATCATAAATAGATCTGTTAAGATCCAACCCTTGCATCGCTTATGGTCCCACCTCACGTTGCTATGAAGAAATCTCTACCGCTTCAACTAGCAATTCCATCATTCCCACTTGTCGACTTACTTGCAACATCAACTTTGTTATTTTATCTGACCCAATAACGATTGGACGGAACGAACTCGCATTTGCGGGCCACTTGCAGGTGATAGTGATCTTGAAAATGTTGGGTGTATATCTAGTAAGCCCGTATATGTAAGCTAGTAAATCATTATGCTACAGGATACATGTACTCTGATCATGTTGCTTTGAACGCCTTCATTACCGACCTCAGATTCGAAGTATGTTATTCATCCGCCCTAGAACACATAGAGAGCAGCGGCATCACCCATTTCCTATACACCACTAAAAGTTACTACAAGGTCTAATTTTTTAAACATTGATTGTTACCTACCATTATTTTCAGTTAAATCATTAGAGTTACAGTATCTACTAATTACTCCCTACTTTTAAGTATTAATAGATATTAATAATAATATTTATTTCCAATTAATTATAATTACTAGTAATTTATATTAAGTAATAGTATTTACTAATAAACTATAATTATTTATATTAAGTAATATAATTAGTCAAAGTTAGTATTAACTTATTATTAATATAATTAAGAATCACTATACCATTAATAATTAAGTATTAGATATTCATTTGTCATAAATTAGTAGTAATTAATGATTATTAAAAATAAATTTTATAATTAATATTATTAATGATAAACAAATTGTATTATAATTAATATTATTAATACATTACTTAATAATAATATTTATTTACAATTAATTATAACTACTAGTAATTTTTAACTATTAATACTAGAATTATTCTTAATTATAAGGATTATTATTTATAATAGTAATTTGTTACTTGTTAATAGTAATCTATTTTTAATTTATAATTTCATTAGTTACTAACAAACTATAATTATTTATATTAAGTAATATAATTTTCATAAGTTAATAGTAATTTATTATTAATATAATTAAGAATCATTGTTAACCCATATCATTGATAATTAAGTATTAAGTATTAATTTGTCACAAGTTAGTAGTAATTAATGATTATTAAAAATAAATTTTATAATTAATATTATTAGTCATTAGTAAACTGTATTATAATTAATATCATTAATACATTAATTAATAATAATATGAAATATTGTTAATGCTTAGCATTAGTAATTTAATATTAACTATGTGTATCTTACTATAAATTTCTTTATTTGTTAATATAATTAAGAATTTTTCATAATTAATAATGATTATTATTACAAATATTATATATTATTACAAGTTAATACTAATTTGTTACTAATTGTTATTCATTTTAGTTAGTAATTATTAGATATTTTCATTAATATGAGTAATTAATATTTATTGATAAAATGTGTGTAGACCTTCAACCTAATGACTAATGGGAGAATTGAAAAACATGAGACCTATAGAAGTAGTGCATGTACAAACCTAACTAGAATATCATCATGTGTAGGGTCCTTAACATAAAATATTTATATTAGAATAAACTGCAATGACCAATGGAATAATTAAAAAAACAATGAATAAAATCTTTATAGTTCAATTAATTGAGCAATTAATCATTTGTTTATAAACAAAAGTTATGAACAAAATAAAATATATTAATAAAATGACAAAATTTTGAAATAAGATAAATCATACCTTGGGGAGAAGGACCTTGGATGAAGAATGGAAAGAGAAGTTTGGAGAATGGGAAGAGGATGAAAGAATGGTTTGAGGGGAAGAGGGGGCCGACGGGGATTTATATAGGGCGTCCCACGACAAATGATTTGCCGTTGCACAGTAAACCCTTTGCCGTGTCGGGCGGGTCGCCGACCGGCCCTGCAGCAACCGTCCCATCCCCGCATCGAAGACTCTCATCTCGCCTCAAAGATCGATAACCTCGATGACCGAGCCACTGGGCGCGGCTGGCGCTGGGTCCACGTAGGCACGTCAAATCGTTTGCCGTACCACGCCCGCGAGCGACAAACCGTTCGCCGATACGTCCCCATTCTGGGAAAATTTTTGAATCTGTACCCAAACTAAGAAATAATTCCCCTTCCATCCCTGGAATGAGAAATAACTCAACGAGAGTTGTAGCTAGTGTGATGGACTAGATTCAAACACCTGCAGACAACATTTGTATTCTTCATATTTACTCCATGATCCCTGTAAACTTGCTAGCTCTTGCACTAGGATCCTATGATCCGTCCATTTCTCCATTACAGGTGGATGTAATCCGTCAAAAGTAGCATATACACCCTTATAATGTAAGGAAATTGCAAGCATATACACCCTTATAATGTAAGGAAATTGCAATCTATTACCCCGCTCTCCCTCCTCCCTCTTTCCCTCCTTTTGTGCCGACACATCCTCTGTCCCTCTTCCTCTCTGCTTCCTCCTCCCCCTTCCTTCACATGTGTTGTTGTCGCCATCCCTTCTCATGCGTGACCGCCACCACTCCTTTCCTCTCGTTATCTTCTTCCTTTTTCTTCCACTTCCTCCTCTTATTCTACCTCTCCTAGTAAGGTCTCGACCAAACAGTAAGAGGAATATGTAAGAAATTTGTGTAGGCAACTATCATATATGGTAGTTGTCAACATTTTTTTATTTCATATTGTGGCTCGTGATTAATTATGAAGGGATGCATCTCTTGAGAAGTTGCATTTGGTGGTTTCCTTAATGGATAGGTAACCATCATGTTTTATAAATATAGATTGGGGTCCCCTCTCCCTCAACTAATGAATGTGAGAGGATCCATTACTCAAGCATATTAGGCAAGAGTTGAGAAGGAGAAGGAAATCCCATCTTCATCGATTCATTTCTGTTGCGATGGCTTCCGGTAACTACTTAGTATCTTAAATTTATTTTGATTAACTTTATAGATCTATCAGGCTATTAGATCTATCAATTGGTATCAGAGCACTTGAAACTCAAGAACAAATTTTTTTGGATAGTTATGAATCGTGAAATTGGCGTACTTATTGTCGTGTTTTTTTTATATATACTATGTCAGATTATTCGTCCATTAGTTTCCTTTAGTTATTATCATTAAAAGATGGCATCCGATTTTGGATTTTTTTGATTTGCATGACGTTGGTTGGCTTCCGGAGGATCTCTGTCTTAGTAAGATCTTTTGATTCATAAGATCCGATATCATCAACCTCTTTTCTGGAAAAGGATGTTTTTTTTAAATAGCACGGTAATGGATTCTTGCTTCAATTCGACTCACGGAAGTTTTTTTTTGTATTCAATCACAACTATTGGTATGAAATCGGTTACACGTTTTTTTTTATCAAATCTATAGATGCAAGTTTTTTTATATAAGTTTTAATACCATGTATTAAATCAGAGCTTTTTTTGATAGATGTGCTTAATACACGTTATGAAAGTAGATCACTGAGAGATCATTTAAAACGTGTATGAATCTATAGATTTGATACAATTGTACATCATTTTATTTGGAATGAGAATGGTAAATATTCGATGATTTGTTTAAGGGCTATTGTTCATAGCCATATAACCATTGCAAATGGGATGATTTCACCACGTGCTTTGCATCATGAAGGTATATGTGGTTTAAATTGTGTGCAATGTATGGTATATGACAGGAATGGTATATCCTGATGGGTTTTTTTTAATGAACCCAAAGTGACCGAATAAATTTGCACTCAACGGTGCATATATTGGTCTCATACGAAGAATTGTGTTATGTCCATACAATGTAATTTGGAATTATTTCATTTGATTTATTTGATTGACTCTGCTTATTGTCATGGGTTGTATATTTGAATCGAGAGGAATAGCCACAGCATCCGATCGATTCATTTTATACATATTTTTCTTGACATTGAGTAGTTAATGGTTAGTTATCCAGGAGTAGCCACATCATCTTGGATAACAATCTTAATAATTGTATTAAGTGCTAAAGTTCAATTATTTGAACTAATGGCATCATATCACATCTACATGATGGTAATAACTTGATTAACTTCCTTTAAAGTCATTCAAATAAGTATGTATAATTGAATCGGGAGGAGTAGCCACAGCATCTGATCTGTTCATTTTATACATATTATTTCTTGTAATGAGTAATTATTGGTTAGTTATCCAAGAGTAGCCACAACATCTAGGATAACAATGCCAATACTTACATTAAGTGACGGAGTTAATTGGACATTTTTTTGGAATGAGAAAAATAAATTATTTTGTTAGTTATTCTAATGCCCACAGGTACGGAATTTCTAATGAATATTTGAAATTTATTTGTTTCATTTATTAAGAAAAATCAATTGTATATTACAATTCTTTAGCCACAGCAAGTATTGTAATGATAGTACATTGATTTCTCAAAATATTAAATAAGTTAATATTTTGGATTAGGTTTTATGCTTGAGTTATTGCTTATTGTGATTGTCTTATTATGAATTTATTGCAGATAGTTCAGCTTTCATGTCTACTCAGTTCAATATACTAAATTCTGTTTCGATTCTTGAATGTCATGTATGTTATGAATCTAATTTCATTGATGTTCCTATTAATACTTGGTGGATTGATTCTGGTACTTCAATCCATATTTCCAACTCTATGAAAGGCTTTTTGAGCACAAGGAGACCAATGGAAAATGAGAGAAGCGTGTTTATGGGAAATCGCATGTCTTCAAATGTAGAAGCGATTGGAACGCAAAGACTCATTTTACCATCTGGCTATGTTCTTGATTTGGAAACTGTTTTTTATGTACCCAAGTTCTCTAGAAATTTGGTTTCCATATCTAGACTTTGTAAACTTGGATATAGATTTTTATTTGATAAATTACTTTTCCAAATGTTCAAGAACAATAAGTTAATTGACACAGGTGAATTGGTTGATAATTTGTATAAAATGCATTTAGATTCGCATTTTAAAAACGTTCTCCTTGTTTGCAATGTAGTTGGTAAAAAGCGAAAACGTAATAATAATCGGTCATCAATGCTTTGGCATAAAAGATTAGGTCACATCTCCATTAAAAGGATCAAGAAATTAGTAAATGATGGAGTAATTGATACTCTAGATTTTACTGATTCTAGTGTTTGTGTGGAATGTATTAAGGGAAAACATACCAACAAACATGCTAAAGGATCAAGGAGAAGTACTAGTCTTTTAGAAATTATACATGCTGACATATGTGGTCCGTTTCCTGTGGAATGTATTAGTGGTCAAAAATACTTCATCACATTCATAGACGATTTCTCACGTTACATGTATCTTTATCTTTTATTTGAAAAATCAGAAGCTATAAATGCTTTTAAGGATTATCAAATAAAAGTAGAGAGACAATTAGAAAAGAAAATTAAAATTGTGAGATCGGATAGAGGTGGTGAGTATTATGGTAGGTATGTTGGAGGAGAACAAAAACTTGGACCATTTGCACGATTTCTTAAGGATGAAGGCATTGAACATCAATTTTCAATGCCCGGTGAACCGGATCAAAATGGTGTCGCCGAAAGAAGGAATCGTACGTTAATGGATATGGTTCGAAGTATGATGAGTAACTCCTCATTGCCTTTATCCTTTTGGAGTGAAGCTCTAAAGACAGCCGTGTATATATTAAATAGAGTTCCATCAAAAGCAGTTCCATCCACTCCATTTGAGCTTTGTAAAGGATGGAAACCAAGATTGGAACACATACACATTTGGGATTGTCAAGCTGAGATTAAAATCTATAACCCACATGAGAAAAAATTAGATATGAAGACTACAAGTGGATACTTCATTGGTTATCCAGAAGGCTCTAAAGATTATAGATTCTATTATCCAAATAGGGAATCGAGTATTGTAGAATCAAGGAATGCTATATTTTTGGAAAATAGCGAGAAAAGTGGGAGCAGGATGGTAATTAAAGACATCATACTTGATGAATTACCAGATCTTGTTATACCACTAGAAAGGGAGGAGCAAAATATTCAACATGATATCTTGGATGAGTCACAACATCAAGATATTGTTGTCTCTCAAGTCCAAGATATTCCTTTGGTTGAACCAATGTTGAATCCTTCACTACCTAAAAATCAAGTTGAAATAGCACCAAATGTTCAACAAGGTGTTGTTACAACTAGATCTGGTCGGGTAATAAAATCTACAATCTCATCAGATTTCATAACATACCTACAAGAATGTGATTACGATACAGGAATTTCAGAGGACCCAATATCATTTTCACATGCCATGAGTGGAATTAATTCTACTAAATGGTATAATGCCATGAGGGAGGAGATGGATTCTATGAGTGCAAACCAAGTATGGGACTTGGTAGAGCTACCCAAAGGAGCGAAATCTATTGGTTGCAAATGAGTCTTTAAAACTAAGAAAGACTCATTAGGCAACATTGAGAGATATAAGGCCGGACTTGTGGCTAAGGGTTTCACTCAAAAGGAGGGCATAGATTACCATGAGACTTTCGCTCTAGTATCACGAAAGGACTCATTGCGAATAATCATGGCATTGGTAGCTCATTATGATTTAGAGTTACACCAAACGGATGTGAAAATGGCTTTTCTTAATGGAGACTTGGATGAACATGTTTACATGCGACAACCTGAGGGTTTTATTTTAGATAATAACAAGCATTTAGTTTGTAAATTAAGGAAATCTATATATGGACTAAAACAAGCATCTCGTCAATGGTACATTAAGTTCAACAATGCAATAACTTCATTTGGTTTTGTTGAGAACATTGTTGATAATTGTATATATCTTAAGACGAGTGGGAGTAAATATGCTTTTCTAGTCCTTTATGTAGACGATATTTTACTTGCTTGTAATGACTTTGGGATGTTACGAGATACAAAGATGTTCCTTTCTAATAGTTTTGAAATGAAAGATATGGGCGATGCTAAATATTTCATTGGCATAGAAATTCATAGAGACAGATCTCATAGAGTACTTGGATTGTCTCAAAAGGCCTATATTGAGAAATTATTAGAGAGATTTGGAATGAAATATTGTTCTCCTACTCCAGCACCTATGGTAAAAGGAGATAAAATTTTTTCACTCAAATGTCCCCAAAATAATTTAGAAAAGGAACAGATGAAGGACATTCCATATACATCTATCATTGGGAGTCTAATGTATGCCCAAACATGCACTACACCAGATATATGTTTTGCAGTTGGAATGTTGGGTAGACATCAAAGCAATCCAGGCATGGACCATTGGATAGCGGTAAAGAAGGTCTTGCGATATTTGCAAGGAACTAAGGATTTTATGCTAATCTACCGGCATTCAGATTCCTTAGAAGTCATTGGCTATTCGGATTCCGATTATGCAGGAAGTAAGGAGGATAGAAAATCTACCTCTAGATACATTTTTCTTCTTGCTGAAGGTGTTATTTCATGGAGAAGTGTGAAACAATCACTTGTTACATCAAGTACCATGGAAGCCGAATTCGTAGCATGTCACGAGGCTACTACACAAGCACTTTGGCTAAAGAATTTCATTGCGGATCTTAAGATAGTGGATTCAATCTCAAGACCATTAAAGATTTATTGTGATAATTCTGCAGCCGTATTTTTCGCCAACAACAACAAGTATACGCGTGCCGGAATGAGAATTGACATTAAATATCTTGTTGTTAAAGAGAAAGTTAGAGATCATTTAGTATTGATTGAACATATAGGTACTAAGTACATGATTGCGGATCCTATGACAAAGGGTTTGCCGCCTAGTGTAACGTCCCGGGCTTAGGTCCCCGGTCCGTTATTGAGGAAAACTGGCCCTGACAACTTGTTGGGTTTGGACCCAATTGGACCCGTTGACAACCACCCAAAATGCTTAAGCCCAAGTTGTCAAGTAGTAATCCCCATCACTTATAAACCACACCCACACTTCGTGAGTTTTAGGTATGGCACTATGTTTGGGGTTGGGGTGTTACAACCTCCCCCACTTATATTCGCAACGTCCTCGTTGCGACATGGCCCATCACTTATTCTCAGTGATAGTGGCGGCTGCACGCTCCGGGTAGCCATTTCCTCCAACCTCTTTGTAGGGGCGGCTCCACCTCTCGGGTAGCCCTTTCCACTATCAGAGAGAATTTGGCTCTGATACCATTTGTAACGTCCCGGGCTTAGGTCCCCGGTCCGTTATTGAGGAAAACTGGCCCTAACAACTTGTTGGGTTTGGACCCAATTGGACCCGTTGACAACCACCCAAAATGCTTAAGCCCAAGTTGTCAAGTAGTAATCCCCATCACTTATAAACCACACCCACACTTCGTGAGTTTTAGGTATGGCACTATGTTTGGGGTTGGGGTGTTACACCTAGTGTATTCATCAATCATGTAACTGAAATGGGCCTATCTAGTACCTTGTAATAATATCAATACATCCATGTGTATACACCTTAAGTTTGGTATAATGATCTTTTGTTTATTGTCTGTTATATTTCAGTAGCATGCAATTAATGAACAGACATAAAGAAAGGAACCGTGTTAATATCTGGATATTAACACATAAAGATTTGTCATGTTAAGTAAACTATTGGTATTGTAATGCTTGGAAGGATATATCTGCTTGAAAGGTATCTACCGCCAAGATTCATATTAATAGAGCTTAACTAGATAAATGTAAAGCAACAGATTTGATACATGAGCCAAGTGGGAGAATGTAAGAAATTTGTGTAGGCAACTACCATATATGGTAGTTGTCAACATTTTTTTTATTTCATATTGTGGCTCATGATTAATTATGAAGGGATGCATCTCTTGAGAAGTTGCATTTGGTGGTTATCTTAATGGATAGGTAACCATCATATTTTATAAATATAGATTGGGGTCCCCTCTCCCTCAACTAATGAATGTGAGAGGATCCATTACTCAAGCATATTAGGCAAGAGTTGAGAAGGACAAGGAAATCCCATCTTCATCGATTCATTTCTGTTGCGATGGCTTCCGGTAACTACTTAGTATCTTAAATTTATTTTGATTAACTTTATAGATCTATCAAGCTATTAGATCAGAAGAAGCAACCTTCCATCTCAATCCCATCGCTTGCATTTAACTCACTGCCACTCCTCGAGCACCTCCACCTCCTCCAAAGCTCCTCCTCATCTTCACCGTCCTTTACCTCTCCTCCCTTGATCTCTCCTCTGCTTTCTGCCCCCCTCCGGTCAACCGACCTCCACCTCGTCTACAATCACTTCATCATCTCCTTTGCCTCCTACAAACCCCACCAGCGCAACCTCCGCCGCATCGCCAGCCTCTACCGTGCCAGCTATGTTGTTGTGCCCTCGAGCAACCTCCTCCGTGGACACCCTACGTTGTGTCCAGTGACGGAGGAGGGGGGGGGTGGGGGCTTAGCCCCCTCCGGTTCTCGACCATAATCCGCATATATGTTTAATATATAGTACTATATATAATCTAAATACATTATTTAATAATTAAAATTTACATGTTATGTATAATAGCCCTCCAATATCTCAAAAAAAATCAATATATAGGGAATAAAGGGGTTGCCCCTACCACACTTTTCCGCAATTTTTTTATTTTTTTGAAAATATCACCATGTATATTCCTCTATATATCCCTCCAAAATATCATTCAAATTTCGTCAGAAATAGAGACTCATTTACCCCTCATTTAGAACATGTAATTTTAACGGTCTAAACATTGTTGTAATCGACCTGTTCTAGATGGAGGGCATAGGAGTCTCTATTTCTGACGAAATTCGAATGACATATATGCGGGGTATATAGATGAATATACATGATGATATTTAAAAATTAAAAATAAAAAAAACTCGAAAAATGGGGCGGGGGCAGCCCCATTGCACCAATATATATAATCTAATTACAATAATTAATATTAACAATACATGATGTGCACAACCAGATACCGATACATCTTTATATGTCCATCGTATGCATTTATAAACCGTCATAGATATGTATTTTTTATGATATATTATATAGATAATGATTTTCTTTTTATTTTCTTTGCATGTACGGATATGGAGTTGGATACCTTTTTCATTTTTTTAGGATAGTAAAAACAAATATGGTTACATAATTTTCTAGTGTATACATATATGGATACATATACCTATTTGTATCCATATGTTTGCAACCCTATTTGTATCTGCATCTATTATAAAATATATATGCAGATAAACGTACACATGTCAAAATATATATATAACAAATATGACAAAAGATTGGTACATATATCTATATTTATCTGCATCCATGTAAGTAAAAAGTACTGTATAGTGTTACTTATTTGAAAATAATAACTCTAGTGGTATTACATAATATTATGTTAATAAATGTATATTTCAGTGATATGAATAGTTTTGTAGAGAATCTTTTTGTCAATACGACGTTTATAGAGATTATTTATGTCCGATTATAAGTTTATATAGGTACTTTTATAAAAATTTATTTCCAATATTAGTTTCGATCAATTAAAGAATTATTAGAAACTCACCTAATAGATTGAATTCGTTTCCAAGAATCCAACTTTATAGATTGAAACTTCCATTGATGTTCTATATATCCTTCAAATTTCGCTCAAATCAGATCATTTCTTAATTTATCTTAGTAGTTGAAAGTCCAATCAATATTTAAGAAATTTAAGTCTCGCTTAAAAGAGAAATAGACTTTTAGCTATTGATATAAAATAGCAAATGATTTTAAGAAACAAAATTGACTTACAACACCTCTTTTGTAACTCACGTTACATCAGAAGAACCATTCCCTAAATATTAGCAACTACAATGATAAGATAAATTACATAAATAATATCTAAATAATTTAGCCCCCAAGATGAATTTTCTGGCTTCGTCCCCGATTGCGTCTCCCATGCCTTCCCTTCCCCCGCCACTTATGCATTGCTTGTGGCTACAGAAATAGCCACAGAAGTTGTGGAATAAATATGAAGAATACATGAATCGATTATCGTGTAATTGGCAAAATTTACCGGAATGGTGCGTAAAAATCTCAAGAAAATATAATATTTTGCATTCAACTGTGAGCAACGAGCTGCTTATTTATGGCGGCCATCAAGTTGTTGGTTGACGTCCTCGGAACTCCATAGCATACGTGGCAAAATCTCCGCCGTTCACGGAACTCGTGTTTGTTTTCTTAATCGAAGTCTCAACGACTTCGATTCAAGCTGTCACTTATCAATTGTTGCCAGGACTGCTACAAGAAATTCGAGGAGGTTCCTTGATGCTTCGATTATTTTTGGAACATTAATTTATTAATGCATGGTTTCGCGTAATCATTTTTGGAATGCGATTTAGCGGAATAATATTATTCCGCACCATGATCATATATTCGTAGATTCCTTCCTTCTCCTAATATTATATAGTTTGCAATTACGAATGGGATTTTTACACCCATAATCTTGAGTAATTCTACAATTACAATCATAATCCTACATAATCGTGAATTACATGCAGAAACCCCAATAGTCTTAACTCGTACACCTATAACCTCCGAGTTAACTTCCATCTAATATTCCGTTATCTTATCCGCACATTTTATATTTTCTACCCTTTAAGTTCTATTATTTACAAGTGATTACACCTCCCCTCCCACCTCCTCCACAACCACCCCCTCCCCTCTTCCTGCCCGTCGACCACCATCTCCTCTCCGACGACCCCTTCCCGGTTGTCTTCCTACAAGCACTCCCAACGCCCCCTCCCCCCGGGGTCAGCGACCTCCAGTCCAACCGTCGTCTGACGCAAAGCCCGCCCCCATCTCCCCCACAGTCGGCCAACCCCGACACCTCGCCCATCCCCTGCGGCATCGTCTCCTGCCCGGAACCCCCTCACCCCACGCCTGCGAGCCCCGCCCCTCCTCCCTGCAGCCCGCCACCGCCGCCTGCTTGGAAGCCCACAAGCCCCGCCTCTCCCTCCCGCCCGCCTCCTGCCTGCAGCCACTAATTTTTTATTTCTTTTTATTTTTCTGAATGTAGTTGGAAGATCATGGGTTAAATTAACTCAATGATATAGTTGAGTTAGCAGAAAAAGAAACGGAGGGTTATGGGTGTGAGACGGAGTGACTATTTGGGGTTTGTTGTGTAATTCAAGATTATGCTGGGTTATGATTGTAATTGCATAATTACTCAGGATTATGGGTATAAAAATCTCAATACGAAAGCACGCTCCATTGTGATACTGATATCTATTATGGTCTCAAATTTCGGTGAAATTTGGTCGAATTTCGGTCAAATTCCGATTTCGACAGGTTATCAAAATTCGGCCAAAATAGCCAAAATGACTGAAATATGAGAGAATCTAGTACAAAAATGACAGAAATGGTCGAAATTTTGTTTCGATTGGTCACCTAAGGCCCTGTTTGGTTGGAGAATAGGCCCAGGAATAAGAGACTAATTCTCCTCCCGACACGATTCCCAGTGGTACGACTATCCCCCATTATTCCATCTTATTTCACTCTTATTCATATCTTTATCCCCACCTTGCCTACCTTTATTTCACCTTATTCTCCTTATTCCTATCCTCAAGCCGAACAAAGAATAGACCCTTATTCTCCTTATTCCCCATCCTTATTCCTGCTTATTCCCGAACCGAACGCACCCTATGACCGAAACCGACATTTAAGACCGCACTTGTATTCATCACCCTTCAGTTTCTCATCGTAATTTCTGCCCGAAACGACAAAACAAAAAGACCTTCCATCTGCGTAGAAACATGAAGAGATTCTTGGACATGCTTGCAAATAACCCCCTCAATATTAATAAAAGATCTTTGGGCATTTATCCATGCAAATAGACGTCCTTAAAAAATTGTGAAAATCCCACATCAGCCCCCTCTCCATTCTCCTTTCCTCCAACTCTACCATATCAGGATCTAGAACGAAATTACCCAATATCTAACACTAAAAAGGACAAAGAAAAAAGAAAAACATAATCAGATATCAACTTTTAGAATCAACACCCTCCAAAATATACTTCACATAAATGATTTTGCATTGGCTTGAATGATCGTTAAATCAACCATATTTTCCAGACTCTCATCCAAAAGTCGAGATCCTCAGTTGCGCTGGGAACTATTAGGGATGCGTACGGATCGGATAAAATCCGTAATTCAATCCAAACCGATGCTATAGGATTTGATTGGTTTGATTTTATCATTTTAATGGATCAGATTGGATTGAAAATTTTCAAATCTGTTCAATTGTAGATTGGATCGAATCTTTACTGAAATCCGATCCGATCCAATCCGTTAATTCATTAATATACACATATATACATATACATACATATAAACAAGCATACATACATACATATAATATCTGTATGCAACCATTTCGAATTCCCTCTATGTTCATAATCAATGTCATTCATCTCATTTTTTCGCATATCAATCTTAGATACAAGTCTTCTTACCACCACCCTTCTTTCTTGAAAGCCAAATGTTAAATCTCCAAAATAATAAAGTGTGACTATAACGTGTAAAATCGTAAATCATGATCGGTATCCCCTCCTATTCCCCGCTCTCTCTCTCTGCCACTCATTTGACTTTTGATTGCTAGTATTCCTCGCAGTTCCTTCCCAGTTCATTTCGACGTTGCCCCCTCCTGCACAATTTTATTCCCTTTAGTACAATCCACCGACCCTCCCTTGCGATGTCACCGCTCGTCTCATACAATGCCACCCCATCCCATGCGACACCATTTGTTCTCAGTACGATACCGCTCTTTTGATCTTCGTTAAATGAAAATAGTTTTAGGATAGTTGCCTAACATATATGTTAGTTATTCTTAACCTCCTTGCTTCTTATCTTTTACTTTTCTAGCTTGCAACCTTATTATGGGGATGAAACTAGATCAGTTGCATGATCAAATGCACCACATCTGTCTAAGAACAAATAAGCGTTACATCAATTCCTTTCATTTTTAAATTGCTTCTTATCTTTTACTTTTTCTAGCTTGCAACCTTATTATGGGGATGAAACTGGATCAGTTACAAGATCAAGTGCACCACACCCATCTAAGAACAAATAAGCTTTACATGAATTCCTTTCATTTTTAAATTGATATACGACTTTGATTTATATTTTTCATAAAATTTGTATATTTTTAGTATAGGTTCAATCTTATGAATAAATTCTATTACAAGTCTATTTGAAATGAGAGGTATGTCTCTCAAGTGGTTGACTATATTTAAGTTAGTTTTATTTGGATATTCAATCGAGTATGAATCTTATTTGATTATCATTTGTTAATGATATATTGTAGAGCTTTAAAGGGTATTCTTGTAAATTATTGGATTTTTACAACTCTAAATTAATCATTAATTTCATCAATATCCGATTACAGAGATCACTCTTTTTATTTATCTAACTCATCTTTGTATCCTTTTCGGTAACTTATATTATTCGTATTTTAATGTTTTGTTGAAAATTAGTTATAAAAAAATAAACTAATGCATCATTTACAAAAAGAAACATAGATTTCAAATTCAATATAATCATTTAGGTTGATTGTGTGGTCTTCAAATTTTTGTAATGGATTAATGAAATCCTTCAACTTTTCATTCGATTAGGTCTTTCTTTCTTTTACATCTACTCATATTATTGATTTTCAAGATATTATTCAAACGGCAAGGGTTGGTATGCTATAAAACACCAACAAGAGAGAGTAGACTATTGAGCGGGAAAATGTAAAAATTCAATATTCCTTACATTTTTTTCCAAACTGAGTTTGAACTCAGAATAATTAGATGATAAATTCTAACATAAAAAGGCATAATTCTTCCAACATATAAGAACATCATTTCTTGTGCCTGCAGATAGTAAATATTCCCCGTATAAATTAACCAAGTTATTGGAGTGAGGCTCCCATAAATCTTCGTGGGTTCATTGTTTCATTTCATCCGTCAGCAACTCAAAATCTTGATATTACGCCAATCCATCCAATCCATAATCCAATGGATTGGATCAGATTGGATTGAGTGTTTGATAGATTGGAAGTGAAGTATATGATGAAGCGGATTGAATATGAAAAATAAAAACCGATTAAGATTGGATTAGACATGGATTAAGCTAAAATCTAATCCACTTGCACCCTAGGAACTATCGTCCCAATTGCTTGCTCCAGTATGACCTACAAGATATCACCCAACTACTTGCTATTAGGCTAGTCGATGTGATGTCACTCTACGTCTCCTTCAACCAGTTAGCCTCCACTAAGGGTTTGCTCAATCGAGGGTGTCACGTGTCTTGTGCAAGAGATGGTGTTAGGAGTCGATTGGAAGTATGAGTGAAGTATACATGTCTCAAGGTCGATCCCTCAAAGGTTTTAGACTCAGTTGACTATAATTTCTTTCTGAGAAAGTAGGGATTCATGGGATTTAGAGGAAACCAGATTGCTTGAGATCGGAACTGCGTTTCTACCTTCTCCTATTCGATTTTCCTGAATGGAAGCATACATTATTTCTTCAAGGATTCGACCGATCTGCATCATGGTGATCCATTTGGCCCCCTTCTTTTTTCGATCATCATGAAATCTCTTTCCGACTCAGGTGGGTTTAGTGGTGGCAAGGATAAGATCTCCTCGTTGGGAACGTGGGATAAACAACAATGACCCTATATATTTGACCTATGCTGATGACCTCCTCTTCTTCTACAAGTCCATACAAAAATCTTTGGATGGGATCTTTTGCATACTAGATCGCTTCCACAGTTGGTCATTTGTGTTAATATCGTAAAGAGTATATTGTTTGCTCTAAATGCTATCGGTGAGTTTCTCATACCTTTTGCCCGACATCTTGGAGGACTTTTGCCCTACCTCTTATTTGGGGATTGTCGTCTCCCTTGATCATTTTGGTTTGAGAAATGGAATATAAAGTCAAAAAGATATTTGGTGATTCAAGAATAATTATGCCCTTTCTCTGTGAAGACTACAAATGAAGCCAGTGGTCAATAGAGGTTCTCTCGAATTCGGCATCCAATACTCTTATTAGTTGAGTCGCAACACGTTCTAGTACTTACGATGACTTCCTTTGGGGTTTTTCGTAGAAACAAGGTCCTCAAATCTATCATTTGGTTGTCTTGGAGGAGAGGGGGATCTCTACTCAATACACTCTCATGAGCTCAATGACTAACTATTAGACTTGGGTTGGTAACTAAGGCTTCTCCTTTAAATCTGATCCATTATGGTGTTGTTGGTATCATGTATTGGTTTGTTTTTTTTCATTTTATTGGATTGGATTGTATTGAGATGTTTCCAAATTGTTAGACAATAGATTGAATCAATTTTTTACCAAAGTTCAATTGGATCCCGGCTATTAGTCTATTAATATATATATATATATGTATGTATGTAATATGATTTATCTTAAAACATAATGTTTCATTCAAAATATTCATGCTCATCATTACATGTTGGTACTCAAAAAAATGAAAATTTGATAAAATTTTAAATTTTATAAATATTTTTTATTCTACTTTATAGATTTCGTTATCCGTAATAAAAAGAAAGATAAATTTAAGATTAAAATATGCAAAATCCAAATTTTCTGACATTATTCATTGTTTGACTCCACTCCTCCTCCCCAAACCCATCATCCATGACTTCATAGGCTAATACACAAGTCAAAGATGCAAGTTTAGAGGCCCGAACTCGAACATCTCTTACAAGTAGACAATGCATGTGACATGCCTAACTTTGCCTTCACGATCAGACATGACCCATCCTCAAGTCAATGATGCAGGCTCCGACCACTCCTCCTCATCACCGTCTTCACAGGCTTCGACGACATGGGAGACAAAATTCTTTCTCATCCCATTTGCTAACAAAAAAATGCGAAGCATATGACATGCCTGAAGTCGTTGACTCTTGGATCAAGTTCTTAGGCATCCTATTTGTATGTTACCTTCTCGTCACATTCTTTCTATCATATTTTCATAAAATAATAATTTTATTTATTTCTTTCTAAAAAAAGTATAATTATTGTAGCTCAATTATCGATCATACTAAATCCATTTCAACAATCTAAATGTTGAATGCTTCAGATATGCGAGCAGATTATCACGAGCAATATACATGCAGAAAAGAAATCCTATTCGATCATGTTTCAATTTGTAATCTGATGAATTGGATTGGATTAGAATATTTGACATTCGATTGGATTGAATAAAGTTCGAATACTGTAAACATACTTTGGACATAAATTAAATTAAATTAAAATCCAATCCATTGCATGTGTCTACCATACCCGCCAACACCATACAATATCACCAAAAATGAGAGTATTTTCCCAGAATGGAGAGAGAAACCAAGTTATCTCCCATTCTGGGTACGGAATGAAAATTATTCCCGGACTGGGTATATATCGGCAAATGGTTTGCCGCTCGCCCATGTGGCGCGGCAAACCATTTGCCGCGCTTACGTGGAAGGAGCGGCGAACCGTTTGCCGTGCCCAGTGGCACGGTCAGCGAGGCGCGCGGTCTTCGGCGCAGACGACGAGACCGCGCGCCAGAAGCGGTCAGCGACCCGCCCTGCACGGCAAATGGTTTGCCGTGCAGCGGCAAACCATTTGCCGCTGGGCGGCATATAAATAGGTCGCCCGAGCCCCCCATTCCCCTCACGCATTCTCTCATTCAATCTCTCATTCTCTCATTCACTTCCTCCATTTCAAGATCCAACTTCTCCTCCCTTCTAAGGTATGAAATTTTTGTTTTAATTTTAAATTCTATAATTGTTAAGTAAAAATTGTAGATGTCTTTTATTTAAGTAGAAAATTATTTAGTTGTAATGAATTTTTTTTATTCCTTAAAATGAAGTTGTAATTAGTTTTATTGATAGTTGTTTAGTTGTTAATAATTGTTGTCCTTAAGAAGATGTTCTTTTTTTCGAAATAAGTATTTAGTTCTTGATAGTTGTAGTATTCCATTTAACGCTAAGATTAGCTTAGAAATATATAATCGATGACATACATGCCCACATGCCCACATGATATTATTAGGAAAATTAGAGTCACATTAAAATGCCATACAATCCCCCCATGATACACACTAATATTACTAATTATTCTAAGAATAAATTTAATTACGGTAACGGTAACGTTAATTAAGGAATTAATTGAAAACCTCTGCAGAAAATTAGTTCAGCAATCAGTAAATATAAAAAAATTCTAGAGGTCATTAATTACAGTAAGGACAGTAGTAATTATAAATATATTGTAGAGGCCATTAATTAAAGAAAATAATTTATTACTTATATAGGAAATTAATTAAAGTAATTATGTCGAAATTTAGATTTGTAATAAAGTAATGTATGTTTGTAATAAGTAATCCTTATTAGTAATAAATGATGTATATAATGTGTATTAGTATTAATAAAATTAGAAATTAAATAATGTTTGTTAGTAATAAGTAATTTATATTAGTAGTAAGTAATGTATATTAGTAATAATTAATGTATATTAGTTAGAAATTACGTATATAATGTGTATTAGTAATAATAAAATTAAATATTAAATAATGTTTATTATTAATAACTAATTTAGATTAGTAATAAATAATGTATGTTTGTAATAAATAATGCATATTAGTATTAAATAATGTATATAATGTGTATTAGTAATAATTAATGATTATAATAAGATAGATTAAGAGTCCTAAGTAATCTAAATTATAATTAAATGAAATAATGTTATTAAATAAAAAATTAAATATTAATTAATTATAATGATTATAATAATATAGATTAAGATTCGTAATTAATATAGATTATAATTAAATGAAATAGTGTTATTAAATAAAAAATTAAAAATTAATTAATTATAATGATTATAATAATGTAGATTAAGATTCCTAAATACCATAAATTTTAATTAAATGATGTAGTGTTATTAAATAAAAAATTAAATATTAATTAATTATAATGATTATAATAATATAGATTTAGATTCCTAAATAATATAGATTATAATTAAATGAAATAGTGTTATTAAATAAAAATTAAATATATATTAATTATAATGATTATAATAATATAGATTAAGATTCCTAATTAAACTTAAACTACTTTTTACAATTAAAGAATTTATTAGAACTTCATTTTTTGTAGTTAAAAATGGCATTAACTTTTAGTTGTGAATAGGAAATGGGTGATGTCGCTGCCCTTTATGTGTTCTGGGGCGGGAGAGTAATCAACATAGACTCTGAGGTCGGTTACGAATGCGGTAAGAGTGATATGATCGGAGTACCTGTATCATGTAGCTACAATGATTTGCTAGCTTACATATACGGTCTTACGGGATATACACCCGACCTGTTCGAGATAACTGTGACCTGCAAGTGGCCCACCAATGCAAGTTCATTCCGTCCAATCGTTATTGGATCGGATAAAATAACGAAGTTGATGTTGCAAGTATGTCGACAACTGGGGATGATGGAACTATTAATAGAGGCGGTAGAGATTCCTTCACAACAACGAGACGTGGGATCGTCATCGATGCAAGGTTTTGACCTTAATGTATCTCTTTACGATGAAGTTGACGAACATGATGAGAATGAAAATAATGAACAAGATGAAGTCCAACACGAGGTGGAAGAGGAAGACGACGATGAAGAGGGAGAGGAAGATGAAGAGGAAGAAGAAGATGATGAGGATGAAGAACACTCCATGAGCATAAGTAGTCATAGAATGGGAGTCTTAACCGATCATGGTCAAGAGTCTCTTCTTAATTCGATACATCAGGAACCTATTTTCGATCCACCAGTAGACTATGGGATGGATTTAGACACGATGGAGGATCTTCCAGACTTCTTTGGATCAGATGATTGGATATTCGGCACATTTGCAGAGGAGATGCCCTTTTTAAATGAAGTTGCAGAGCCAACATCCGAGGGCGCATTCGGTAAAGAGTTTTGGTTGAATCGTGCCTTCGACTCGAAGACATCATTAGTGGACGAGTTAACCACTTGGAGCATGGCAAAGCACGTCCAGTTCAAGGTGGATGCATCGAAGAGCTCCCAGTATACCGCACGTTGCATCTTCAAAGATTGTGGATGGAGGTTGCATGCATCGTACAACAGTCACCGAGACAATTGGGTTGTACGTAGCTATCGTGCGGAACACACTTGTCGCAATGCAATATTACTTGTAGACAATCGAACATGCACTGCGAAATTTGTTGGAAGATTTATTCTTGCCACTCTACGGTCGAACTTAACTCTTACACCAAGCGTCATCCTGTCACTTGTTCAAGACAGATACAAAGTGCGCATTTCTTATAAGAAAGCATGGAATGGGAAGCGACGGGCAATGGAAAAGATTTTTGGAGATGCTGTCGGGTCATACGCGGACATCCGACGATTCATGTGGTTGATGAGGCACTGCAATCCCGGTTCATTCTATGAGTTCGAACATCGATCGGCTATTCATCCCAAAACAGGGGCTCCGGTAGAAGGCAGACATGCCTTCTTTCGTTTGTTCTGGACTTTTGCTCCATCAATACAAGGTTTTGCACACTGTCGGTCAGTACTCAGTATTGATGCCGCACATCTGTGGGGAAAATATAAAGGGCACATCTTAGCAGCTACATCCGTTGATGCCAATGGATACCTCTTCCCAATTGCTTTTGCAGTTGTTGAGGGTGAAAATTTAGACTCGTGGGGATTTTTCCTCCATAAACTGTCTGGTATCATTGATCGTGAAGGGATATGCTTCATTAGTGACCGATTCGCAGGCCTAAGGAACTTGCTTCCGCAACATTTTCCTCCTGAAAGAGGCCACTCCCATCGTTTTTGCCTTCGTCACATGCAAGCCAACATGCACCGAGCCGGACACACCAACAAATGGATCCAGAAAAAATTCTACAGCGCAGGTGCCGTTACCAGCAAGTTTGAGCACGAGAAGATTCTGCATCAAATCCATACAGCGGACTCGGAGGCGTACGACTGGATATTGAGGTAAGAAGGTGGGGATCGTCGATATTGGGCATGCGCTTACGATGAGGGTCGTCGATGGGGTCTGACCACAACAAACCTCTCTGAAAGTTTCAATAGTGTTCTAAGAGGAATACGTGGTCTACCGGTGCTAACACTTGTCTTGGCTGTCTTTTATCGCCTCAATACATACTTCGTGGAAAGACGTAAGTTTGGTGATCGGATGACAGGTCACCTTATGCCGCTATATGAGAAATTAACAGATGGCCTTGTACAATCCGTGCGTGGTCTACTGGTCGAGCAATTCACACTTACGGATTTCGAAGTGCGTGCACCTGAGGGAAATTATACCGTTAAAATGAACGGTCAGCAGTCATTATGTACCTGTGGTTACATGCAAGATATGAGGATAATTTGCCCTCACATAATTGCCGTTTGTGGGAACGTGAATGTCAGTACAGAGCATGTGAAGCTTTGTTCAGATTTTTATACATCAAGTGCATTCCGGGCCACATACTCAGCTGCCTTCGTTCCGATCCCCGACAGACGGTTCTGGCCACCATTAGAGCCATCACCCTTATTGCACCCCAATGTTGTTCCTACGCCTGGTCGACCTAGGAGACGACGGCTTCGCGGTAGCATGGATGAAATGGGAACTGTTCAAGTAAGATGTAGTCAATGTAAGGAGCATGGTCACAACAAAACAACTTGTGACAGAAGGCACCGCTAATTTCTCTTTACTTTTTAATGTAAATGATTGCGACCTCTTATCCGCTGTTCCTTTCTAGTGATATTGTTAATTTCTTATCTTGATGCGTATTGTCCTGATGTTGTCAATTACAAAAATTGGTTTGTAGATAATCGTTTCCTTCATTTTATAAAGTGTTATACTTGTCTAGCATAGAGATGGAGGATTTTGCAGGACCTGCCGATGCATCGGTACTGACTAGGCAGAGGGATCATCTCTCTGGTCGACCACTTACAGATAGTGACACGGTTAGTAAAAAATGCACATCGTGATTCAAATAGGTTCAATATAGTCGCTGATTTGATTTTTTCAGGCTCATCGCTTTATCGAGCATGGTCGCACACTTAATCGCATACTGGAGGAGCCACGCAGCGATGCCGTGAATCGGCAGCTTGAGATCGCTGGATTCCGTTGCATTTCGAACCTGAGACGGGCCACCATTGATCAGGCCCTCATCAAGGCACTCGCTGAGAGATGGCGACCAGAGACTCATACTTTCCACCTTCGACAGGGCGAGGCATCCGTCACATTGAAGGATGTTTCCATACTCACAGGTCTGAGAGTGGAATCGTTGCCTGTCACCGGTTTGGAAGAACACCCTCAGCTGGATTGGGGTGTATATTGCGCGCAATTATTCGGTACCAATCCTGAAGATAGCGAGGACCAGGAACTAGTGGGGGGGAAGCTTAGGCTAACGTGGATAGCCAAGACTCTTCTAACCACCACTGCTCTACAATCGACGGATCCCGTTCGAGCTGTACAAGTTGCCCGTGCGTTGATTCTATTTCAAATTGGCACAAGCTTGTTGCCAGATGCTAGCGCGGACAAGGTGCATCTACGCCACCTTCTGCTCCTGGAGGATCTCCAGAGTTGTGGACGTAGGGCATGGGGTGCAGCTGTACTAGCACAGATGTACTACCAGCTAGACCAATTTTCTCTCATGAACATTCGGAGAGCATACGCATTTTGGACACTGCTCCAGGTAACAACTCTAAATTGTTATACTTTGCATCTAAACTTATATAATACGATTTCTTTCACCATATAGGCATGGTCTTGGGAGCATATCCACATTGGTCGGCCCCGACCGTACCAGCTGGTAGAGGCTACACTGCGCTCTGCCCCTTACGCAGCAAGGTCAATATAACTTCATAACTACTTATGTGAATTCATTTCGATGTCGACCTTATGATTTATAATTTTTCATTAGGTGGACGGGCGGAAGGAGGTCACACAGAGAGAATGTGTCGACCACTCACCTTTCATTCTATCGTAATGAGTTGGATTTGCAAGAAGAACATCAGGTACGTAACCTAAATAATTCCTAAAGAGAAATTTGGGTCTGAACAATATTAACACCCTCCTGATAACAGATGCGGTGGACACCCTACGAGGCCCAACAGGTGTTGCAATTACCAGAGATTTGTCGTGAGGACCAAGCTATCTGGCGTTCGCAGACAGTACTTATATACTTCAACGTCGTTGTCATGCATGCACCCGATAGGGTAATGCGACAGTTCGGGTTGAGACAACACATTCCTGATGTAATGCCGCAACTCCCCTCAGAGGATAGACGGGCTAGAGCACGAGACGATCAGCGCTATGACTGGGGGCTACACCACCAAGACCGTCTGGCTCAATGGCAGCAGCGATTGAACGATGTCGTTGAAGAGAGGAATTTGGATAAGACACCTGCTGATGTCTTGTCCGACTACCTTACTTGGTATTGGCAGATTACGTGACGTTGGATTGCTACGGCAATACCACCACCCCGTCAAGCGTATGAACCACACGGGCCGAGGTAGAACCAACTGGTAATTTCGTACCTAATACAAAATTTTTTAAAAATAATTTCTGCGTAGTTTACAATTTTAACTTCTCCTCTATAGGTGAACTCCTTGTTTCGTGTGAGGGAGCTAATGACGGAACATCGAAGGAGCACGGAATTGCAACAAATGATTGGTTATGTGGACTACACCATCCACAATATGTCGCTGGTGGATCCGGGAATACATGATGTCCCCCCATCTACACTTCATACACCGAGCCCACGACGTTTGCCTCCCAACAATGGGGTGATCAATACACTTCCGGGGCAGAGGAAGTTCGACCGTCGTTTCAGGCGACATAGTCCTACACCCAGCCCTACATGCCTCAGATGCAGCAGATGGGTTCAGCACTACCGCCATTTGACTTGCTTTCCACACAGGAAGCTCAGCCCTCTCAAGCACATCAATTCTTCTGGCACATGGGGCCAAGTCAAAGCCAGCCCTCTTTCGTTAGGCTCCCGGGTTATGGTGCTGAAGAAGTCACTTGGGGTATACAACCATCAGCAACAGATCTTCCCAGGGTATCCACTGAATCGTTACCGGTGACAATACAGGAGCCACCTCGTGCTTCAAATGTATCAAGTCAGAGAGGGGGTGGTAGATCTACGACCGGAAGGGGACGCTCAACCGTGACTGAACCTGAGAGAAGAACCGTTGCAAGCCTTGCTAGGGGTCGAGGTGATGCGGGTAGGACGGCAACATCGGGAAGGGGGGAGGCAAGCTCAGCGACAACAGAACAAAGGAGGGGGGAAAAGAGAAAGCATCTTCATCAAAGGGACCACTATCACATATTGTAGAACATACAAAAAAATGGTCCATGTTTAAGTAATAAAATATGATGTTTTGATTTCATTGATTTCTTTAATGTTGTTATGCAAATGGCTGCAAATTATTCTTAATTAAATTAATATTGATGGCATTAATATTGATTTCTACATTACTTTTTCAAATGAATTAACATCCGAACAGGACATGGCCAAGACACGTATCACAGCTCGCAAGTCGGTGCGTCTGCCTGACAATCGTTTCTTAGCAGCACGTGCTCCACCGAGTCGGTCCTCCAGCCGTGTACCATCTCACGTTCCACCGCCAGCGCATCCACCGCCAATCGCAACCCCAAGTAGGGCACCAACCGCATCAGAAACAGAACCAGTGGAGGAGTTCGAGTCACAGTTCACCCCGTATTCTCCGCAAGCCAGTCCGATCCCCAGTTCATCACATGGCGAGACGTCACCGCTTTCAGAACCTGTGGATGAGGAAGAAACCTTATACGCTGACTTAGCTGATCTCCATTACACCATCGCATTGAAGTATGCACGTCTGAGTGCGCTGCGTGGAGAGCGAGTTAGGGCAGGTCGTCAGTAGAGTTAGTAGATTTTGTTTCTTTGTTTGAAATCTAGTGATGTTTATGTCTACTTTAAGGGTCTCTTGCGTATGTATTCTGCATGTATCTTTTTCAAGTAAATGAAATATTTCAGCTTCTACTACTTGGAGAATTTATGAATGTATGTGCGTCCCAGTTACATGTTAAATATATTTCAGTTCCCATGTTAAAAATGTTCACTTAATTTTAATATAAATTAAAGAACTTTATTGTTAACTCCATGTTAAAAGATCCAACATTCATCTACATATAAAGGTGTTTATTATAATAGTATACAAATATCTAATATAGAAAATGTAAGTACCATAACATATTAATTATAAATATCATAACATATTATTTGCTAAAACTATACGAATTATATTTTTAAATTAAATAATTATTGCTTAATAAAACATAACGTTTATATAAATGTATTTGTAATTGTTACATAATATTTATTATTAATGTTTTAAAGTTACTCATAAATAAATATCAAATACACTACTAAAGTCTTATTTAAGTTATATCATAACATAATAACTGCTAAAAGTATATGAATAATATTTTAAAATTAGATAAATATTACTTATTAAAAAATCACATTTATATAAATGTAATTTTAATTGTTACAGAATATTTATTATTAATATTTAAATTTTATTCATAAATAAATAACAATTACACTACTAAATTCTTACTAAGTTATATCATAACATATTAATTGTTAAAACTATACGAATTAAATTTTAAAATTATAAAATCATTATTTAATAGAAAAACATATTTATATAAATGTATTTTTTATTATTACATAATATTTATTATTAATATCTTAAATTTAATCTTAATTAAATACAATATAAATATGTATATGGTAAAGTTAAGCAAGCATGTAAACTTAAGGCAGGTTTGGGCGGGAATGGCCATTCGCGGCAAATGGTTTGCCGTAGGCGGCAAACCATTTGCCGCTCTGTCCACATAAGCACGGCAAATGGTTTGCCGCGCCACATAGGCGAGCGGCAAACCATTTGCCGATATATACCCAGTTCGGGAAATATTTCCAGCCGATACCCAGAATGGGAGATAGTTTCTTCTCTCTCCATTCTGGGAAATAGCTCAAAAATGACGAAATCCCGTAAAACATGAGACCATATTAAAAACACAAAAAGTTCCATGGACATCCACGCAAATAATCCCCATCCCAAATAAGAGGCGATTAACACAAAAATCACCACCGCGAGCCCAAGCCAAGCTGCCAAAGCTTATACAGTCCTACCGGAAACGTCGAAATCCCAAAAACATTGAGATCTGTCTACAAATAAGAATAAATACAGGGAACTTCTTGCAACAAACCCCTGCAAAGCAAATAAAGATACACGAGGTCACAAAAATCACAGGCATTATCACATCAAAGCAAAGCAGAGCTCCTCCAAATACAAACCGCGTATCTCCAGCTGTCCTCCTCACTCCCCCCCACCTGCGAGCAGCAATGCCCCTGCTCCCCCTCCTCCTCCTCCTCCGCCTCCTGATCGCCATTGCCGCCGCCTCGAGCTCCCCTCTCCCCGTCTTCCGCGAGGCCCCCGCCTTCCGCAACCACGCCTCCTGCCCCTCCCCCTCCCTCCCCTCCTCCACCGTCCACATCGCCATGACCCTCGACTCCGCCTACCTCCGCGGCTCCGCCGCCGCCGTCCTATCCGTGCTCCGCCACTCCTCCTGCCCCGAGAACCTCCTCTTCCACTTCCTCTCCTCCCGCCCTTCCCTCCTCCGCCCCTCCCTCTCCTCCACCTTCCCCTCCCTCCCCTACCTCCTCCACCCATTCCCCCCCTCCCTCCCTCTCCCCTTCATCTCCCCCTCCCTCCGCCCCGCCCTCGACCAGCCCCTCAACTACGCCCGCATCTACCTCGCCGACCTCCTCCCCCCCTCCGTCCACCGCGTCCTCTACCTCGACTCCGACCTCGTCCTCGTCGACGACGTCGCCCGCCTCTGGTCCTTCCCCCTCCGCTCCGCTGTCCTCGCCGCCCCCGAGTACTGCCACGCCAACTTCACCTCCTACTTCACCCCGCGCTTCTGGTCCGACCCCGTGCTCCCCAGTCTCGCCTTCTCCTCCCGCTCCCGCAAGCCCTGCTACTTCAACACCGGCGTCATGGTCATGGATCTCGATCGCTGGCGCGCGGGGAACTACACCCGCCGCCTCGAGTGGTGGATGAAGGTCCAGAAGGAGCGCGCCCGGATCTACGAGCTCGGATCGCTCCCGCCCTTCCTCCTCGTCTTCGCCGGCGAGGTCGAGGGCGTGGAGCACCGGTGGAACCAGCACGGCCTCGGCGGCGACAATGCCCGGGGGCTGTGCCGGGATCTGCACCCCGGACCGGTCAGCCTCCTCCACTGGAGCGGCAAGGGCAAGCCCTGGCTCCGCCTCGACTCTGGCCGCCCCTGCCCCGTCGACCGCCTCTGGGCGCCGTACGATCTCCTCCGCCGCGAGCAGCTGCTCGAAGACTAGACGGTCCAGATTGGGTTCCAGCTGTAGCTGCCGGTACTGCTGTTATTCTTTCTTTTTTTATATATAAAATATAATATAAAAATTTATTTATTTAGATTTGAATTTATGGATTTTTGAATGTGTACATAAATGGGAAGAAGAGGGCATGTGGAAGCGGTGGTTGGGAGGTGTGGATCAATGGAGGGTGGGGGGGTTTTTGTTCTTTTCTTCGTTTGAAAGGGATCGAATTCTTTTTGTTGCTCTTGATTGATGATATTGTATAATGAAGGGAAATTGGTGATAAATTTTTTATCTCTTTTTTTAATGTGGTTTAATTCGACGAAATTTCTTGATATCATGAAATCTTATAATATCTCACAATTGCTTGTATGGCACCCTCTAAATGACACTCTATCCTTCTCCATTTTGCAATATGAATATGATATTGTAAATGTGTTTATTTCATAACAATTATATCATATATAAAAGCTCTTGCAAAATTTTGATTCACACAATTATCAATAAATCTATAATTATATTTATATATTTAAAATAGATATGTGAACATGGATACAAATATTTTTGTTGTATTTTTATTCATTTTGAAATGGACATAGTTGATAGGATACACATATATTCACATCTTTTTCACTCCTAAGATTCCTAAACTAAAGGGGTAATTTGAGCGAGCTAATAATGTGTGATTTTATATATCTTTTAAGATATAGGCGATCTTTAAAATATCCATTATGGATTCATTGATTATGGTATAAAGTTATGATCAAGGACGTGCTTATCACTTGTTTTCTGCATTATATATAATCGAAGTTAGTGGCGAGTCTCTATTGGTTGGAGGATAAATTTTGTGTCTGGTGATATTTTTATTATATTTTTTCTTAAGGAAAGAATGTTGGGATATCTATTCTTTCTATAAATAAAAAAAAGAAGTGTACTTTTGGTATCTTTTTTGATATTAGGTCAAGTAACCCCTTCATTTTGAGCATCTTTATTGGACACCTGGAAATATGCTTGTCAACCACATCAAATAGACAAAAGAAGTGTACTTTTGGATCTCCTTTGGTATTTGGCTAGGTATCGTCTTCATTTGAGCATCTTTATGGGACACTTGGAAATATGCTTGTCAACCACATCAAATAAAACAAAAGAGTCACCTAGCTCCTTGTCTTTTTTCTCTTGGGCGTGTTTGGTTGGGGGTAACAACCCGGCTTTCGACATGTTTTGTGATTATCTACGCCAGGTTAATCAAATGTTAGAACATCGGTGGAAGATCCGGCTAAACCTTGTTTCCAATGGAAGATGGAATAGGAAGAGTCCATCACATTTCTTCTTTAATCCGCCCCATACTTTCGTTGCCTTTTGTCCTACATTTTCGAACAACTCTTCTCGATCGAGAGCCACTCTCTTACCTTCATCGTTGCTCCGATCATGCGCTACCTATAAACACCTTCCTCTTCTCTCATTATTGTCCTTAGTTGATTCATGGTTTTTATGTTTTTCTTGATTAAGGTTTAAGACTTGTCTTATTTAGTGCCATCTCGACACGGTGAGATTCTTTAAGGTGAGATCCATTAAGTATCCTTATCAAGAGTTATATCGGGTGGCTAGAGGGGTGGATGACGGTCTAGAAGGAGCACTATTGGACTTGCTAGCTTGGTACACTCCTACCCTTATTATCTTCGCCGATGAGGTCAAGTGGGTGGAGCACCAGTCGAACCGGCACAACCATGGCAGTAATAATGTTCAGTGGGTAACACATCAAAAATAATCCCACATCTAAAACTAACATAACGTGAGAGTGGGTTAGAAGTGGTGGATATTACTACTTAGCAATCCGAGCTTCGACATTTTGGATGGTTATCAATGGTTCCATTTGAACTCGAACCCAATAAGTTGTCGACGTCAATTTTCCTGGATAATGATCTGGGTCTATGCCATGGATGTTACATTTGGGCATCGTACGTTTCCACCTTGAGGAGCTACTCGAGTGTTAAAGGTTCAAATTGCATGTAGTTGTAGCTACCGGTATTGATGTTATTAATTTATATATATAACCATGTAATTTAATCATAAGATTTTTACACTTGTGCCCCCTTCGAGTTTATACAACCCTACATTTTTTGCAATAACATTTGTGCTCTCAAGTTCTTCCACCGTTAATAGTTGTACCCCTCTGGTGGTTTAGCCGTCTATTATATGAATTTAACCATGATTTGCTCAAACCAATGCTTGATTAAGAAATATCGTATTATAGTTGTGCCCCTACATTTCGACCAAGCACCCTCTTTCGCTCCATCCCTTTTCCTCATCCCAGCTAGCCTCATCCGCTCTGTCCTTCTCAACCTCTCCAACATTGTCTCCCACGATGGTCATTTACTGTTGGGGGTGAAAGTTATATCCCTATGAGTCGACACGATAATCATTTATTGCATGGCAAAGGTTCCATTAACGTGGGATCGAAGGGATTTGAGTGGTTGGGCGAAGGAGGGTTGGGGTGAGGAAGAGTGGGATGGAGTGCCGAGGGGGCCCGAGAGCAGAAGACAAGGAGGGTTAGGGGATGGAGTGGTCGAAGGCGATGGGGTGACACAAAATGGTCGTGAGGAGGGGGCAAATGAGGGTTGGGGGAGTGGAGGGGGTTCTCGAGGCAGCAGAGGAGGACATCGTGGGCTGGAGTGGTGGAGGGGGCGGAGCGGGACATAATGATTAAGGATGGTGGCATAGGAGGGTTGATGGAGGGGGAGAGGTGTGTTGACTGGGAGGAGGGGGTGGCAGAGACAGGGTTCGCGGAGGAGGTCGGGGGTAGTTGACGACGACAGAGGGGGTTGGTTATGAAGGAAGATGTCGAGGAAGAAGAAAAAGAATAGAATGATAGTTAATTACAATCACGCTCCTTTTTCTTGTACGTTTGTGATCAAAGTTTAACATGCGTATGTGAGGGAAATGGACGAGAACTAACTTGAGAGGCATAACCGCTACCGACCCAAAAAGGAAGGTGTAGAATTCTTTTGCAAAATAGGTAGGGGCATAAGTGCATGTACAAAAACTCAGAGGGGTGGAAGTGCAAAATCCGTTTATTTTTTGGGGGTTTTTTATATGTCTACACAAGGGAGGATAGGGCATGCGGATTCGGTGGTTGGGAGGTGTTCATCATTGGAGGTGTGGAAATATTCTTCTTTTATTTATTTGAAAGGGGTCGATTGTTCTTATTGTTGTTGTTCATCAATGATTGTGTAATGGAGGACATTTGTTGACCAATTGTTTATATATGCGCGTGATTTGATTATACCTTACACCATTTTGAACGGACGGATTATTATTATTTAAACTTTAAGCATAAAAAAATATCGTCGTTGTTTGCACGCGGGCGAAATCCCTGGAAATTATGAGATCCCGTAATATTACGGAATTTGTTTAAAATTAATTAAATTCTAAAAAAAATGAAATTTTCTAATTGCCGTCCTTTTTGTATTCTAAGGGGCATGAATTAAATAGAACTTGAAGAGTAGAGTCTAGATGCATAAAATAATCCAAAATGAGCATCCTTTCATGTGTATACAATAAACATCAATGATTGGAATATCAAAGATGCTCTCTTTGGTTTTTACTAAACTAATTAAAGGACATGCAATTATAGAAATATGGTAAAAAATATATTATAAGGTCAAAACTTTAGTTAGTTCAGGTTCTGTATAGCTTAACGATCGTAACACACAAAATTGCTAATTTTTGTTTTAAAGAGTTAAATGTAATATATTTAAAGTTAAAGATGTATAGCTTGCATAACTAAGCTATACAAACCACATGCGGAATTAGGAATTTTATCAGGGGACAAGTATACATCTATCATGTATAAGTAAAAAATGAAAAAAATGTATTTTCAAATGATATTTTTTAAGTACAGTTAACAATTTCAAATGTGATTTTTAAAATTTGATAGACTTACCATTTCAATATTGTTTGAAATTTTCAATAAGGTATAGACTATTTTTTTCCAATGATGATTTTATAATAGTTTTAGTTAAGAAAAATCATATTTAAACGGAAACAACGAAATTTATTTCATTTTAGAAATTGTGGGAGAGATAAATGAGCCCCAATCTCATTTTATATCAAGTTATACTATAATGTTAATATATTAAAAGTGAATAGAAATAAATTTTCTAACAAAGAAAGGATGGAATTCTTATTTTTAAACAGAAGAAAGGATGGAAAGAGGTAAAGTGAAAAGAGCTAATTTTTTAACAAAAGATGCAAATATTGGATTCAAACATTAGTTCATTAATTGGAGGATGCAACACTTTACCAGTAAGCCATTAAGCATTTAGTGATAATATTCAAAATTATGCTATCTATATTTAAATTTTGAGCAAGGGCAATATCAAAAATCCATTATACAAGTGAAATATAGTAATTAAGGAGGAACCATGGCCCCCTAAGATGTATACTGGTTCCGTCCCTAATACAAACACAATGTGTATGTATGTTTATGATTAAGTGTATCACATGGATTAATATGATTTGGTGTCGCATTGGTATTCTCTAAAACGACACTCCAGATATATCGATACGAACCATAATAAGGACACTACATAATACAAAAAGAATGCATGGGCGTAACTATAACCATAGCTTCATTGTAATGAATCTGACCCTCCAGTTGGAGAAAGCTCTCAAACAATAGATCGCATACCCATGCCATTACAAATCGATCATGGTATCAGAGCGGCTTTCTTCTGATAGTAGAAAGGGCTATCCAAGAAGTAGAGCCTTTCTCTATCAAAGAGATAGGAGGAAAATGCAATCCAGGGCGTGCAACCACCACTAGTGTTGGAAATAAGTGATGAATTATATCGTCACGAATATCAGCGGGGGAGATTGTAACGTCTCATATATAGTCACACATTTAAAACTCACAAGTAAATAGAGAACTAATATTTGATAACTTGAGCTTAAGCATTTTGAGTGGCTGTTGACGGTCCACTTCGTATCCAAACCCAATAAGTCAGGACCAGTTACGAGGAACGGATAAGTACGTAAACAAAGACATAATAAATGATGTAACAATAATGTGATTACTTTGTGTTAAGATAGTTTATCGGGAATGAAGATCTTTTTGTCCGAGATAGGAAGACAAAATAATTGGCTGATCTTTTTCCCTACACTTCAAACAAATGTGGCCTTTAACCATGAGTGAAGGAGGTGGCATATGCTAATACTTAATTTTTGAGGGTCTTTCCTCCCAAATAGACCAGCAAAAAAGAAAAAAAAAACAACGACCTGAGGGAAAGGCATGGGCCTTGATTATGATATGAAGTTAAAATCATAGAAGGTAATGATCACTTGTTTCTTGTATTATATATAATCGAAGTTGATGGTGAGTCTCTATTGGCCATTATCCTTTCTTTTTAAAATCAGTGTATGGACGATAATTTTTGTGGTTTTGGAGAGAACCCTATTATTCTATTACATGGGGTTTTTATGCGCACGTGCTTAATTTTTCTAGTAATTTTTACACTATGACATCCAAAATTATTTCAATCTATACCATAGCCCATGTAGGCGTTGTTCGTTTGAAGGATACATGACATGTATCTCTTCTTATCCCGCAAAATATCGATCCCTCTAAAGATGGTCAATATTTGTAGAATCAACATCATGGATCATCATCATTCCATAAAAATACAAATAACTACCATTGTCTTACAATTTTATTTAATATAATTAACTTCTAACGTGTATCCTTTCTTATCCAACCGAACGGAGAACATAAAATAACTACCATTTATCCCACCTTATCCCACAAATCTTATCTGTTGATATATCTTGTATGGTAACCATCTGATCTAGGTTGATGAACCTTTGTATGCACCTCCTCCTATCGAACCATACCTCAACAAGAAGGTGTCTCAAGGATGTAGACCAGTTACGGGTAAACCTTGTAAATATGTATGTCTTCATACTTGTGTGATTGATCTTGTTTGTGCGTGCTTCCGCCATTCACAACATTATCCCTGCAAACGAACAAAAATGAGAGATACACCAGCTTAATCCCTCCTTATCACTTATCTCATATCCCGCTATCGAAGATGCCGTAATCTTTGCATTATATCATGACTGATATACTATTCAGCACATATGCCTATGTTCAGTTCTAGTTGCATTGCACCACTAAATATAAGATCCTCGGAATTTACTGTTAAAATTATTTTGTTAGATCTTTGTTTACATGCATGCCCTTGTATAACCTTCTAATTACATATTACACCATGTATACTTCATAATTACATCTTGACTCTTGTAAAAAAACACGCCTGTCTTACACCATTACCCATGTAGTTCGAGTCATAGGGACTAAAAACAATGTTTATCTTTACATAAAGAACCCTAAATTTTAAATTTCTTAGCTCGAACTCTTCCATATCCATAGCTTCCTCCTCTAATTTTGCATATTTTTAAGAATTTCTACCGTCCATGGATGTTGGACTAATTGAGGCCTTGGCCTCCTAGATGTATCCTTAAACTCTTTTATATCTAATTAGATTCCTCTTGCACACAAAAAAGGTTTCCTCCTCCCTTCCCTTGCCTCCACCGTCTTCCATGACGACCCTTCCGCCCTCCCTTTGTCGAGAACTAACGAAACCTCTCTATTTTACTCTCAAACTTCTTCTTATGTTCCGCTTGCAGAAGTCGTCCTTACCCTCAAGAACTCCCTTTCAGCACCCCCTGCGACTACAACTGTCATGAGGCATTCAATCCTGAAGAGAAGATTATCATGGGTGGCATCATTCGCAACCTCACGCAACTCTAGCCTAGTAGCTATCTTCTTGATAAGTTCGTCGCAGACATCTGCCATTACTTTGCATCCATCCTCGCATGCTAAACATGGAATCTCTAGCATCAATGTGCGCTTTCTATACTCAAGATCAGCTCCATCCCACCACCATCTCTGATTAGGTCATTCGCCTTGAGTGTCAATCTCTACCCTAACCGATTGTCCTTTGTTGCAGACTAGGTCACAATTCTTAAACCTTTAAAGATGTATTAGTTGTTCATGGATAAGTATGTTGCATACCTGATTTTTATGCCAGTTCGCAACCAACTACACGATCTCATTCCACGAGCAGTTTACACGATATGTGTGTGTGTGAGAGAGAGGTATATACCATTTCACATAATATTTAAATTTTTCTACATTCGTGCCTCCTTGAGATTATGCAATTATAGTTATGCCCCCACCTATTTTGCAATAATATGTGTGCCCCTATATTCTTACAAAATCACGGTATTTCCCTTCCGTTATTACACGTATGCTACTATATTACATTGACGGAAGAGCGATACTGTAAATTTTGTAAGAACTTGTGGGCATCTGTGTTATTGAAAAAAGGTAGGGGCATAACTAGAATTGCAAAATCTCGAAGGAGCACAAGTGTAAAAAAATTTAATATTTACGTTCCCAAGACCATAAGTATTTAGAAAAATATGGCATTAAAATATCAACCAAAAGAAAGTTCTGACTGAATTCGTCATCATTGGCTACCTTGCAAGCAGGTCAAACAACATATAAATAGTCACATAATCTCAAGTAATATTTCCTTTATTGGGTTACAAAATGTAATGTGGTGAAGGAAGCTCTTAGTGGGCAAGGAAAAAAATAACTCAATAAATCCAAAGTTGAGAAATTATAGCATATCATTGTATATTTATTTAAAGGATTTTTATCAGTTATTCCCATTCGAGATATTGCAATATCAGTTATGGCTTTTTCTTTTGGGAAATATCAATTGTACCTCAGACTTCTTGTTGTTCTATAACGTGTGCCTCTCTGGTTAATTGTTGTCCATCCCCAATGTAAATGAACGTTAACTTTGAGGACAAGCGGAAATAAATTTTTAAAAAAAGAGGTTGAGAGGTCTTTCTTGACCCTCCTCACCCACTCCCTCCCTCCCCTCCACCTCCGCAAGACGACCTCTCCCACAACCCAACAACACCCCCCCCCTCCCCCGCGCACCGTCGCCACCTCCTTTGCCCCAACCTCCCCAGGCCGACCTCCTTCTCCCCCTCATATCGTCTGCCCCCTCAGGCAGTAGAAGAACCACTCATCTTTCGTTGCTCATATCGCATTCCTCACCATCGCCGTCACGATTCCCATAACCCAGTGCCCCCTCGCTAGCACGTACTCGAGCTCTGTTGTCGTCGGAGGCTCACAAGTAGAAGGCGTCGAGGTCAAAGGGGTAGAGAAGGAGGTGGGGACTTTTCTTCTAGATATGCCCCTCTTAACTACACCATGGTTTGATAAAATCACGGTTAAGTTCAACTTATTGACAATCAAAGTAACTGAGGGTTACAAGTGATAGAACGGCAAGAAGTCGAGGGTACAACTGATATTCCTAAAAAGAGATGAGCATAACTGATATTGCAATATCTCGGAGGAACACAACCGATAAAAATCCTTATTTAAAATAGCAAATTACCAAAAAACCGCTAATTTAGATTATGTCAAGCTTATATGAAGGTATATTTGGGGCCTCATAGGGGTATATCAAAGAAGAAATAATAAATATGGAAGGTAGACCTTTCATACATGTAGTACATAGGCATACCGGTGCAGCGAGTTATACATATATTAATACATCCAGTCATTTTTTTTAAAAAAAAGTATAAGCATCAAGCTCTACTAACTAGTCATTACGTAGAAATTGATAGGAGATGAGTAACAAGCTGCGCCGCCAATTCCTTTTAGATGGCAAATCCAATCTTACGAAAAAATCTGTTCTGCCATGCCCCCGGTCCACGCATGCAACACGGATTCCCGAGTGCATACGTCGGGGGAGGGACATGTACATGTATTTCAAGTCATTATATCGATATTGGGAAACTTATACACGTATTTCAAGTCTTCGTATTACTGACTTCATTACATCGATATACGACAATTGAATTTATGTATGAACTTGACACATGTCTACTTGTACAAAACGATTTACCCGTATGGATGCTGAAGAATTGCAGTACATAGAGTGCATAATACAACAACAACAACAACACATGAGGAGAGTTGCGTTAGGTAGCCGACAACCAGCGTAAAACAGTCGGAGACAATTTCCTAAATAATATATTTTTTTAAAAAAATATTATTTAGGATGTTGCCTCATGACAGTCGGATTTTTTCAACATGGATTTAAGCAAACATGGAGTGCATAATACTTTATTTTTTTCTTTAATTCTGAATTTATTCAAAAATTACAACATTGATCGGAGTTGCACCAATGACCTTTGATTACCCATTTTAGATTCCTAATCAACTACTCTGCCACAACTTCTTGTATTAAATGGATTTTAAACATAATTGAACGATTCTTATTCTATTAAGTATTTAATCTAAATATTATACATAAATCTATATGTATAACATTTGATTTTACATAGGAAAGCATATTTTACATATACTACTATATATATACATTGATTATGTATTTTTTAAGGAAAAATGAGGTTGCCCCCGTACCATTTTCCCGTAATTTTTTTCATTTATTTTTGCAAAATATTACAATGTATATTCATCTATATATCCCTCCAATATGACGCTCGAATTTCATCAGAAACAGACTCTTATACCCTCCATCAAGAACAAGTAATTTTAACAGTCTAAACATTGTTATAGTCAATCTGTTCTAGATGGAAGGCGCAGGGATCAGGGGCGGGCTTACATATATGCCCAGGGGGGCACGTGCCCCCCATCCCCCAAGTCTGTAAGACCCGCTTCATATATTTCATTATGTCTAATATTAATCCCAATGAAAATTCTTCTTGTGCCCCTCCTAAGCAGAAGCTAAAATAAAAAACCATGCAATTGAAACCCTCCCGTGTGCCCCCTCTCCCAAGTCGTCGGTGTTCTCCAGAAAGAGTGGCACCCTCGTCGTCGATTTCTCCAGTGCCTAGCAACACACCGTCGTCAATCACTCACAATCGAACTTAGTAGGTTGCTAGGCCGGCTCTTGCCATGTGTTGCCATGCCCATCTTCTCCAGTTGTTGCCGCTCCAAACTCATAAGTGTCACAGAATCTCCACTATCATCATTCCCTTTGCTTTGTGACCCGATCTTGACATCGATCAATGTGTTTTCGTGGTAGCCCACCATGCCTTCGCTTCCCTAGGGGACCTATTGCTCGTCTCCTCGTATGTCGCCTTTAATATTATACCCCAATCCCATAATCATCGTTCATAAATGAGGCACTAGTATGCTGCATCCCCCGCCTCCTAGTGGTATCACCACTCTCACCCTCAAAGCTCTAGTGTTGACTTCCACAACTCCTTGCATTTGTCTTCTCATGTGTAGAGGTAACGATATTTGACAGTATTTTATCTTGGAAATTTATACATTCTAGATCTTAGTAATTACTTGAATATTTCAATACTATATCAATAAATGAATGTTGGGATTGGATGCAATGTCAGAGCCGATACATGAGGAGTCAAGCAATTGGTCACGATTTTTTAATTTCATTTTCTATAGTTTATGTTGTACCTAAATCAACATAAAATCGAAATTTTCATATTTTTTAATAGATTCACACTATTGGAATAAAAAATCACAACATTGACGTGTATGGATTTTTTTCAATTTACTTAATATGTAAAACATCTCTTTATAGATCATTATGCATATGAATATTTATAATGATTAAACAACTTTTGTGTATTATAATTTTATTTCCCGGTTCCTTTTTTATTGGTGTGCCCTACCTAGCATATATTCCTAGGTCCGCCACTGGCAGGGATATCTGTATCTGACGAAATTCGAATGACATATTGAAGGGACATATAGATGAATATACATGGTGATACATTGCAAAAAATGAAAAAAATTACGGAAAAATAGCGTGAGAACAACCCCATCATGCCTTTTTTTAATCAATTTCAACTATATTCTAGTGTGTACTTTATATATCTTTTGATTCATTCCGATTTTAGTAGACGGGTCAACCATCCTCCTCATATTCATATATCACGTATGAAAAAAAGAAGAATAGATAACATATCAAAACGAGCTATCGAGTTAAGGCGTGATCGGCTCGATATCCTTAGCAAGTCATTTATTCGACCCATACTCGAACTAAATAGGTTTTTGAGCCCATCTAACGAGTTCTTATGGAGTTGAATTAGAGTCTCCCTCATCGAGCCCGAGCTTTTCTAACACCCCGAAGTAACGGAGGTCGATAATAGGGCTCGGGCTTTGTCGAGTTTGAGTTCATTTTCTCAAGCTATGTCAATTTTCTTTAGCGAGTTGTTGATTCAACCCCGTAATCAACCGCATTTTTTTCTTTTTGAATTTTAACCTATAATAAAAGTTAACAAACTTCAACCTAAACAAAAAAAATTGAAAATATTTAACAAACCTTTCGTAAGCATTCGCACGATCTATCAGGAGTGGATATCCTTTTTTAGACTTTATGATATAACGGCGTCCCATGTTAAAGTCAACTTTCTAGATTAAAGTTAGCATTCTTTTTTGTCGAATCTTTAGTCAATCCTATTTTTCATGGGAGCAGTTTACAATTGAATCCATTTTTTCCATTATTTTATTATCTGTAATAAATAGTACGAAAAGAATGCCCGGCTCCAAGTTGTTCAGGACAGGACTAGTGGCGTTGAGTTTCTCGACCCTTTGTTGGCCCTTGAGCGGATCCTATGTTAACCCCAAGACTTGATCTCTAACTAGAAAAGTAAATGCTTGAGCTTGAGAAGCCTCTGGTCCGATAGGCCCATAAAATTCACTAGGATAAACAGTATTATTGAACCATACGAAACAACAAGCAGTAAAACCAAAGATAGATCGGATAAAAGCTAATTTGAAATATACGACTGATGCGGTAATGATGAAAAAATAGATGATCAAGGTTGCCTATGATTAAACCACAGATGACCCAGACCCAAACCCAAGCCCAATATGTATCGCGTCGGTCGGGCTTGGTCAGAAATTCAACCCGCTAAATAAATGGATCGCGTTTGGGTCGATCTTGGTCTAAGCCCATGTGCCAAACCCAAATAAATGTCCAAATGACAACATATATAACAAACCATGATATCATATAAGGGTAAAATGGGGTTGCCGCTATGGGGGGAGCTAACTTGGCTCCTCCCGCCCCATTTCGTCTGTTTTTTTTATTTTTTTTCGAAAATTTCTTCCGTGGAATTTCATCACTATATCCCTATATTATGTCATTAAAATTTCGTGCGAAACTGTAACGGCTTGAGATTTTTCCAGCATTATTTCCTTTCTTTATTCCCTAATCAATAACATGATTTATTCAATTAGCCCATTGTTTGCCTCTTTTTGAGGCATAAAAATCAAGGGATTTCCCACCCCACGTCACTTTTCCTTGCAAAATTTTGAGAGAGAATAACAGTGGGAGAGTAGAGAAAGAATTCTCACTAGAAAGAGTTGTCCTCGTCGCAGGAGATTTCGACGCCGATCCGGTAGAGGAGCACGTCGGCTTGGGATCAAGGAAAGGCACGTAGAGATCTAGTAGCTATATTTTAGTCAACTCGAGGTATGTGTCGAACCCCCTAGGAACGATAGACGCAATGGTGATTGCCAAGGGATCTACATTTTTTAATGGTGTCGATTAATGATATTGTATTTAGTAATACATTTTTCTTGCTCAACATGGCTCACAATAAACGAAATGTGTTAACAACATTTGGAATTTCGAACCTCTAATTTTTAACGGCAAGGACGTGTTTTCTCGGACATTATCATTATATTGATTTAAAAAGAGAGCTTAGGTAAATATATGAAACTTATGCACGTTAAGAGTGGGTATTGATAAATGCCATGATGATCATGGTTGCTTTTGGTTTAGTCGATTTTTTTTAGTTCCAATGATTTTATGAATTTTGAGCCGAGTCCTCGATACATCGATTTGTGTAGTCGTGAACACAAGACTTGTGTAACCCCTCACAAAGAATCCATGGGAGAGGAATAAGTGTTGACTTTCCATTTAATAATCCGAAGGTAAGGATTCAATTAAGTCGGCGGGATACGACTGTTGCTCAAATATTGTGAGATTTGTAAAAGAATTTTTAGATATACCGATTTCTTCTCTCTTGTTAACGTTCCATAAGCATAACATACATCACTAAGATAGTTAACGTATTGGGATTCATGAAATGATACCTTTATTATCCCTTGACAGAGTGGATATTTAGGATCTACGTTAGGTAGGACAAATACAGGTCCATGAATGGAATGTGCGGGTGTATTTGATAATATTAAAAACAATGTAATCTCTGCATAAAATATGTACCTTGTATATAGCTCACCATAAATGGAAGTACATAAGACTAGTTCATCTGAATTACGTGTACATAGGTAACACCTTAGACACATAATGATACGTGGGTCCGTTCTGCACCAAAATCAAAGCTTCATATAATCACATCTCACGTTACTGATACTATGTACATTTTAAATAACACCATGCCATTGGGGGAATAAGATTTGTTTATTCGTGTGCTCATGTCCTAGATTATATAGGCTATGTGTGCTCATGTCCTAGAGTATATAGGCTATAGACGTATTAACAATTTTTTGTTCAATGAAGACCTCTTCATTAGTTGAACTAAACAGTTACAGGAGTCCTTTTTTTTATAAAATATGAATTGATATGAAAAGGGTTAGAATTCTTTTAACATAAAGAATGGTACATTAACGATAAGCGGAGCTAAGTGCTACACCTTATGGTGGGAGCCACCTCTAGAGTCCAATTATCGTAGGCCTAAAAGAGGCCAACACCTTCCGGGGTGTACGGTTCAAGGAACCGATTGAGGCGAAAGATAAGTCCTCTACAGTTGTAGCTACACTGTCAAGTATGTCATGTTCATGGACCGCTTGTGCCAGCGGTAAAGCCAGCAAAGCCACCAAAGCCATTAAAGATTAACAATTAAGACAACTTTAACCACTAAACAAACGAATGGTATATGCACAGTTTTTGAAATTGCTAAGGCACATGAGTGCAACTATGACCAAGTAATGGCATTATGCAAGTGTTGTGATTGAACTGGGGCATATATGCAATCATGAAAAATTCTGAGGGTATAAGTGAAAATTATGAAAATGTTAAGGCGTATATGCAAATATGGTAAACTTTAAGAGTATATATGAAATTATGGCTTTAATGGATGGATCTGGAAGGAATTCCCATTGTATGCATGTTTAATTGGATCATGAGTCTCATAGTGATAGTATATGAGAACAAGTTAGTGTCTGATGCAATAAGATAATTATGCAAATCGTCTAGTTGTGTTGATAATTGATTGTATAGAAGAGATTTTGTTTTAACGGTTTAAAGTTAGTATAGAGAGACTTGTTTGCCACGCTAGCCGGCTTGACCCCAACTCGGCACATACTGAGCGTTAGCTCATAACATGTGATGTTGTTTTTTTCAGGAGAGCACGAGTCGTGATATAATTCCAATTCAAGGAGAACTATTGTCACGTGAAGTTGAACCGGTACGGACTATGGATGGATTGTTATGAAGGGATGTCATTATGCCCACTGGAACATTGTTGTGCTATTTATTTCGTAGTTCTTTTGCAATTTCCTTGTTGAGTGTAATAATAGATCTCTATAGAGTAATGGACTTATTTGAGAATGATTATTTTCTCTGCTCATTGAATACCATGCAAGTATTCGGTAACGGTTCGATCGTGCGACCCAATGTTGCATGCTTCCGCCGGTCGTCCCGACTCGTTCCATTACAGAAACAGAGACTCCTACGACCTCCATCCAGACAATCATTTGTTTACGGTAACAGAATTGCTAAAAATAACCCCGTCTGGATGGAGGTCGTAGGAGTCTCTGTTTCGCACGAAATTTTTATTACATAATTCATGGATATATCCACTAAAGAAGTTTTTGAAAAAAAATAAAAAAAACCCGAGTGAAATGAAGCGGGGGAGCCAAGTTAGCTCCCCCCATGGGGGCAGCTTCATTTTAACCATCATATAATGATAATTCTAATCCTTAGATACTCGAACATATCTACGTAAATTAACGTACACTCAATCCTCTTTCACGAATTCTTAATCACGACATCACTTTTCTTACTATATAGCTACTAGCACTCCTCTCATTGTTCCTCGTATGTCTCACACAATCCACCCCATTTACAATACTTTTGTTCTTTCTCCTTGTTCATATTGAAAAAGAAGTGGTCGGCTCGATCCAAACCCGAGCTCATGTTATGTGAAACAAGCCAGGCCAACAATAACTCGACAACAGATAAATCAAGTCTTGTGTCCGGTCACTTTAAACCCAAAATGGCTCTGCCTAATGCTCATCCATCATGCTTGAGATTAGGAATGAAAATGGTTGGATACAGATATGACACATGCATAATCATATACTTATCTATTTTAAAATGTGAATACGAATGAATATACGAATATTGACAGATATAAAAAATGTATTACCATATCCTTAAAACCAAACACGAATACAAAACAAGTATGAATTGGATACAAATAATAACATAAATATTTAGTAGATTAACTAAAACATACATGTTTATAATATCTTACACATAAAATAGAAAAAAACTAACTACATTCATTTCATGACAATTATATCAACGATAATGGTAAGTAAAAGCATGAAATATCATTACACACAGTTATTGATAAATCTATGTCCATATTTATGTACTAAATTGAGTATACAAATAAGAATCGCAAAGATTGGGGAAGGTCAAGATGATATCAATATCCACATCCACTTTAAAACGAATACGAATGTCAAAAATAAATAAAGCTTAAACGATAGGCGATTATATATTCATTTTCGGTTTTTATAAGTTGTGCCCCTCCGAGATATTGCAATTTTAGAGTTGCCCCTCCTTTTGGGAATATCAGATGTGCCCCCCGACTTCTTGCCGTTCTACCATTTGTGCCCCTCGGGTCAGTTGATGTCCATCTCTCAGGCAAACAAACGTTAACTTTGAGGATACAACGGGAATTAATTTTATAAAATGGATTGAAATGATCAACCCTTCTTCCTCTTCTTTCTCCTCCCCATCCTCTTCCTCTCCATTCTCTTTATTCTCCCAGCCACCACAGCTCCAAAGCCCCCTCCTCCCCCGCTCCTCCACGGTCCCTCCGCCCCAGCTCCTCCCCAGCCCGCCCCGAGCTCCTCCGCCCCCGCTCCCCTACGGCCCCCTCCGCCCTAGCTCCTCCTCCGCCTCCGCTCCTACGGCCCCCTCCGACCCAGCTCCTCCTCCTCCTCCGCTCCTACGACCCCCTCCGCCCCAGCTCCTCCCCAGCCCGCCCCATCTCCTCCCCAGCCCGCCCCATCTCCTCCCAACCCGCCCCAAGCTCCTCCACGACCCCCTCTGTCCCAGCTCCTCCTCTGCCCCCGCTCCTCTACGACCCCCTCCCTTTGCCCATGCGCCCCAGCTCCTCATCCACCCTCCCTCTGCCTCCGTGCCACCCCCTTTGCCCCAGCTCCTCTCCTGTCCTCTGCCCAGCTCCTCCCCTGCCCCCCACCTCGAGCTTCTCCGCCCCTGCCGCACATAAGTACTCCTCCCATGTACCTCCGCCCCTCCTCCCCAGCCCGCCCCTCCTCCCTAGCCCACCGCCCCTCCAGTCCTGAGCTCTGCCCCCTCCTCCCAGTTCGACCCTCGCACCTCCTTCCGTCCCCTCCTCCCCAGCCCAACCACCTCCAGTCACTGCTCATCCTCCTCTACTCCATTCAGCATTAATTTATTTAAGATAAATGTTTGATTAATTGATTCATGAAAGTTCATCAAAAAATGCAATAAAATTCACCATTTGATCCGCAATGACTGATATATCCGTGAAAATGCAAAAAAAATAATGATTTTATGGATATATAATGGTGTAATTAAGAGAGAAATTATAAAGAGAAAGGAAGAAGAACAAATGGAGGAGGAAGAAGATGAAGAAGAAGTCTGGACAATTATACCCCTCTTAACTGCACCATGATTTGAAAAAATCATTATTAAGTCAACTCATTAACGGTTAAACTAACGGAGTGGCACAAGTGATAGAACGGCAAGAAATCGAAGGCACAACTGATATTCCCAAAAAATGAGAGGTACAAGTGATATTGGAATGTCTCAGAGGGACACAACTGATAAAAACCCCTTCATTTTCATCACTATATGGGATTGGTGCACTTTTGGTTATATCTAATGTCGTCGGATTTTAGACCATGAACTTCATAATGGATTTAAGCCAATAGATACAACCTCTTATTTCGATCCGTACGTGTCATTGCCTTCTCTCATGCACGTCAATATCTTGTAATGATGACCGTATTATGAGCTCTTTTTATTGTTTTACATTAGATTTGATATTTGCATTCATTTTAAGATGGATAAGATATTCACATTTTAAGATGGATAAGGGTGCATTTGATATGCATGTTACCCCGAGGTAAACTGATACGATGTGTTTGGACAGAGAGTTAAACTGGAGTGGGTTTGTTATGATTGTATTTAAGTTTGAAAAAGTGAGTAGTTATTGTGATGTGAATGTATTTTGGAAAAGTAGATAGAAGTTGAATAATTTGTATTTTTAGATACGATGGATAACATATTATTTTTTAAGAATAAATAAAAAAATGATTTATTTAATATATTAAAAAAGAGAATAAAAGTGAACCCCACATCAGAGAAAAAAGAAGGTTTGTGGGGGTAAACCCCCCAAAGGGGGTTTAATCCCCTAGCCGAACATGGTCTAAGGTAATGTTGGATCGGGGGTTTATCCCCCTTTGGGGTGGGTTTACCCCTCAAAACCCCCATTTTTCTCTTTCTTGTAGGACTCACTATCTATTCTTTATTTAAATATTAAATAAATTACTTTCCTTTCATCTATTCCATCAAAAAATAATATATTATACCATCGTATCATCTAAAAATTATAAACTACTCAACTTCTACTCACTTTTTCAAACTTCTATACAATAATATCACAATAACTACTCATTTTTCCAAACTTCAATACAATCATATCACAATAACTACTCACTTTTCCAAACTTCAATACAATCATATCACAACAAACCCACCCTCAGTATTTTAACCTTCTATCCAAACACCAAAACACAAAAACGAATTACCCCCTGTAGTTTAACCCACCCAAACCCACATAACAAATGCACCCTAAGGTTTAACAAAACGATATTTGATATACTCATTTAGCATATATTTGTTTCATTTGCATGCATTTAGCACATAATATGTATTCGCTAATCTACAAGACATCCAACCCACATCCAAGTTATCTAAGGTTTCTTTACAATTATGCTCCTCTACGATTCTGCAATTGCAACAGTACCCCTACCTTTTTGCAATATCACTTGTGCCTCACCTTCTTAGACTATTAAGAGTTATGCCCATCTCATCCATATCCCTCCCAAACAGACATTAACTTACGGGCAAAACCGTAATTCAAAGAAAAAGTAGGGGCCCAAATATAATTTTAGAGGAAAACATAAGTGTACAAGTGATATTGCAGAAAAAAAAACATACGAGCATAAATGCAACGGCAGAATCTCATAAGGTTACAACTATAAAAACCCCTTACATCTATATACATTTTTCAGGATAATCCGTCAATATAAACATACGAACAACAACAAAGCCTTTTCCCACGTTAAGTAAGGTCGGCTAAACCCGTATTAAGAACATCAAAAACAAATGAAAACACGTCTAGCCTAGCAATTGATACATGGTACTTTGACTAGCAATCTTGCAACATCTTCGACACGCCGATCTCATGAGAATTAAAGTTACTGGATTGAGAATATCAGTTGTTTTCATAACAAAAAACAAACCCTTTCGCCAAACCGGGGAAAATACTAATGAAGCACACATGCTAACATCGGATAATTGCAGTCCACCGAGATCTTTCCTGTCAAAATCAGGTGCAAATATTAATTGAGCTACATCACAAAATATTGAACTGTAATCTTGAAGGACAGTTCAAGATGGAGTGTATATCTAAAAAAGAATTGCCACTATCGTGCACTAGCAGATAAGGAGAGTGATAGTAACAGTAAATATGTTAGATAATCATATTAACGCATTAATTTTTTTTGAATCGTATATATTGCTAAATAACATCCAGGAATATGCACTTAAATTGGGCATGGAGAGAATAAAATAGTCTGAGAAGCTTGATAAAAATATTTCCAGAAATTCTATAGACGTTGTACACATTGGAAAAACAGGACAGATATTTTGGAGCATATAAAACACCTATGAAAGTCATGAATATGCTGATGTACTTTAAAAATGAGGGAAAAGATAACGCTCTTATCTACAAATAGAGAGTTGCTCCTCAGATGTCTCTTCATGTCATCAAGGTGAGACTCAGCAATTGGAACGACAAGAATTTCGGAATAAATCATCACTGGAGCATGGGACATAAGCTAAACGAATTTACACAACTTGAAAGGAGAAATAAGTGAGAAATCTGCAATTGCAGATGAAGTCAGGGAAAGATAAAGATGCCCGTCCTACGTTAGGGGTGTCTATCGAGTTAAACGAGTCGAGTCATCCTCGACTCAGACAAGCTCGATAACCAAATTCGGACTCGATAAGCTTCGAGTCCAAGAATACTGACTCGACTTTGAACTCATCGAGTTCGAGTTAGCTGACGAGCCTCTTAACAAGTTTTTATAAGGTAATTTTATATTCATTGTTTGCAAAAATTCTTTAGAGAATCAATTGAACTGATTAGGCACCTCCTCAACAATAATAGTAATGTTTCAATTTTTTTAACTGTATATATAAATGTATTTATTCATGTATATTTAATAACTATAAAAATTTGACATACAATACAAGTACATATAAACATCACACAACTCCAAATAGCATGCATGTTACTGTTTTCTCCTCATTCATACATCATGTATGTCTATGTGAAATGAGAAATATATAAAATAGCAATAAAATCAAATCGAGTTATCGAGTAGAGTTAGCAAGTTGAACCGTGCTCAACTCGAACCTGACTCAATAACCTTAATGAGTCATTTATCTAACTCAAACTCGTACTCAATAGATCTTCAAGCATGGCTCACGAGCTCTTACCGAGTTGAGTGCGAGTCTAGCTCATCGAGCCTGAGCTTTCCTAACACCGCAACCCTGGCTGGAGTAAGCAATATAAGAGTAATACGAGTAGTCTTAAGATTAAATAAACAGGGCAACTTTGGAACTTTTACCCTAATCAAGGTAACCAAAAGATTACAGGAAAAACAACCACCACAAGATGGCCTGGGAGGACGAGATCCAGTTCATAGCTTTAAGTCTTTGATGATGATCCAACCAACACTGATCATCTGTCCCTCAAAACCATCCATCAAAGTAATACTTAAAGACGGAAAAAACCAATGGATTCGATATAATCTTTCTCCTCATAGCATTGCAATTACTTGTGAGAAAAAAACAAGGAAAGACGCAGAATCTAAGACCAAGGTAATACAATGTAGTTAGTTGCACCAAAAAATCACGATGCGCAAGCATAGAAATGTTGCATAGGCAATCTATACTGAGTCAGGTGACAGGGAGTTTTCAACCCAATTCCTCTAAAACATTTAGACCCCTGTAAACTCTATACTAACCCTATATTTAGAATTTTCAAGGTTAAACTCTCTATTAACAACTCTATGTTAAATTCTATATTTTCAAGGTTATACACAGCTACAAGCTAATCAAGACTCCTCCGGTGCACCACTGGGCAAGTCGAGCCCCTAATATCTGGTTTCTTTGTAAAACCATATTAAGCCTACAATGACCCCGCAAATTTCTAAACACAGTAATCACAAATTTCTCCATGTCCATTATTCGCACCACAAGGTCGAGAATCTACTACTTGATCTCGCCGCAGCTTGATTGCTAACAGTTAGAAAAATCACGACTTAAACAAAGCTACTCAAACCGTGCAATCTGCAATGCTCAAGCCTTGAACAAACACCCACGGCATCGATTAGACTAACAGACATGTTTGATCGGGAAACTTGATTGGTTTTCCACGTTTCGACATCAAGTCAAGCTACAAACTATAGGTCAACAAACTAAAGTCTTTCGCACTTTGCAGAACCCTAGCTCCGAACGGCTTCAAACCGCTTATCTAATAAGCGTTCGACAGATCTAAAAGCTACTGCTGAGAAAAAAACCCCAATCACAGTCCACGACCGTTAATTTTCGATCGAAACATCCGATCAAGCACAAAAACGCTGCGAATTCCAATCAAACATCCACAGGCGACCGCGTCTGCGCAGGTGCTAATACTTCCACCGATCCAGCATTAAAAAAGGTCGACACAACAAGGATCCACAATACAAGCACGATCACAAACAGAACCGGAATAACGCGATCGGAGACGGGGATTCCGGCGCGGAAACAAGCAAAACAGATCGAGATCGAGATCGATATACAGGAGAAGTGGCAGATGGAGACTAGGGTTTGGGGGAAGGGAGTACCGATCAGACGATCTTGTCGATGGGGTCGTCGGAGGGCTTGGAGAGCATGAGGGGGCGGTCCTTGGCCTCCTCCTCGTTGGCGTCGTCGTCGTCGTTGTCGGTGGTGCTGAGATTTATACAGGAGCACCGCTCGAGGGAGGCGAAGAAGGCGGAGGCCACGCTGGACCCCACCCAGCTCGCCACGCGGTCCAGCTTCTCGCACGTGACCAGGCCGTTGCTGCTGCTCTCCATCGCGCTCGGGGAGGAGGAGAAGGGGAAGGAGAGGCTCTTTATGGTCTTCTCTCTGCAGGGTTTGGGTTTGAGGAGCTTTCTTTCCTTTTGCTCTTCCAATTTTGGGTAAATTATAATTTGGGTCCCCATCTGGTAAATTACAATTTGGATCCTCATCTATGGGTCAGATCCCAGAATGAGTCCCGATCTTTAAATTGTAACGATTCAGGTCCCAAGACTATTAATGTAAGGAATTTTTTGAGGCTAATGACGAGTACGCCCTTATTTAAAAGTTGAAACCCAACCCCCATTCCCTTCCCAACAAGGACATATTTGTCATGAACCCCAAAATTTCCATTTCCTAAATAGTCCTGGGACCCGAATCGTTACAATTTAAAGATCGGGACTCATTCTGAGATTAGACCCATAAATGAGGACTTAAATTATAATTTACCCTCCGATTTTGTTCCTTCCACGAGAATGTGATGGACTTCGATTCTCTCTCTCTCTATATATATCTCTGTGGGCGTAGAGACAAAAAGTCTCCGATGGACTGCTGTGTGTGCTTTTCCGCCACCCATGTGAAATTACTTATCACCCCTTTGTTATTATTTTTTATTGTTATAGGAGGATTTTTCCATTTCGCTCTCTTCGGATTTGAATTTATTGCAAAACGGTCCCTCGCTTTTTACTAGAGGTGTTCACAGGACGGGTATCTGACCCGTTCGTTGTTGATCCGCTATACTCCATTATTACTATGTTATAGGTCAATCTGATCCGTTCCGATGGTCGATTTATTTGAATGGGTAATAGATATTCACAGGTACTTGTGGGTATCTCTTCCAAGAAAAAAGATTCATGCATCATCTATTTATTTGCATTTATTGGAAGGACATACGATTAAATTAAGAAAGTTATTTATAAAATAAATCATCGTATTCTTGTATTATTTGATAGTTTTAATAAATGTCGAAGTTGTGAAAGAAATTACACATGAAAATAAAAAATTTATTAAATTACATGTGTACCTATTTAAGAGGAGATTAATTATACATTAGATATTGGATCAATTTGTAGGAGTGTTCAATTGAAATATTAATGTTGATTTCTAGGGAAAAATTAGTTATATCCGTAGAAATACTGCATTTATTTATTCATAATTTATTGCAAGATTGTTCGATTGAAACACTGTAAAATTGTTTTTTATCCGCGAATGTGTAGCTCGTATCTGATTTATCATTATATCTGTTTATTCATAATTTTTTGTAAAAGATTCAATTTGAACATTTTTAGTGAATTATACGGTGAAATTATTTGTGTCCGCGATTACCTTGGATCGGACTGAAGAGAAATCCCAACTGAGACTCCACAGTTATTCCGATTGCAATTAATAAAGCTTAAATAAGACATATAATTATTGAAATCATGGGTTCTATACTCGAAATCGTATTCATGATAAAGTAGTTTCTTATTTGATCGTAATGCATTTACACTATTTAATATATTAAATTGTACATTATTTAATATATTAAGTTGTTAAAGTTACAATCGATTGCATTAATTTATAATTATATTATTTCTGATTAAATAAACCAACATACGATAAATGTCGTATTAATTTCTATTATAATAAATAATAATATTATTATATTATTTCCGATTAAATAAACCATCTGATGTATGATACAGTTATTATAATTTCTATTATATTAAGTTGTTTTACTTATATTATTTCTGATTAAGTCGTGACGTTTTATATTATTTCTATTATATTATTTAATTTATTATATTTTGTCACACTGCATTGGTTTTAATACTAGTTTGATAAATCAATCTCATACGTTTATATTATTTACTATATTATAACTTGTTATTTAATACTAATTTGATGTAATCCTATCGTTATATATAGATACATATAAAGTAATTAACGTGAAGAATGATCGGGAGTTCCCCGTAGATTGGGGTTGGACCTGACTTGACTTTGAAATTTTGAAGAATTGGAGGGTTCGGGCTCGATCCATATATAAATTGGATCCCGGTCGGATCCGAGCTTTTACATGTTGAATCAAGGTCGGGTCCAGGCCGACTCGGCCTAATGATCCACCTATACATTTATATTCATATCAAAATGGTAACGGATATTTTCATTTGCACTTAAATTTAATATAACATCTTTATCTATCTTCTAATAGTTGTATCAATTCCACATCCATTTTTAGTGTATGATTTTACAATTTCAAATTTATTGATATATGTATTCATAACTGTATTTTTATCATAAAATAGATATCATAATGCAATAACTATATGTGTACCATATTTATCTTGTTGCATTGTTTTGAATCAATGGGTATGTGAAATCTTCCGATCGGGCACCTGCTAATCCACATGGAGTTTTTGGATGATGTATGGATCAAGACATAACGAGTACCCAACCCGATATTTCTAAACAGGTGCCCGTGAGTTTAGAGTCAAAGTATATGGGGTCAAACAGAGTACCCACTTGACCTGGATTTGTTGGATTACTATGGATATCCTACGTTGCAACAAACATAGATACTTGTAAATATATTACTATGGAGATAGTGTAATATATCTGTGTATAGTTGCTTAATATCGGATGGAATTAATGATCGCTAACGTGGTCCAATTAATATAACAAACATTGAATTGTATCGCTAATCACCCGATCCCTTTCATATTTGATCACCAGATCTTTTGGAACTTGATTAGATTCATTTAAATGAGATTTAATCAAAGAAAATGTCATTTATCTTAGATTTAATGAAAGAAAATATCATTCATCTTCATTTTATACAAAGCTTCTAATCGTGGAAGGCCGTATCGATATCGATATCGTTTCAATGTCTGTCGTATCGATACGATATTTCGACGATATATCGATGATATATCGTCGAAATATTGCCCATATCGACGATCCTTTGTGAAGAAAATGTCTGAAAATCGGGATATATTGCCATATCGGTGCCCATATCGGTCACATGTCGATATCGATATATCGGCGATATATCGCGATATTTCCTTCCATGGTCTAACTTCTATCTTGTTTCGTCGTTCCATCACAATGGGAGAGTCGTGGAATACAATGTATCACAATTACCTAATCTTGATTATCCCAATACTCGTGTATCCTACCTATCAAAAGTCTGGGATAAACCAATGTATGTGTTCTCGTATTTTTTTGCCTCCAGACTTGAATATAATCATAAAGTGACAATATCAATCATATGCTTTCCAAAAATATATGTCGATATTCTCATATTTGTATCCTGTTTCGAAAAAAAAGATGACCACAGGTGATCGAATTCATTTTACTCCAATGTCTAATAAGATCTATCTCCCCGATTTATTATTTATATATGTGTATGATTCTTAGAGAGATTATACATCTCATGTATCTTTTACATACACCAGATCCTCGGTATATAGTCTTCGATCATGTTACCAACCTAGCGGCTTACCAAATGCACATACTCATATATATATATATATATATATATATATATATATATATATATATATATATATATATATATATATATATATATATATGGGATTGAGGAAGCTGCACCCAGGGGTGCACCTAACTTAGCTGCATCCAGGCATTTTTTCATTTATGTTTGATGTTTTTGAAATGAAACCTAGGGGGATTTAAATCACTATATATCACCATGATATCATACCGATTTCAACTAAATTCGACATTTCTATCATCTCCATCAAGGCTATAACATTTTAACGGTTTCAGAATTATTGAAATTGACCATATCTAGATGGGCATGATAGGAGTGTTTGTTTTGCATGAAATTTGAAACACATATTCCACACAATAAACTAAGTAAATCCTCCATAAGTTTCTTTCAAAAAAAATAAAAAAAACAAAGGAGAAAAATGCCCGGGTGCACCTAGTTGGCTGCACCACCGGGTGCAGCTTCCTTTTTCCCTATATATATATATATATATATATATATATATATATATAGGATCACTCCTCATATATAGGAGTGATCCTTTGAGAGCAAAATAATGTGAGAGCATGAGAGCAAGCATTCTGGACCACATGATCCTATTTTCTCTCTCCTGGTTGGATCATGTGGTCCAGAATGTATACTCTCATGCTCTCATAGGATCACTCCTCATATATAGGAGTGATCCTATAAGAGCAAAATAATGTGAGAGCATGAGAGCAAGCATTCTGGACCACATGATCCTGTTTTCTCTCTCCTGACCTTCTCTCTCCTGGTTGGATCATGTGGTCCAGAATGTATACTCTCATGCTCTCACATTATTTTGCTCTCATAGGATCACTCCTCATATATAGGAGTGATCCTATGAGAGCAAAATAATGTGAGAGCATGAGAGCAAGCATTCTGGACCACATGATCCTGTTTTCTCTCTCCTGGCCATCTCTCTCCTGGTTGGATCATGTGGTCCAGAATGTATACTCTCATGCTCTCACATTATTTTGCTCTCATAGGATCACTCATCTATATATATATATGTATATATATATGTATATATATATGTATATATATATGTCTTCGGTCAAAGGATGATTGCCAATTTCGTGACAGTCTATAATATGAGCTTTTATTTACCTTGATCTCATCATGTTAAGTCTTCTACTCAAGTAATTTGACAACTCCTAAAACTCTATTATCACGTAGAGGATTGGCATCAATAGCATCTACCAAATACCGGTCTAGAAAGAAGATTGCCATCTCTCCTCAGATTGGAGATCACTTTATGAGATAATATTATCCAATGCCAATCCTATCCTGGATCTAATTTTTTGCATCGTGAACTGTCAAACATCAATTATTTAGATCAATATCTGTGCAATATCCAATATGGCTATGGTATGTAACATTAATCATATATATCAATCTAAACATGGAAACTCAAACATGTGCTTATTTAAGATATGGTGATATGATTAAAATAAAACACCAACAACAAAGCTTTTTCTTACGGTAAGTAGGGCCGGCTATTGAAAAGATCCGGTTGTTCTGAGACAAACTCCTAAATAGTATTTTTAAAAAGAACATTATTTAGGAATCTGTCTCTTTTGCACTAGTTGTCGGCTATCTAATACACGACCCTCCTCATTTACCCAGACTTAAGACCGTCCATGCCTAAGTTATGAGTAAAATAACACGCTTAAAAAAATACATTTTCAAGGATTTACATGTCCAACAATCTCACACTATCTAGACAAGTGCATCGGCATACTAGGAGACCTGGAAAGTGCATTTTGATAATGGTGCACATGTGCACCAAACCAGTACACTGGTATGCCGGGAGTTCTGGAAATATAAAGGGTTTGTCTGGTTGGTGGTGTGCCCCGGGTTACCTCAGGGCCCGTTCGGTAGGAGAATAAGCAGGAATAAAGATGGGGAATAAGGGGAATAAGGGTCTATTCTCCGTTCGGCTGGAGGATAAGAATAAGGAGAATAAGGTGAAATAAAGATAGGTAAGGTGGGATAAAGATAGGAATAAGAGTGAAATAAGATGAAATAATGGGGAATAGTCGTAACACGGGGAAGCGTGTTGGGGGCTTATTCCCCTTATTCCATTCCTCCTTATACCCCAAACGAACAAGGCCTCAGGGTATCCCGGTATACCACCCCACAAACCAGAGTTGGAATTTCATCACAAATCAATATGACATCACATCGCATTCCTTATTCCAACCCTCTACCAACCCTCATAGACATCCAAACAACTACTATTCACATGAGGTTACCCCAACCAAACTCAACCCGGAAATCAAACTAACTCATAGTCTATAGTGGGTGGATCGATACACCAAATCAATGCACTAGTACACCAGTAATGTGCACGTGCAATCTACGAATGTGCATCTATCCACTAGACTCGTGTGTTTTTTCCTTTGCAACAAACCAGACTCATATTTGTCATACACAATACTTTGTATGTGTACATCAATGAGCACACCTACAATAGGGGTGCTCAAAATTTCCGGGTCAAACGGGTATCCGACTTGACCCGGTTCTCTCGATCCTAAATTCACGGGTACAAGTGAGAAATTTCCGGGTCGGATACCCATGAAAGATGACCCATACAACCCGATGGAAAAATCCAATGGGGATCCCGGGTACCCAGTTGGAAAAATTCATCGATTCACGGGTCCTTCAGGCCTTCAATCCTCTTTCCTCCCAAGCTCCCAGCCACAAGCTCCCGCCGTCACACGGTTAGGGCTTCGTGACTTGCCTCCGCCAATGCCCTCTCCTCGCTGATTCACATCCGCCTCCTATCCATAGCTCGAACTCGACGCTACTCGTCCACGCCGCGAACACCATATCTCGAACTTGACGCTGCTCCTCGCCGCTGTTGCCCTTGATCAGGACTAAGGCTTGCGCCCTTCTCCATGCTTGCTGAGGGTAATGTATTCTGCCTTCAACATAGTTTTCTTTCTCCTTATTATTTATTGGTTGCAGGTTCTCGTCGTGGTTAGCTTTCAATATCATATACATTTCATCTCGAGAGTTTCTAGAGATCGGTCGAATTAGAGGCTTTGCTTCAATTATTTTTTAAGATCTTTGTGAAAAATACATCAAAGACTCATTAGAATTCATTCAGGCATGTGGTTCTTAACACGATCACAGATGGATTAATTCAGAACAGAAACGTGGAAGGTTATTAATTCAGAATAGAAACTTGCTTCCACATGTCGCATCTCATATTTTAATTTTGATTGAATTGAACTTTTCTACAACAAAAATATTATGCGTACTGATTACTTCGTATTGACTTGTTGATTAAGAAATTTCAATTGTTGTTTGAGAGATGAGAGGGTTTGAAACTATAACTGGTCAAGCAACTTCACCTTAATATATGTTCAATTTAGATACTGTTGGGCTGCTACTGTTTACAGGTGAATCATAACCTCTACTGCTTGTTTGCAGAAATTGAGACAGCACACTTGTATTGGAAGTACTTGCAGAAATTGGGATGGTATACTTGCAAAAATTGAGAAGAAATGAACATGTTGGGATAGTCTGCTAGCTTCACTTGTATTAGACTGAAATTTGTTCTAGTTCCAGGGTGTGTTTATTTGTTGTGACCGTCTTCTGATATATATGTGTTGAAGTTGCATTATTTCATAGTATTTTACTTTTTGATGATAGGTTAAAGTACAATCACACTATTTTAGAGCAGTTTCGGATTCATATTGTCAGCATTGATCTTTGATTTGAATAATAAATTATATTATTTCAAAGTAGTTTCAGATTCTATCTTGAACACATATTATTTGCTTTTATATGGTTAACAGGTTTGTGCTTGAAAATAAGAGTGCACAAATTGCACAAGTTCATTTGTTATAGTGATCAACGGGTACCCACGGGTACCCATTACCCACTCAAATCACTCGGATACCCGTTAGAATCGGGTACCCACTAAAACGGGTTGGGTCGACCCATTGACCCAGCTATGATGGGTCGGGTCGGGTCATGATTGAACGGGGCGGGTACCCACCCATGAGCACCCCTACCTACAAGTACACTTGGGGTTCGTTTGGTTACCCCAAGGTAACCTGCCTGGGTTGGAATTTCATAAAAAAATCAATGTGGCATCGCATCACAATTCTTATTCCAACCTTCTATCAACCCTCATAACCATCCAAACAACTATTATTCACAGGAAGTTACCCCAACCCACTCCACTCTAGTAACCAAACTAGCCCTCAGGAAATAAATAGTAACTCCACTTAAATGGGTGTCTTTTAAAATTCCATTTACCAGGAGTGAATTGGGTTTTTTTTTCTAAAATGAGTAAATGGATTTTAAAGGATTAGAATAGACTTGGTATGAAGAAAAAAAATATGTCAAAATGTGAATCACATGACTATCGTATTGTGCAACCCACGACTATATGCTTAATGATTCGAACTCCCAACAGTTCGTGAGAGATATATGTCGTGATATTTGTATTTATGAAATTTTTGTTGTCACATGGGTGAGATTGCATGTTGACTATATAGAACAAAGTTAGGTACCGTAAGGTATTGTCATGCACCCTTGGCCCTCAGGTACAACCCTAGAAGGTCATGATCCCAACTAATGGGACATGTTGCACCTAGTTGTCTGAATACGTCCAGTGTCGCTCGATGAATTTGGCATTTGGTGTCACTAACATTCTTGACTTCATACTTATACATGATATTGGTTCTCAGAGTAGCACTACATGTGGTTGTATCGATTGTTAATATTGTGAGAGGTGTTATAAGTTGTGGTTATTGTAGAAATGTGAATAAGATATTTTTTTGTTACAAAGCATTAGGGGCCCCATCGTATAGAGGGGAAACTGTAATGACGAAATGAAGTTGTTGCAGTCACGTGAGAAATAGATATGAAGCTTTTTTGGATCATGTCTCTAATGTAATGACAGTCGACCTCTATGTGCTCCATCTGCTCATGAAAATGTTAGATTGTTGGTCATGAATAACGTCGCTTGGTTGTTGATGAATCCACATTTCATCATCTTTATTCTATCATTTTGGCACCAAAAACCCTAGAAATGCCTGTAAATAGCCTTAAATCAAGCATCTTAGCATTCATGCATGTGCATCTCAACAGTGTATAAATTGCTGTAATTAAGGCCAAAATTATAGAATAAATAAAGAAAAGAAAAAGAATAAAATATTGTAAATATTTTATGACCCAAAATCCCCGAGACCTAGGCATCTTGATGAATAGATCGACAAGGAATAAAGTAGGGGGAGATAAGGTCAGAACTACAGAGAAAATACCTATCCTCTTTATTCATTCTTTATTCATTTTGGGACCTATTTTTGGTTCCACTTTTTGTACGTCAAATAAAGAAACTTTGTATATGAAAATTGTAGATAATTTAATAAAGAAAAGTACAAAATTGATTTCACAGAAAAAGAATGTACAGATGAAAAGTTATGGTCTGAATAAGAATCCAAAATCCCAACTTCCCAGACCCGTATCTCACAACTGACAACTCCAAATGCAGTGTACTCACCTTTAATTGTATATAGAATAAAATAATCTATCCAATGGCAGTGGTTTCGCATTTGGCGGAGCTACGGTTTGAAAGTTGAGTTTTGGACCCTCATTGTATACTTGTACTGAATAAAATATTCAATTTATTCTTTATTCATTATTTATTCATTTTTTTATTTTTATAATTTTGTAAATATTACTTATAATATATATGTGCATTAAAATTAAAATAAAATGCAAAGAAAAATAAAAATAAAATACTTGTATAAAGACTACATAGGTATACTGCCTATGTATATACCTATACAAAATACACTTGTATTTTATTAAGTGTATAAAATATATCAGAAAATTAAAATAAAAATATATTTGTGTCTATAAAAATATTTTATAATTTTAGAAAATAAAAACCAAAATAGAATAAAATTAAAAATACCTAAACAAAAATAAAATACTAAAATACATAGGTATTATACCTATATAGGGTTAAAAAGGTAACTTGTAAAAATAAATCTCATAAAAATAAATAAAAATCAAAATAAAATACTACATAAAATTTTGAGCATTTTTTATTTTATAATTTTTAATTAATTCGGCCATTTAGTATTTTAAATAGAATTAATAAAGTATTTTTCCAGGGTTTTTCCTGGTTGGTCCACGTGGACCAACCAGGAGGCCAGGACTGTTGACCTAGGTCAACAGTCTGACCTATCCCCTGTAGCCCGTGTCAGGCTCGGTTTTTGAGCCATCTTTGTGGCTTTTTCCCAGCCGATTCTTTCATGTTTTCGTGTTGCTTCCTTCTGCAACAATGTTCACCAACCATCTATCTCACTCGCCCAAGCTTAATCTTGGTCTTTGGACCCAAGATTTGCAAGATATCCCTTGGTCTTTGGACCCCTGTCACCTTAGGTCAAACCGCATAAAACCAACTCCCCTACTTTGAATTCAAATCGAACACCTTCGGTCCACCACCTCGCGCCTCTCCCGTGCTCCAGAGCCACCTGGAGGTGACAGCTCCGACGTGAGCTCTTCAGCCAAGGCAGCCGAGGTCGGAGGCGTGTTCACCACCTCCCGCGAAGTCGCCGGTCGAGGTACCTTCCTTCCCTCTGGCTCCGGCCATTGAGGGTTCGCCCCGCCTTTTTATTTAGCCCATTAGCTTCCTGTTACCCGTAGCTTTAAAAGCCCTCAAGAAATTTCGAGTTCCATTCACTCCTTCGCCAAATCGATCATTCTCGCCGGAGCGCATCTCCGGCCACCTATCGTCACATCGCCTCGCGCATCGATTAGGCCCATTCCAGGTCCAGGCACTTTGCGCTGGACCTTCTAATGCTTTTTGCAGGTCCAAGTTCACTCATGGAAGCGTGGAGGCGAATCTGGAGCTTCGCCGGAGCTCTATAGCTCCGCCGCCCTTCAGCGAGCCCCTCGGCCATCGCCGGGGCTTTTTGTCGCCACCAGTCGATAGAGAAGGACCAGGGGACGCTTCACGGCCATTTTGAAGCCCTAACTACGCCGAAGGACGAAGATCTGGAGCGGCGAAGTCCGCCTGGCGTTCTTCGCTGTTCTTCCTCATCGCCCCCAAGCCGTTGGATCGAGGAGCCCTCCCCAGGTCGAGCAGACGCCGTTGGATCGTGCCTCGACTTCACCGTCCGATCATCCCCTGATGATCTAATCTCCGTCGTCCGAGCGAAGCGTCGTCGACCCGTTGGATTCACGCCACGTGTATAAGTGAAGACCGAGAGCCGTTGGATCCACGCGTCGAGGGTATTTTGCATCTACACCCTCGCGCCTTTTGTATTTACTTTTTAGTCTTTAAACTTTTGTCTGTAGTTTAAATATTTTGTAATATTTGCAAAGAGGCCCCCAGACTTTCAATATTTACATTTAGGTCCTCAGCCACGTCACCTCACGTGACCTGTACACGTGAGGTGTGGGTATTTTGCAGAGGAACCCTCGAACGTTTGTGTATTTCGTATTAGTCCTGAAACTTTCGTATCAAGTGTAATATTTTTGGATATTTTGCAAGTAGGCCCCCAGGGTTTCAACAAATTACATTTTAGTCCTCGCCAGGCGCGTGCAAGTCACACGCCCTGGTGGGTAAATTGCAAAGAGGCCCAGGCGGCTTTTGTAATTGCTTTTTGGTATTAAAAATTGAATATTCAGTGTATATTTTTGTGGAAAATTGCATGTATGCCCCTGGATGTTTTAGATATTGCACATATACCCCTACCAGGACTGTTTAATGTTTGGATGTTTGCTCTAATTATTTAACCTATCATTTTAACTCCAAAAATTCCACAAAAATAGACTTAAGCTTCTGGACACGTGTACTTTCACACCACATATTTAGTTTTTGATTTTACTTTATTTTTATATTTATTAAAAATCAAAAACAGCTTATTTGTGCATTGTCTAGCTTAGAAAATACCAAAAATATATTAAAACACCTCCAAAAATTCCAAAAATATTACCTAGTGTCTATTTTATCATCTTTTAGTGTCAGTCCAAAAATCATTAAAAATTTCAAAAGAAAAACACTAAAAATTTAAAAATACCCAAAAACTTCAAAAAAAATATAAAAATTAGTAGAAAACTCCAAAAATTATAAACTCAGGTTCTGTTTACTCCTAATTTTGTTCTTTTTATTTGAAAAATAGTGTGAGAATTTTTAGCTACTGGTTGGTATTTTTAATTCCCATTTTTATCACAGTCAGCATTATTTCCACTGTTTTCTTTTATTTCAATATTTAAAAAAATACCAAAAACACCTAGAAAAATCCCCAAAAATCACAAAAACAATAGAAAACTATAAAAAGACCAAAAACATTTTATTTCTGAATTTTTGAGTATTTTTGCACCTTTCTTATAAATATTTTACCTTGCCTTTTACTATATTATCTCTACTTTCCAATATTGAAAAAGAAATAAAAAATATAAAATATAAAATATAAAAATCAGAAAATTAAAAATCAAATACAAAATTAAAAATTAAATAAAAAAATTAATTAAAAATTAAAAACCCACAAAAATTCATTTGCTTGCTTGCTTGGTGTAGACACTTTACACACTCTCACTTGAGCACAATTTTTGTGAATTACCCTGCTTGCTCCCTGTGTTCGAACTCTCTACATACTTGCACCTATACATCTTTTATGTAGAGTTAAAAATAAATTTTAACTCCGCATTAGTTCTAATTTATTGATCTTAGTGTGGGTTAATTGTTGATTAAACGCGGATTTTGATTGGTCGACACTTCGACTGAGTTCACGCTTTGTGTTGAACTTAAGACCGTCGATTTCCTCGTTTATCAAATGGCGCCGTTGCCGGGGAGCAACAGCTTGTAGTTCACATTTTTGTTTGATTGTGTGATTGTTTACCATAGCAGCATTTCCATCTCTTACATTTTGATATATATCTTGTTGAGCTATCTGACCACTCTTCTTTGTCTTCTTGCGAGGGACCGCGGAGCGAGGCGGATCGCCTAGGTGACCCGACGCATCCTTGGGAAGCGGAGCCGGCTGTTCTTTAGCCAAGCCGGCAGGAGAGAGCAAGGAGTGAGAGAGAGAGAGTGATTAGATTAGTTTTCATTTATTTTTTGTGAGAGAGTGATCTATTAATTTGTAATAATACAGGTACACTTGGACTTGGACACTTAGACATTCGGGCCTAATTTCCGGGTGTTTGTTCACCCGGGGGCTCACCGCGGATTTTATCGTGTTTTCATCGCTGTCATTTTCCGGTTTTGTTTTCATTTTTTCACTTTCTTTTGTGGATTGAGCTCTTAGTCCTAGGTCCTGCTTGACTCGATTAGAATAGGTCCAAACACCTAATTATATTTGCATGCTCCTATAGATTCATATTTGGACTTAGACTAATTAAACAGTTAGCTAGTAGCTTCCAAATCCACGCGCCGCGAGCTCACACCCGAACAAGCGCTTTCTCCTACCCCAAATGTGTTGGGCAGAGGAGGGGTGAGCCTAGACCGGACACTCGGATTGGGAATTATTAGTTAGCTTGTGGTTCTTCACGCTAGCAGTTGCCTGTTCTAGGACGATTTCCGCTTGCATATCGCCATATAGCTTAGGTTTAAAAATTCTGCTTTGCATCCCGCATGGAGAGAGCTGGGATTCGCTGTAAGTCCTCTTACTTTGCACGCATCATCTAGGCACAAAGGTGAGATTTCCACCTTGGTGTCGACTTGCACGGCTTTTCCGACTCTATTCTCCCTCTGTTTTTGGAACAAAGTAGGATAAAGGAAAAATACAAAAACCGTTAGGCGCTTGTTTGAATTGACTCAAAAGAAGCGATAACACCAAAAAAATTAAAAAAAGGGGCTGCTAAAGAAAACTTGACCAAAATAAAATTGGTAATTGGATTCATTGCTTGGGGAGAGTAACACCCTCACTTGTCTTCAGGTTGCATGGGAAGGTCTCCTTCCAAGTGACGTGAGCGCTTCGTAAGGATTAGAGCCCAAAACCCAACTTGTGGCTGCCTTGTGTATCGCCTGGATTTCCGAAGTATTGGCGCTACTATCGTACGTAGTCGAGTAGGACTTGGTCGCCATTGGTGACTCGCTATTGTGTGAGCGCCGACCTTGTCCGAAGTACCGAGCTTAGGCCACGCCTTCACGGGTGTGTCTGTCTCACCGGCTGCGTCCGAGTAGGATCTTGCACGCTCACGGGTGATTCCATTGCGAACGAGGTCCGAAGTATCGGTTTCGCCTATCGGCTTCCTCTCTCTTTTCTTTGGCTGAGTAGGGATCCAGGAAGGGTTACAAGGACCTCAAAAAGCGCAAGTTACAGGTTACACAGGAGGAGGACAAGTACGGGAACACTTTCCTGGTAGTACTCTCTCTCCTATAGGCGTAGCGCTCTAAGGACTCGTGAAAAGATAAATGCCTGAAAACAAGCTAAAATTGACAAGATAAAAGCCGAACCTTCACGGCTTCACGAGTTGAGTTGGTGAACTTACCCTTGCTTTGTGTTTGATTTCTAGATTTATTAAGGTCAAGATCAAAAAAACACCGCACAATTGTGCACAATTTTGTTGCATATCATCTTCTTCTTTTCTTGCATTATCCCCACTCTTTCTGAATAATCAAGATGATGGGACGGAGATCTCTTAGGCCGACTTTGTCGGCACCGCTATCTAGCACTCCTCCTTACTCATCTAGGAATGTCTCGGAGAGTCCGCTCTCCGAGCCCGAGTTTACATCCACCCTGTTCCCCCTCGACCACCCTTCCCATTCTCCTTCTCTCAGTCCAACTGTGTCAGAATTCAGTGCATCACCAAGTTCGGCTCATTCAACAGCACCCAGATGACCACGATCACCCTCCATTCATAATCGATCAGGCGGCCATCAACAATTCCTTGATAGCGTCCCTGGAAAATATGCAGAGACAGATCCGTGACCAGGGAACATTCATGGGTGATCTGATGAGAGAGATAGCACAGCTGAGAGAAAACCGACCTGGGGGCGGTGGCGGTGGAGGAGGAGGAGGACCCGATGCAGGAGGAGGCGACCCAGACGGTGAGCGACCGCCACAGACTATCATGAGGGAACTGCACAACCCAGCTTCGTCCCTCACTCACCGGTGGATCAGACTTCCGCCAATCCACGGAGACTTCGAGCTTCGGCACCACACGATTCAGTTGCTACCCAAGTTTCACGGGCTGCCGACCGAAGAGCCGCACCTCCACCTCCAAGAATTTGAAATGATATGCAGCACTATCCATGATCGGTTGATGACCGAGGACACTATCAAGATGATCGCCTTTCCATTCTCTTTGGTTGACAGAGCCGCATATTGGCTCAAACATCTAGGGCGATTCGTCGATACTTGGGCAGAACTCCGGACCGCATATTTGAAGAAATACTATCCTCTCGGCCGGACCAATGCAGCTAGAGCTATGATTAGCAATTTTGTCATGATCCCAAATGAACAATTCCATGAAGCCTGGGATCGATACAGAGAGCTCATAGACCGGTGTCCACATCACGATATCTCCAAGCCCAACCTGGTGCAGAGTTTCTTCAGTGGGCTGACACCGGAGCTGCAGGGGCTTGTGAACGCCTCTTGCGGTGGGTCTTATTTCTCCAAGGGAGAAGACGACGTCTGGGCCATCTATGAAGGAATGGCAGAAAACTCCACAGTGATGACCCAGGCCAGAGTCTACACTCAGCAGAAACCCCCGCAGGGAGCGGGATCATTTTAGAGGATCGCCCGCATCGATGCCGGTCCCAGCACAACGTCGGTAGCCGCAGCCCAAGCCGAATCAGCAGCAGCCGACATGGGCATAATTAGTGAAAAGTTGGACCGCATGGAGATCCTGGAAAAGAAGCAGAACCAAGGTCTAGCCCAGATGGACCTTCTCACCAAGACCATGAGTGACCTGAAGACTCAAATTCTATGTATTCAGGAGGCACAGGCCCATTCCCAACAGCCTCCCAGGTCACAGGTTGCTTCCAGCAGCAGCAATCCCAACCAGGCTTCCACCTCATACCGCCAGGTGAACCATATCCAGGCGGAGCCGGTTCCATTGCTGCAGTACCATCCAGAGCAACCGCCATCTCAGGAGACGCAGATGGTGGTCTATCAGCCGGAGCAGCCACTGGCAGTTCTTCTTCCACCCTCCTTTGAGCAGGAACCATTGATGGAAGTCAATGGGATTTGGTATGACCGATACCCTCAGCCCGCAATTCGTAGGGATCACCCCGGATTCCGTTGGGGTAATGGTGGATCCTCGTCCCAGCAGCATCCTCCTGCCCAAGGACAGCAGAACAGCCAGCCGACACAACAGCAACAGCCCCAGTATGCCCATCAGCAATAATACCAGAGCGGTCCTCGTCCCTCCTATCAGGGACAGCAGTGGAGGCAGCGACAGCCGCCTCAGCAGTCTTATCACCAGCCTTCCCCCCAGTATCAGCAGCAACACCAGCAGCAGCAGCCCCATTTCCAGCAGGGACAGACATCCGGTTCTCAGGGTCCAGCCTACGAGAACCCAGCCCTCGATGATCTTGCCCGCTTGCTATCTGAACAGCGAGCATCTTTCAGGCAAGAAATGGATGAGTTCCGGCAGGAGATGCGGGATATCATCAAAGGCAAAGCCGCCATACCCGCTCAGATCGAACCTAATCCTAATAACCTAAAAAGAAAATCTGAGCAAGTAGAGTTCACAGAAGATACCTCTCCTAGTGACGATTTGAATGATTTGTCTTATTCTTTGAATGATGCTGATTTTGTGACTACTAGGAGCGGTAGGATGCCAGCCGACGGCGCCTCTTCTGAGCGACGACCAGATGCTGAACCAAGAGCGCCAGAGGAGCAGAGGAGCGGTGCTGATGCCGCACATGATGATGTTGAAGACGGTGGTGCTGATGCCACCAATGATGGAGTCCAGGACAACGGTACTGATGCCGTTGTGATACAAGATGCAGACGGTGGTGCTGATGCCACCATTTTGGATGATGAACCCGAGCGTGGTGCTGATGCCGCGAAGACCGGTGCGAGTGGTGGTGCTGAGGCCACCACATCTACTTTTGTTGAGCCATCTTCTGTGATGTTACCACATTTTGTACCTAGAGACTGTGGGAACAAAAACAAAAACAAAAATATGAATAAAGGAAAGGTTTCTGTTCAAATTGCGGATCCATATGTGGTGAATGATGATTTTTGTATGGATTCTCCGTCTTCACAGGCACAGGGACCGATTCCTAGTCCTCCATCTGAGGAGGCCCCTACCATCCCCTTCCCTGAGGCACTCCGCCGAGCGAAGGGGAGTAAAAAAGAAAATCCAAAAAAGAGCCAACAGGTAGAGTTCGGCAACGAGATGATTGACAGATTTCATATTCAGCTGACTCTACGAGAAGCGTTTGAGCATATCCCCTTCTTCAAGAAGAACTTGAAAGAGACAACTACTGTCCGAAGGAAGAAGAGGCACAGAGATCAAATCCATATGCGCACTCATAACACTTGCTGCGCCATTCAGAACACATTGCCAGCCAAGCGACCAGATGCAGGAGCTCCCTATGTCAGATGCGAGATTCAGGAGCAGCAGTTTGATCGTACTCTATTAGACAACGGCTCTTCAATTAACCTTCTTCCGGCAGCCTTACTCAAGCAATTCGAGTTTGGCCCTCTTCTTCGAAGCAGAACCGTCCTTCAGTTTGCTGATAGGTCGATTAAGAGGCCGAAGGGGTTATTGAAAGACGTGGTCGTTACCATTCAGGGCCTGCAATTCCCCGTGGACTTCGTCGTGTTGGACATGGAGATCCCTGAGTCGGTAACTGATGCCCCCATCATTCTCGGACGTCCATTCTTGGCCACAGCCAAGGCGGTGACCGACCATGACAGTGGGAAGGTATGCTTTCGCGTAGAGGGCGAAACCATACAAATAGAGACGATCGAAGAGATCAGAGCCAGAGAGGCAGAATGCTCAGAACAGTCCAGCGAAGCCGAGCAGATGACAGAAGAGGAGCTAGACATCCACCAGGTTTGTGATTTCGAGATGACTGATGATGAATCCAACTGGAAAGATCCCGTAGCACCGACCCTCGCCTTGCCTACAGATTCACTGTATCTCAAGCTCATGGCAGTCGAGAGCCGGGAGAGCACATCCCTGGATGAGGATATCTCTGAGGCTGACAGTGTTGTGATGAGTGGTGCTGAGGAATTTCAATCTTGCTCATCTTCTTCTGATCCCTCGGATTCAGACATTGACTGGGATGACTTTGATGACTATTTGCCTTGTCTGATCCCTACTGAGCCAACAACCATGACAGAGTGCGAGCCAGTGCAATTTATTGATGATTCAGCAGGCCGCCCTTCGTCAACAATTCATGCAGAGCGAGAGTTCTCCCATGCAGACCTGGTCGCATTTACACAGACATATCAGAAGCCAGATCTGCCACCTCCCAGTTGTCCAGAACGGAAACCTCTGCTGCAGTCGATGAAGTACAGATTCCTTGCTGGAGAGCCAGAAATGCACCCAGTCATTATCTCAGCAGATTTGACTGGAGAACAAGAATCTCGTCTGATGGAGGTTCTTGAAAGAAACCGCAAGGCAATCGGTTGGAGTATAGCTGATCTCCAGGGGCTGAGCCCAAATCTTTGCTCTCACCACATCTATCTTGAAGATAACGCTAAGCCGTCGCGTGAGTTCCAACGATGGTTGAACCCGAATCTTCGAGATGTAGTCATGAAAGAAATTTCCAAGTGGTGGAGCGCCGATTTTATCTATCCCATCTCCGACTCCAAATGGGTTAGTCCACTCCATGTGGTACCCAAGAAGACGGGTATCACTACAGTTGTCAATGAGTCTGGAGAGGAGATCGCTACCAGAGTACCAACTTCTTGGAGGGTCTGTGTGGACTACAGACGATTGAATGAGGCCACCAAGAAGGATCACTTCCCGCTTCCCTTCATTGATCAGATTATCGAGCGGTTAGCCGGGAAGAGTTATTACTGCTTTCTTGATGGGTACTCTGGATATAATCAAGTGGCCATTGCGCCCGAAGACCAGGAGAAAACGACATTCACCTGTCCGTTTGGGACTTATGCTTTCAGACGGATGCCCTTTGGTCTATGTAACGCTCCGGCGACATTCCAAAGGTGCATGTTGTCCATCTTCTCGGACATGGTGGGTGACTGTTTAGAGGTCTTCATGGATGACTTCTCGGTCTATGGCGACGGGTTCGACGCTTGTCTTGACTGCCTAGACCGTGTGCTGAAGCGCTGCATTGAGGTTAATCTAGTCTTATCCTGGGAGAAGAGTCATTTCATGATGACTCAGGGGACGGTCCTTGGTCATATCGTCTCCAACAGGGGCATGGAGGTCGATCCGGCTAAGGTGGACATCATCAGAAAACTCAATCCGCCGTCCAATCTGCGTCAGTTACGGTCTTTTCTGGGGCATGTCGGTTTCTACCGATGGTTCATTCAGGACTTCAGTCGAATTGCCCGACCGCTTACTGACTTGCTGACCAAAGACACCGAGTTTATTGTTAATGATAAGTGTCTGGAAGCATTTGAGACTCTCAAGGATATGGTTGTCTCAGCTCCTGTCCTTCAGCCACCCGATTGGTCTCTCCCATTCGAGATCATGACGGATGCTTCAGATTTTGCCGTTGGGGCTGTGCTTGGACAGAGGAGGGATGGTTTACCCTTTGCCATTCACTACGCCAGCCGGACTTTGGATACCGCGCAGCGGAATTACACTGTGACTGAGAAAGAAATGCTGGCTGTAGTCTTCGCTCTTGATAAGTATCGATCATATATTCTCGGATCTAGAGTAACAATCTACACTGATCATACCGCCATCTGGTACTTAATGGCTAAGAAGGATGCCAAAGCACGTCTCACCAGATGGATCCTTCTACTCCAGGAATTTGATATTGAGATTAAGGATAAGCCTGGAGTCAAGAATGTGGTGGCGGATCATCTCTCCAGATTGGAGAATCTTGAGGAATCTGAGCCCAGCGCACCTATCACAGAAACATTTCCAGATGAGGCGATCTTGGCTGTCACCTCACTCCCATGGTATGCTGACTTTGTAAACTATCTTGTTGCCAAGACAGTCCCTCAGGGTTGGCCCAGGCAGAAACTTGAGACCTTCCTAGCTAAGGCCAAGTTTTACCATTGGGAGGATCCCATCCTTTATCATTAAGGAGGGGATAGTATCTGGAGGAGGTGCATTCCTCAAGAAGAGCAGCATAGCGTCCTCACATACTGCCACAAGCTTGAGGCAGGAGGACATCATTCTGGAAAAAGGACAGCATAGAAGGTGCTTCAATCCGGCCTATGGTGGCCTACTCTCTTCAAGGATTCTGATGAGTTCGTGAAGAGATGTACTGACTGTCAGAAAATGGGAACCTGCGGACAGAGAGACATGATGCCCATGCAACCCATTCACTTCTGTGAGGTTTTTGATGCATGGGGGATTGATTTCATGGGCCCATTTCCTAAAAGTCAGGGATTCGAGCACATTTTGCTCGCTGTGGATTATGTCAGCCGATGGGTTGAGGCCATCCCCGCCCGAGCCGCAGATGCTAAAACCGTTTGCAAATTTTTGAGGAAAAATATCATTTCACGGTTCGGTGTACCTAGAGTCTTGATTTCAGACGGGGGGTCTCATTTCATCAATGACAAAGCCAGGGCCCTTGCGGACGAGTTCGGCATTGACCATCGGGTGGCCACTCCTTATCACCCTCAGACTAATGGTCTTGCTGAAGTATCGAATAGGGAGATAAAGACTATCTTGCAGAAAGTTGTCCGCCCAGACCGAAAGGATTGGTCACAGCTTTTGGACTCGGTCTTGTGGGCTTATCGGACATCTTTCAAGAATCCATTGGGGACATCTCCCTTTCGTCTCGTCTATGGCAAGCCGTGCCATTTGCCAGTGGAGATCAAGCATAAATCTTTTTGGGCAGTTACTGAGTTGCTTCTAGATCCCGAGAGTATAGGAGAACAGAGAAGAGCAGAATTGGCAGCCCTGGAGGAACTGAGAGATACAGCCTTTTCCAACAGCCTACAGTACAAAGAGAAAGTGAAGACATGGCACGATTCGCATATCAGCCATAAACAGTTTGAGCCAAATCAGAGAGTATGGTTGTTTGATTCCAGGCTGAAATTATTCCCAGGGAAATTGCAGAGCAAGTGGAAAGGACCGTATGTGGTCAGGAAGGTACATGACAATGGCAGCATCGACATATCCGAACCGTAATCTTCCTCTACCTTCCGCGTCAATGGTCAACGCTTGAAACTATATCTTGATCATGATCCGCTGACCATTGACGTTGCCCCCATTTTTCTGGTATGAGATGTGCCCTTTGACTCTCATCATCTACATCTCATACATGATGATCAATTCTATCTTCCGCTGTACAGATCCATCTGTTTATATCACTTTGTTGTCTTTTGATTTATTTTCTTATTTTCTTCTTTTCTTCTTTTCCTTTTCTATCTTCTTTATCTATCAAAAAGGTGCCGCCCTTATAGACAGTTTTCCATACTTAGGACGTACTTTGTCCTAAGTATAGGGGGGTGTGCACCTCGAGTTGTTCTATTCTTTTCGATCCTCTCCATTGTCTCCTCTTCTTGTCTATACTTAGGGATATCTTACCCTAAGTATAGGGGGAGACAATCTGAGTACGATCTATTCATTCCCACCCTTGACCCTCCCTGCGTTGTGTACAGTCTGCTATACTTAGGATTATTTGATCCTAAGTATAGGGGGGGACGGTCAACTTCTCATTGATTCATTCATTTCTTTGTTCGTTCATTCTTTAGATTTTCCTATACTTAGTACGAGTTATGTCTTCTCTTTTCTCTTCGATCTATGAGGACATAGCTCAAGCTAAGTATAGGGGGGTCGTATATACTATGTATATACTTTAGCCATAACTCGTACTTTTGTATTTTCCTAATAATATGGCTAAAAATTCTTTAAAATTCATTAAAAATCCTTAATAAAAAGATGTGGTTATTCCTCAAACCCTTTTTGTATTTACTGATTAATAAATCAGGTGAAAATGTTTTTTGCAAAATGTTTGAAAAATAGTTTGAAAATCTTTGTGAACATCTATTGAAAACTATTTTGAAAATATTTTGTTTCGTGTTTTCAACCTGTGTAAAATGTGTGGTTTGTAAAATTTCTTTTCTTTGTGTGAAATAAAATGTTTGAAAAATGATTTGCAAATAGTTTGAAAAATGGTTGCAAAAATGATTTGAAAAATCTATATATACTGTTTGAAAAGCCTTTGCAAAATGATTTTCAAATGTGTGTAAAATGTTTGTAAAAATTATTTTGGACTATAGTTTTCAAAAATTGTGTGAAAAACTGTTTTCAAATAAGTTTGAGGAATATACACATCACACCCAAAATCCACTATATGTATATATGTATAAAATTGACCACTTGCCCTTGTAAATTCTTAAAATCCACTTCTTATATACAAAGAAGCACTCCCGTATACATATTTTCACCTAGTTTTTGGCCAAAACTTTTTCTTTTTGTTTTCAAAATTCCCAAAAACATTTGCAAAATTAAAATCCAAAAACATGTGAAAAATCTTTTTGAAAATACAAAAAAATGCATATGCATCATCATCATATTTTCAAAAACCCATAAAAAAAGTTCAAAATCTTTGAAAATTGCATCACAAAAATATTTTCTGCATTGCATAGCATGAGCATTTTTCGGATTGAGTTTGATAGTTGAACGAGTCTAAGTAAAATCCGGAGATTGGAGCTTGATTGGACCTTATAATCTACCTAATAACAGGAACCTTATAGGAACTAGGTTCGAGGTACTTCAGGTCTAGTTGACTTAATTCTTTGAGGATCACGAGACTTGGTTCAATGGATTCTTGACTGCTTAAGTAGAGTATTTCGGAGCACACGCACGACTCTTGTTGATAATGACCTAACTTGGACACCTGCACCTTTCACATGGCTCAACTCAGTTGGAGTGGTGAGGGGATTGGATTTGCCGGTATGAGACGCACACAAGTGGAAACACTTGTCCTGCTCTAGGGAGGGAAGTGCACCCCAACCCGTCCAGTGATTAGGAAGTCTAAAGACAGGAGGCTGTGGGTTGCGATAAAGCTTCAAAAGAGGGATAGTCTACTGGCTCAAGAGGAAAAACTCCGTATGTAAATGTTGCTGTAAATAGTATTTCAAAAAAAAAAAAGTTCAGGCATGTACAAAAATAAAAAGCCTGCAAAGTATGTACATATGTTGTAAAGTCAATAAGCAAGCTTGAGTTCCAAAGTCATATCATGTGAGCCTGCAGCAGGATGACTTGACTACACTGGTCTTGCATCCAAGGATAGGTAGCTACACTGGCTACCGTCCATTCTTCTCTTCACCCCCTCCTCTTGAGCTGGTTGCCACTTGAACTTAGAAGGGAATACCCCGCTCCTCGAGGATGGAGTTGCTGGATTGGGGAATCACTGGGTTGTCGTACTGGAGAAGTCAGTTTCTTTGTCATTCTAGTTGGGGAGAGCCACCATCACTTACACTGTACAAGTCAGATTCATAGTCGTAAGAGTTTGCGTATGAATTGAGATATTTCTGACCTGGCTATTGAGGAGACTTGGACAGAGTTTTGGGACTCTCAAGGACTGTTGGATTTCAAACATGGTTCTCACTAAGGTTCCGCCCGCACTAAAATTCCAAAGGTCCGATTTAAGCTCCAAACTTTGATTTTGTGAAGACAAGTTTGATAATCAAATAAAATCCAAGTTCTTCTTTTTCTTTTCTTTCTTTCTCTTTTTGCACTTATTGCATAAGTGTTTGCTAGGGACTAGCAAAGGTAAAGTATAGGGGGATGATGAATCCACATTTCATCATCTTTATTCTATCATTTTGGCACCAAAAACCCTAGCAAATGCCTGTAAATAGCCTTAAATCAAGCATCTTAGCATTCATGCATGTGCATCTAAACAGTGTATAAATTGCTGTAATTAAGGCCAAAATCATAGAATAAATAAAGAAAAAAAAAGAATAAAATATTGTAAATATTTTATGACCCAAAATCCCCGAGACCTAGGCATCTTGATGAATAGGTCGACAAGGAATAAAGTAGGGGGAGATAAGGTCAGAACTACAGAGAAAATACCTATCCTCTTTATTCATTCTTTATTCATTTTGGGACCTATTTTTGGTTCCACTTTTTGTACGTCAAATAAAGAAACTTTGTACATGAAAATTGTAGATAATTTAATAAAGAAAAGTACAAAATTGATTTCACAGAAAAAGAATGTACAGATGAAAAGTTATGGTCTGAATAAGAATCCAAAATCCCAACTTCCCAGACCTGTATCTCACAACTGACAACTCCAAATGCAGTGTACTCACCTTTAATTGTATATAGAATAAAATAATCTATCCAATGGCAGTGGTTTCGCATTTGGCGGAGCTACGGTTTGAAAGTTGAGTTTTGGACCCTCATTGTATACTTGTACTGAATAAAATATTCAATTTATTCTTTATTCATTATTTATTCATTTTTTTATTTTTATAATTTTGTAAATATTACTTATAATATATATGTGCATTAAAATTAAAATAAAATGCAAAGAAAAATAAAAATAAAATACTTGTATAAAGACTACATAGGTATACTGCCTATGTATATACCTATACAAAATACACTTGTATTTTATTAAGTGTATAAAATATATCAGAAAATTAAAATAAAAATATATTTGTGTCTATAAAAATATTTTATAATTTTAGAAAATAAAAACCAAAATAGAATAAAATTAAAAATACCTAAACAAAAATAAAATACTAAAATACATAGGTATTATACCTATATAGGGTTAAAAAGGTAACTTGTAAAAATAAATCTCATAAAAATAAATAAAAATCAAAATAAAATACTACATAAAATTTTGAACATTTTTTATTTTATAATTTTTAATTAATTCGGTCATTTAGTATTTTAAATAGAATTAATAAAGTATTTTTCCAGGGTTTTTCCTGGTTGGTCCACGTGGACCAACCAGGAGGCCAGGACTGTTGACCTAGGTCAACAGTCTGACCTATCCCCTGTAGCCCGTGTCAGGCTCGGTTTTTGAGCCATCTTTGTGGCTTTTTCCCAGCCGATTCTTTCATGTTTTCGTGTTGCTTCCTTCTGCAACAATGTTCACCAACCATCTATCTCACTCGCCCAAGCTTAATCTTGGTCTTTGGACCCAAGATTTGCAAGATATCCCTTGGTCTTTGGACCCCTGTCACCTTAGGTCAAACCGCATAAAACCAACTCCCCTACTTTGAATTCAAATCGAACACCTTCGGTCCACCACCTCGCGCCTCTCCCGTGCTCCAGAGCCACCTGGAGGTGACAGCTCCGACGTGAGCTCTTCAGCCAAGGCAGCCGAGGTCGGAGGCGTGTCCACCACCTCCCGCGAAGTCGCCGGTCGAGGTACCTTCCTTCCCTCTGGCTCCGGCCATTGAGGGTTCGCCCCGCCTTTTTATTTAGCCCATTAGCTTCCTGTTACCCGTAGCTTTAAAAGCCCTCAAGAAATTTCGAGTTCCATTCACTCCTTCGCCAAATCGATCATTCTCGCCGGAGCGCATCTCCGGCCACCTATCGTCACATCGCCTCGCGCATCGATTAGGCCCATTCCAGGTCCAGGCACTTTGCCCTGGACCTTCTAATGCTTTTTGCAGGTCCAAGTTCACTCATGGAAGCGTGGAGGCGAATCTGGAGCTTCGCCGCAGCTCTATAGCTCTGCCGCCCTTCAGCGAGCCCCTCGGCCATCGCCGGGGCTTTTTGTCGCCACCAGTCGATAGAGAAGGACCAGGGGACGCTTCACGGCCATTTTGAAGCCCTAACTACGCCGGAGGACGAAGATCTGGAGCGGCGAAGTCCGCCTCGCCGGCGTTCTTCGCTGTTCTTCCTCATCGCCCCCAAGCCGTTGGATCGAGGAGCCCTCCCCAGGTCGAGCAGACGCCGTTGGATCGTGCCTCGACTTCACCGTCCGATCATCCCCTGATGATCTAATCTCCGCCGTCCGAGCGAAGCGTCGTCGACCCGTTGGATTCACGCCACGTGTATAAGTGAAGACCGAGAGCCGTTGGATCCATGCGTCGAGGGTATTTTGCATCTACACCCTCGCGCCTTTTGTATTTACTTTTTAGTCTTTAAACTTTTGTCTGTAGTTTAAATATTTTGTAATATTTGCAAAGAGGCCCCCAGACTTTCAATATTTGCATTTAGGTCCTCAGCCACGTCACCTCACGTGACCTGTACACGTGAGGTGTGGGCATTTTGCAGAGGAACCCTCGAACGTTTGTGTATTTCGTATTAGTCCTGAAACTTTCGTATCAAGTGTAATATTTTTGGATATTTTGCAAGTAGGCCCCCAGGGTTTCAACAAATTACATTTTAGTCCTCGCCAGGCGCGTGCAAGTCACGCGCCCTGGTGGGTAAATTGCAAAGAGGCCCAGGCGGCTTTTGTAATTGCTTTTTGGTATTAAAAATTGAATATTCAGTGTATATTTTTGTGGAAAATTGCATGTATGCCCCTGGATGTTTTAGATATTGCACATATACCCCTGCCAGGACTGTTTAATGTTTGGATGTTTGCTCTAATTATTTAACCTATCATTTTAACTCCAAAAATTCCACAAAAATAGACTTAAGCTCATGGACACGTGTACTTTCACGCCACATATTTAGTTTTTGATTTTACTTTATTTTTATATTTATTAAAAATCAAAAACAGCTTATTTGTGCACTGTCTAGCTTAGAAAATACCAAAAAAATATTAAAACACCTCCAAAAATTCCAAAAATATTACCTAGTGTCTATTTTATCATCTTTTAGTGTCAGTCCAAAAATCATTAAAAATTTCAAAAGAAAAACACTAAAAATTTAAAAACACCCAAAAACTTCAAAAAAAATATAAAAATTAGTAGAAAACCCAAAAAATTATAAACTCAGGTTCTGTTTACTCCTAATTTTGTTCTTTTTATTTGAAAAATAGTGTGAGAATTTTTAGCTACTGGTTGGTATTTTTAATTCCCATTTTTATCACAGCCAGCATTATTTCCACTGTTTTCTTTTATTTCAATATTTAAAAATACCAAAAACACCTAGAAAAATCCCCAAAAATCACAAAAACAATAGAAAACTATAAAAAGACCAAAAACATTTTATTTCTGAATTTTTGAGTATTTTTGCACCTTTTTTATAAATATTTTACCTTGCCTTTTACTATATTATCTCTACTTTCCAATATTGAAAAAGAAATAAAAAATATAAAATATAAAATATAAAAATCAGAAAATTAAAAATCAAATACAAAATTAAAAATTAAATAAAAAAATTAATTAAAAATTAAAAACCCACAAAAATTCATTTGCTTGCTTGCTTAGTGTAGACACTTTACACACTCTCACTTGAGCACAATTTTTGTGAATTACCCTGCTTGCTCCCTGTGTTCGAACTCGCTACATACTTGCACCTATACATCTTTTATGTAGAGTTAAAAATAAATTTTAACTCCGCATTAGTTCTAATTTATTGATCTTAGTGTGGGTTAATTGTTGATTAAACGCGGATTTTGATTGGTCGACACTTCGACTGAGTTCACGCTTTGTGTTGAACTTAAGACCGTCGATTTCCTCGTTTATCAGTTGTCACACATGAGTTGTGTAGGAAGAGTACTTCCGTATTCATGCCGGTCAAGATAGATTTGGCCTATATCATTCAGTGGGTGACTTGAGCCATTGCTTTATACTCTAAGCTCACACTCTATCTAGCAACTATTGTCTGCTTCGTTTTTTTTACATATGACTACCGATTGTAATAACAAAACCTACCATTTATGTTCTTTGGATAACCAATTAGTCAGCATCGGTGTAACCTAATATGGCAAGAGATGTCCCCTTGCTAAAGAGTAGTCCGGTACTTAGTGAGGACTTCAGAACCTTAAGGATCATTATGACTGCATCCATGTGGCTAGTCCATGAACTGGCTTACTTCGGCCACAGCAAAGGATATATCAGGTCTGGTATCTTTGAAAGAAGATTAGTCAAATACTTCCACTAACTCATCACGAGCCCTTTATGATTTATAGTTTACTCTAGGCCAATGAAATGATGAAGCTCCCTAAGATTCATGATAATGAATTGCTTCCTAAAGAATATTTTTGTATAAACCATGTCTTGTTTCTCGTATAATAATGAACTCATCCACATATACTAGAATGACAACAATACCTATGGATGTCATCCGCATGGATAGTGAATGATCAACAATACATTTGGTGAAGCCTTGTTGCTTTATCATGTCTGAGAGCTTCTGGAAACATGCTCTTCATCTTTTCTTAAGGTCATAAATAACCTCATGAATACTATATATCTTCTGACACTCTCGCATGAAAGTAAATCCAAGTGATTGCTGCAAGGACGATGGATGGACTGTTCTCTCTCTCTCTCTCATGTTCTCTGCCTCTCATGTGCCCATCCCTCCTTTGACTTCATTGATAGTGTTGTTCCGACCGATTGTATTATTAGATCAAATTGAATGAAGTTTTGCTATTATTAAGATTTAAAGTCTAAGGACGACTACATTTTTTATTACATACTTTTCATTAACATTGAACTTCTGGTTTTAATCTTTTTTAATATATTAGAAATTATCTAACGTTGAAAGTGATTTTGATGGAACAAACTCGATTAAATGAAATCTATTGTATAAACTTATTGTTTTCTTACTGTAAAAATAGAATTTTAGATTACATATGGGAATTATCAAAATCAAAATGTATCTAACTTCTTTTTATTGGATATCGGGCAATTCATATGTTCTTTTTCAAAATTTCTTCATAGACGTTTCAAAGGAGGAAAATATAGAATTAACAGATAGTGAGTAATTGTTTGGTAATTTGGATACATTCATATTTTTTTAAATACTGGAATATCTAGATCCATATTAATAGGAATGCAAAAATTTAACCCATATCTTTTGTTGCCAATTATCTTATCCAATTGATCCATACATTTTCGAGAATGTTTGTATACAAAATTTACATTTTGTTCAAGTTGATCCATACATTTATAAGAATGTTTGCATACAAAATTTACATTTTGTTAGGTTTGCATCAAAATATATGATTTTACTAGTCAATACCTATGATGGTATAAGAAAAAAATAATATAATATTCTAAATTATCACTAATAATTCCACGATTATTGGCATGCAGATATAAGCATTTTATTTTATTGCAAGTTATTTTACATATAAGTTAGGTTATGAAAAACTTTACTTTTTGCATAAGAAATTATTTAGCAATTTCAAAATATGTAGTCTCATCGATGACAACTCTAGCAAGGTAATTTTCAAAAGAGCACAATCATTTCTCTAATTTCATATAGCATACAATCATATTTTCTATTCACATTGCAATCTATATGTTAGTTAATTTCATTACATCGATGAACACAATGCTATATTTCTATTTGTGCCCCCTCCTAAATACCATCATGGCTCCGTCCCTGGCTAGTACACCTTATCCTGCAGATCTCCGTAGAGGAGGGTGCTCTGGGTTCTGGTAACTACAATAGAAAGAAGGGTATGAAAGGTAGAATGGAATTCTACAATATAGAAAGGTCTTTGTAATCCATACCATATGTCCGAGAGAATCTTTTTAGTGTAATTGGACTTTATAGCAATCGACACTACCATGATCTCATTGTTTCAACATGAATACCCACTTGCACCTAACAATGAATGGACTAGGGGGGCTAGTGACTAAGGTCCAGGTGCTTCTGGATCGCAATGTTGCCATCTCCTCTTCCATAGCCAATTACCAGTAGATATTATGGAATGCCTCTTGATGTGTGCATGGTGATAATCGTAGACAATCCCACCCCAGATTCCTTGAAGTCATTGGAGAGATGCTCAATAGAGAGAGGGTATCATGTCTGTTGAGCCGCTTCACCCTCTTGAAATGTATCACCTTGCTAAATAGAAACATCAACTAAGTCATAGATAGAAATAAGTGCTCGGTGTTTTCTTGATGCGCAATGTATGATGGGGAAGGTATTGTACCTTTTGGAACTATCTTTTGATCTCTAAGAGTACACATAGGAAAAGGCCTAGCTTGGGTAGTAAGAGACAAAATAATAGGTGAAGAAAGAAGGTTAGCCTTGACATTTGACTCCAATGATGTCATCTTGTCTTCGGTGGAAGAAAAATGCACAGCCGACTCAAAAAATGTGATGTTCTCTCTAACATAATATATCTGTCTAATTGGGTCAAAACAACGGTATCCTATCCTCTCTGAGTCTAGGATATTCCACAGAAATACACTTGATAGACAAAGGAGACAACTTGTCTCTACATATCATCAAGTGATGAACAAAAACCATACAACCGAACACACAAGGATTAGAGAAAACAAGTCCTTATCGGAGAACCATAATCAAAAAAGGAACCCATCCCTCTAAAATCGAACATGGCTTGTGATTAATCAAATAGCATATAGTGAGAAGAATGTATCCCTAGTAAGTGTAAGGAGCATAACTCTATATCAAGATAGTCTCAGTGACATCTAGAAGGTAAATTTGCTTCATAGCCAAGACAAAGGAGACTCGAAGAACCCATTATTTGGGCAAACAGGTCGTCGAAGAGCACGGTGGAGCTCTTCTGAGCTCGACAGCCCATAAACGAATTGTTTGTTATGGAGCCCTAAGATCCTTTTTATATAGAGGAAAACTCTAGCAACGAGATGAATTTGCCTTGTTGAGATACTGATGAATCTCGTATTCATCATGCTAAAAGCCGTAAATTAAACCCCCTGCTTAATCAATCCAATAAAAATACCCATCAATTTTGTATTCTTATACTGTATCATATTATGTATAATTTACCATTAAATTATTGTATTTAATTCCCTTTATTTTCTTGTAATTATTTTATCCTCAAAAACCCCTAAAAACTAGGTAGGATAATTGTCTATAATTCACTGACCTTTAAAAACACTAAAAAATACAAAAACATTTCAAAACCATCGGTATTTTTATTCCCCTACAAAATACCCCCAAAATGTGTTTTGTAAAGTTGACCTCTTTTGGCTTTTTGACCAACATAAAAGTTGTAGATCTCATCGAGACGAGCAACTTTCATGTTTTGACTTTTTCCTAATTCAGCCTTTAACTATTTCTTTTAGAATTTTCTTTGTATTTTGATTTGATTTTTTTTGATTGGGCCACGTGGCGCTCTCTGGAGCCGCCACGTGGCCCACTTCTTCTCACGTCACCCGTAACCATTCCCGACCGTTGGATCTGCTCCAATCGCCCCCATCTCCGCCGTCCAAACCCGCTTCATCCCTCTGCACCACCTCAGCACCACCAGCAACAACCTCCACACCCATCCAACCAACAGCAGCGTGGTCTGCACGCTGAACCATCAGAAGTACCCCCTGCTAACCCCACCATAGATTGTCTGGCCCAGCTTGTCAAAAGGCTAGCGGATATGACCAAGCAGCTTGATGACCTGACTTCCACCCGAACTACCATTCCAGCGCAGGTCGAAGCCAACCCCAACAATTTTAAGAAGAAAGAGCAGGTAGAATGTGATGTCCTGTCCGTATCTGGTAATGATATAACTGTCTATTCTAATGCTATTACTCTCAGGAGCGGTAGGGCCTTGCCTCCGCCTGCTACCAGAAGTAGGGTGAATAAAGAAACAGGTGGATCGTCATCTTCCGCATCAGCCGTGCCAGCTCCAGGGGCGGGTGAGGAGGAAGAAGAAGGAGAAGCCAATCCAGCCGTCGTGCCATGTTACCAGCAGCCTCAGCAGAAAATACAAAAAAATCAGCAAAAGCAAAAACAACAAAAAGAAGCTTGCAGCCGAAGCGAAGCCGCGCCAGCATTGGAGGAGCCGCCAGCAGCAGCCGATCCCTCGCCAGCCGACGGAGCAGATGCTTTACTTTTTGATCGCCCTGCAGCAACAGCATGTCCAGATACAGCTTGTACTCCTTTTTGTAGTTCGGATGTACAACATTCTATGGGCGATGATGTTGATGTAAATAAGAACTTTGATTTTCCTGCTAGTGATGTACATATTCCTTTTCCTCATGCAATACAAAAATCCAAAAAATTGCAAAACGAAAAAGGCATTGTCTGATCCAGGTGTTGTGGAAATTTTAGATAAATTGACTGTTGAGATTCCTTTGTTGAAGGCCGTGGAATACATGCCAACTGTGAAGAAAGGATTGAAGGAGGCATGTACTAACAGGCGTCACTCAGCGCAAGAAAACAGACGCCAGCAGGTTGAGAGGCATGTCCTCACCTTGGCCACGGTAGCAACTATCAGTAATCTCCCGCAGAAAAAGCAAGATACAGGAGCACCTCTGATCAGTTGTGAGATTTTTGACCAGGTCTTCGAGCGCACTATTCTTGATAGTGGATCTTCCATCAACCTTCTACCCTCGTTTATAATGCAAGAATTTGGGCTGGGACCGCTCAAGCAGACACGCATGATCCTTCAGTTCGCTGACCGGTCCGTCAAGCGGCCCCGAGGTCTTTTGGAAGAAGTAGTAGTTAAAGTGCAGGAGATGAAATTCCCAGCTGACTTTATAGTCCTTGATATGGACTCGCATGCACCTCTGCTCCAGACCCCTATCATCCTTGGCAGACCATTCCTTCGTATTTCAGGTGCCGTGGTTGATTACGGGTCCGGCAAGATTACTTTCAGGTCGAACACCCAGCAGATGATGATAAACATGAACAGAGAGCCGAATGCCACAACTGATGAGAGCCAGGCAACATCCGAAGCAGACTTTGATTTTATTGCAGAGATCTGAGATTCATGCTTGTCATTGGACGATCCATGGACCCGAGAAATCCTCACTCTTGAGGAGGACTCGGAAAGCGCAGTCAGCGTATGCTCCAACGACTCTTGGGAGACAGATCCTCAGATGCAGGCGCATCTACTTGAGCAGTCACTCCAGACCGAACACGATCAGCTTAGCGCAGAACCGTTCGGCACATCACTGGGATCTCAACAAGATGATGAGGATGGTAAATATCTCAAAGAAGTGCATCCCACCACCAGCATGGTATCTGAAGTGACAGATAGAGTGGACAGGTCAAAACCAGAACTCAAGCCACTTCCGGCAGGCCTAAAGTATGCTTTCCTTGCGGGTGAAGAACAGATGTATCCGGTTATCCTCAGCAGCAGACTGACTTCGGATCAGGAATCTCGTCTGCTCGAGGTTCTAGAAAAGAACCGTAAGGTACTTGGTTGGAGCGTATCAGACCTCCGAGGGATAAATCCAGCCTTGTGTTCACACCACATATATCTAGAAGAAGACGCCAAGCCGTCCCGCGAATTCCAAAGAAGGCTAAACCCTAACCTTCGGGACGTCGTTATGAAGGAGATAACGAAAGTGACGCATGCTTTATCTATCCCATCTCCGACTCAAAATGGGTAAGCCCACTGCATGTAGTTCCGAAGAAATCAGGGCTTACCATGGTCATAAATGAAAAAGGAGAGGAAATTTCTACTCGGGTACCAACCTCCTGGCGGGTGTGTGTTGACTACCGCCGTCTTAATGCAGCAACCAAGAAGGATCACTTTCCCTTGTCATTCATTGATCAAGTTTTGAAAAGACTCGCAGGCAAGGAGTTCTTCTGCTTTTTGGATGGGTACTCCGGGTACAACCAAGTGGCGATCGCCCCTGAAGATCAAGAGAAGACTACCTTCACTTGCCCGTTCGGCACCTACGCCTTTAAGAGAATGCCCTTTGGTTTGTGCAATGCACCTGCAACCTTCCAAAGATGTATGTTAGCAGTTTTCGTCGAGATGGTAGGCAGTTTTCTCGAAGTGTTCATGGACGACTTCTCTGTCTATGGTGATAGTTTCGATTCCTGTCTTCAGCACCTAGACAGAGTACTTCAGAAGTGCCGAGAAGTCAATTTAGTACTTTCATGGGAAAAGAGCCACTTTATGGTCACTGAAGGCATTGTGTTGGGCCACGTCGTTTCCAAAAGTGGCATGGAAGTCGACCCGGCAAAGGTGGATGTCATTTCAAATCTTCAGCCACCTCAGTCAGTGAAGAATGTGAGGTCATTCCTGGGGCATGTGGGATTCTACAGGCGATTCATCAAGGATTTCAGCCGCATTGCCCGACCTCTGACAGAACTCTTGTGCAAGGAGACTGAGTTCATTGTTGATCAGTCGGTTCTCCTTGCTTTCAATCAGTTGAAGGAGCTCATCACTCAGGCTCCAATCTTGCAGCCGCCCGACTGGACTCTTCCCTTTGAGATAATGACCGATGCGTCAGACTTTGCAGTCGGGGCTGTTCTTGGGCAAAGGAAAGACAGAGCGCCCTACGCCATTCACTATGCCAGCAGAACATTGGACGAAGCATAGAGAAATTATACAGTGACAGAGAAAGAATTACTGGCTGTGATTTTCGCCCTCGAGAAGTTCAGATCCTATTTGCTTGGATCGAAAGTCACAATTTTCACAGACCACTCTGCTATCCGGTACCTTCAGCAGAAGAAGGATGCCAAGCTGAGACTGATTCGTTGGATCCTTCTCCTCCAGGAATTTGATCTGGAAATCAAGGACAAGCCTGGAGTTCAGAATGTGGTAGCAGATCATCTCTCCAGAATCGAACAACACGAGCCTCCTCTGAATAGTGCACCCATCACAGAAACCTTCCCTGACGAAGCCATCTTAGCCGTGGATTCTCTTCCTTGGTATGCAGATATCGTCAACTACCTCGCCTCTGGGGTAACACCAGCGGATTGGACGAAAAATCAGAAGAACAAATTCATGTCGACCATCCGATTCTACCAATGGGAGGATCCTCTTCTATTCAGGGAAGGAGCGGATTTTTGTATTTTTATTTACATTATTATCTACAACTTTCATGAACAAAGTTTCTTTATTTGATGAATAAATAATTATGTACAAAATAGGTGTCAAAAAATGCATAAATAAATGAATAAATAAATGAGGTATTTATTGTATACTGGCCCTTATCTCCCCCTACTTTATTCCTTGTCGACCAATTCCATGCTGGCCTTGGTCTCGGGGTTTGGGTCATAAAATATCTTCAATATTTTATTCCTTTTTTCTTTTCTTTTCTTTATTCTATAATTTTGGCATTAAACACAGTATTTAACGTATAATTCATACAATGAATGATGGAGGCTATTATGTACAATTTGATGCTATTTACATGCATTTGCTGGGGTTTTTGAGGCCAAAATGATAGAATAAAGGTGATGAAATGGAGATTCATCAATGCCTGGGGACCAAAATGTAATTCCATAAAGCTTTCAGATCTTTTATGCAAAATACCCAGCACCTCACGTACGCTGCACGTGAGGAGCCAGGCTCGGGTCAGTCCCTTAGGTTTGGGCCACGTGTCGATTGCTGGAGGCTTGGAACTAGGTCTGGACCGCCCGAGCTTATAGGTATGGAGGTTAGGCTCGGGTGCCCACGTGGCCTCATCTCAGCCGTTCGATCCAGACGATCGAACGACACCTGTAGCGTCTCCTTCTCCGCGGGTCGCCGGAGGAGGCGGGGCTCCGGCGACCCGCCCTTGGCTCCGCCGAGCTCCCATTGCTTGTCTGATCATCGAAGGAGCTTCCTGGAGGGTCTGCGAAGATGCTCGTCACTAGTAGAAGCTCTATCATCGTCTGAGGTAGCACGACGGAGGCAGGTGCTTGGCTTGGAAGCTCGAGGTCGACGAGGCAGTTTCAGTTCTGATCATTGATAAATATGCACCTGCAAGTGTTAGTTTACAGCCAAAGCGAGCTGCGTGTGAGTGCGAAGTGAGATGGGCTGAGATGGGAGCCGGGCGAAGGCGAAGAAGATGGTGGCTCAGGGGTTTCCTCCGTCGTGAAGGCGAAGGAGTTGATTCGAAATGCGAAGGGGTTTTGGAGGAAGGAGGAAGGTGGGCAAAGATGCGGGTGAGCTTGCGAAGGTGGAAGCCTTGTCAGATGGTGGTGAGCGATGATGGAGGTGGTCGGAAAATTAGGAGAAGTAGAGGGATAAGTTGCCTCACCGGAGCGAGGCGAATGGCGGCTGAAGTATCTTGGGCTGAGGCTTCAAGAGAGCCTCAGGTCATCGCCCGACGAGGTCAGCTGGGCCTCGGGGCTTGGCGGAGCCTGGAAGCGCCCGCAGCACGACCAGTTGGTTGTGGGTCGACACCGGGCGAGAAGCCTTGATCGCCTCTACGCCCCGTCCGCTCCGCTGTCACCGGAGAGGCGGGGGAGACTGGGCTTATGCCCAAAATGGTGGACATCGGTGAATGTGGCAGAGGAGATGGTTAAATAGGCGGAGGAGGTGGGTAGATATGGTAGTGGCGAGGCGTTTTGCATGGTGGTTTTAAGGGCGTGGGAGTAATGGCGGAGGATGATGGTGATCGCGCGAGGATGGTGGAGGAGAGGGCTTAGTGGAGCAGCCGTTAGGATGCGGAGGGAGGTTTGGAGGCGCCTTGCAAAATAGGAAGGGGGCGGAGGTGTAACGTCTGCGGAGGAGGACCAACGGGAGGAAGAAGATGACCAGGTGGTCGTTGGATCCCACGATCCAACGGCTGAGATGCGAGCGCGGATGGTCAGGTCAGATTAGATCCGTTGATCTGATGGGATGACTGACGGTATGGCGAGAAGGAGTGGCTGCGATTGGAAGATGGGTGAGATCGAACGGTTGAAGATGAATAGGCGATGTGGAAGGTGGAGGGGTGTTAGATGGAAAGAAGATCAGATGGTTGGAGTTTGGGCGCCAGTGGACGAGTGGGATTTGATCTGGGAGTCAGATCAAGGGTTGTGATCGAAGCATAGGTGTGCGGTGAAGATGAGATGGCTAATTTGATCGTATGGTGGAAAAGTATGGGGTGACGTGGAGGCTTGAGATGCGTAGGATGAGGATGAGATCGGAGGGCTGAGATGGAGGGGCGACGTGGAGGGCTGAGGGCGTTGGATGGAACTACGATTAGAGGGCTGAGATTTAGGCGCTGGTGAACGGCGAGGATCTGATCCTAGAGAATGATCGGGTGGCTGAGGGATGAAGTGGGTTTGGACGGCGGAGATGGGGGCGATTGGAGCAGATCCAACGGCCGGGAATGGTGATGGGTGGCGTGAGAAGAAGCGGGCCACGTGGCGGCTCCAGAGAGCGCCACGTGGCCCAATCAGCAAAATTCAAATCAAAATACAAAGAAAATTCTAAAATGAATAGTTAGAGGCCGAATTAGGAAAATGTCAAAATATAAAAGTTGCTCGTCTCGACGAGATCTACAACTTTCATGTTGGTCAACAAGCAAAAAGAGGTCAACTGTACAAAACGCATTTTCGGGGGTATTTTTAGGGGAATAAAAATACCGATTTTGTGGTTTTGAGTTTTTTTTGTATTTTTTATTGTTTTTAAAGGTCAGTAAATTATAGACAATTATCCTACCTAGTTTTTAGGGGTTTTTGAGGATAAAATGATTACAAAAAAATAAAGGGAATTAAATACAATAATTTAATGGTAAATTATACACAATATGATACAGTATAAGAATACAGAATTGATGGGTATTTTTATTGGATTGATTAAGCAGGGGGTTTAATTTACATCTTTTAGCATGATGAATACAAGATTCATCATACCCCTATACTTAAACCATGCTCGTCCTCGAGCATCTAAAGAATGAAGGAGTCAGATTAATTCCTGACAGTTCGCGTGAAAAATTCAAGGCTCGATCTTTCGAAGACCCCTGACCTAAGTTTTCCTAAAATTCTGGATTTATCCAAGCCTTAGTCAGAAGGAATCCAACTTCTCTAATTATCAGACTCTCTTTTTGTACATATAATATAGGGATATGACATTTAGTGTACTGCATTTCATGAGAGCCGAGTCGATGCATCACTCAAAGTTCCAGTCCCAAAGACTCTCCTCTAGACCTAACCCTCAATACTATGGAATAAGTCTATTCTTGCTTCAGTCAACCGTCTCATTAGTTCGTCAGACTTGAAATGTTAATGGACGACCAGATGATGGAGGTAATGGGATTATGTCTATTTTTCTCACCCTCGCATTGGAACAAGGGGCCTCTCGTGTGCCTTATTACTCAACACATGTAAATTTTAATATTGTTGATCAATGTATCCGTCAAGAGAGTTGGACTCGTCTGCACTTGTTTTTCTGGGAGTACATCGGGGTGTGTCTTTTCTGAGTATCTAAGATACCTTCGACACCTAGACTTGTATCGCTTACGATGCAAGGCCCTTTTTGTGGTGTCAGCCCGACTCCTTGGTCCTAATTAGCTCTTGGTCCAAGTTGACACTTTGAAAATGTTTGGGAGCGCTCGCCATTGGTGGAAGATCATTTGTATTTTGACTTTGGTATTCAAAGCTTTTATTTTGACATTTCATTTCTTTTGTTGGATAGCTCCACTGCTTTTACCAAAAGTTGGCGCACACTGGTCAACAAATTCCTTTAAGTTTCATCACACCCTGGCACATAGGTACATATCAAAGAGATAGCATATGAATCTTGTTCACATACTGGCTAGGGTTTTGCTGACACTCAGGTTTTCTGAAGCCTTTATTAACTTTATCCCATCCTCGAATATCATTAGATCAGGTCTAAACTCAAATCTCTGGTTCCTAGTTCATCAAGTGATATCTCAACTCAACTCATCAATCATGCAGTTGTGGAAGTGACTGTGCTGATCATATTTTCTTGAAGATAGAGATGAAGAGTGCAATATAGCACTCAAATCTTTCAAACCAAGGAAGTGTGGTTATTTAAGTCTTAAAAACCCTAATGGCTAAGGCACTTTAACTCAGACTCTCAAGTCCTCAAAATCCTCAAGCCTTGAGTGAGTGTGAATGTGTCAGGAATACACCAACTCCTTAGGTTAGTGAATTTTTTTGTGAATTTGGTTTTTGCAAATTTTTATAGGTTTTAATTTTTTTTATTCCTCGGAGAGACAATGACTGGCCCAGGAATGGCATGGCAGAGCTATCAAACAAAGAAATCAAGACTATCCTGCAGAAACTTGTTAGTCCAAACAGGAAGGACTGGTCTCAACTCTTGGACTCGGTCCTATGGGCTTACCGAACTGCCCACAAGTCTCCTTTGGGCATGTCTCCCTATTGTCTTGTATATGGAAAACCGTGCCATCTACCCGTGGAAATAATTCACAAGTCTCTTTGGGCAATCAACAGTTGCAATTTGGACTCACGCAAAAGTGGTCAGAAGAGAAAAGACGATCTGAACAGGCTCTTGGAATTCCGAGACTATGCATACGATAACACCTTGATGTACAAAGAGAAGGTGAAACGCTGGCATGACCGGCACATCAGACGAAAGACCTTTGACGTTGGACAGAAAGTGTGGTTATTCGATGCAAAGTTGCGGATATTCCCGGGTAAATTAAAGCGTAAGTGGACAGGGACATTTCGAGTTTGTGAAGTGCGTGACAATGGAAGCATTGCTATATCAGAATTGTCCCCTGACGCACAGCCCTTCGTCGTCAACGGCCAACTACTGAAGCCTTACTTAGAACCAGATGCATTCTTGGCCGTTGTTGACTCTATTCAGCTTGTGCAACATGATGACACCTCCACAACTACTACAGCGTCAGAAGATTCAGACGATGTACTCCAAGAACTGTTTATCTGATTTTCTTCTTTTCTTCTTTTCCTTTTCTATTTTCTTTTCCTATCTAAAAGGTGCCGCCCTTGTAGACAGTTTTCTATACTTAGGACGTACTTTGTCCTAAGTATAGGGTGGATGTGCACCCCGAGTTTTTTATTTCATTCCGATCCTCTCCATTGTCTCCTCTTCTTGTCTATACTTAGGAGTATCTTACCGTAAGTATAGGGGGAGACAATCTGAGTACGATCTGTGTATTCCCACCCTTGACCCTCCCCGCTTTTTGTACAGTCTGCTATACTTAGGATTACTTGATCCTAAGTATAGGGGGGACGGTCAACTTCTCATTCATTCATTTCATCCATCTAGATTCTTTAGATCTGTCTATACTCAGTACGAGTTATGTATTTGCTTTTCCTTTCGACCTATGAGGACATAGCTCAAGCTAAGTATAGGGGGGTCGTATACACCATGTATATAGTATAAGCCATAACTTATACTGAAAAATAAAACATTAATTCAATCTAAAAAGCAATAAGTAACTCTATAATAATAAAAGATGATTGTGAGCTCCTCAGGCTCTTTGTATGTATACTGATTATTAAGTCAGGAAAAATGTTTTGTGAAAGAAAGTTCTCTTTGAAAAACCTCGTGAAAATTGTTTGAAAATAGTGTGTACAAGTATTCAACCTTTGAAAAATCAGTTTTGTGTGTAAAATTTTTTTTCTTTGAGTGAAATCAAAAATGTGTGAAAATCAGTGTGCACATGATTGCAAAAATTTGATTGTCAAAATTGTTTTGAAAAACCTATCTATGATGTGTAAAACCTTTGTAAAATCATTTTCAAATACGTGTACATGTTTGCAAAATTATTTTGTACTAAAGCTTTCAAAATTCTTGTGAAAATGATTCTTGAATAAGTCTGAGGAGTCTGCACAAAAATCTCTTATACAAAAATAAGCATAATCCCAAATAAAGCTTAAAGAGCCAAAACCTTATTATACATCAAATACAGTTTTCTTCTTTTGTATATACTGATTAATAAATCAGGCTAGACACCTATACAGTATGATTGGAAAAACTAGTGTGACCTGTTTTGAAAAATTTGCTGTGAAATGTTTTCAACTTGTGTGAACTGTTTGGATTACAAAACTTTTCTTTGTGTGAAAGAAAGGATTTGAAAAACCTATGTGCAAATGTTTTGAAAATGGCTTGTCAAAACTATTGTGAAAAATGTATATATAGTGTGAAAAATCTTTGCAAAAATAGTTTTCAAATCTGTGTAAATGATTGCAAAAATTATCGTGTACTAGAGTTTGCAAAATTATTTTCAAAACTAGACCTGAAGAACAAGATCACTATTACAAATACTTGTAAATCAGAAATAAAATGCATAAAATTCTTCCTTAACAATCGAAATAAACTACTTCATTAAAACCTGTAGAGTCTTTAGAAATCCATACAGTTTGTAAATAAGGTGGTACGCCCGTGTAAATAATTGTATATACCTTCTTGTATGTGTCAAGTTTTTATTTGCAAAAATTTCTTTGTGTAAAAATATTATTTGATTCTTTTAAATTCTTTGTGAAAAAATGCATCATTCATTGTGCATAGCATAAGCATACCATTCATATTCTTTTTGAGTGAGCTTGATGATTGAATCAGTCCAATAAAGTCTCAAATTGGAGCTTGGTTAGACCTTACCGCACCTAACTGCACTGGAACCTTATGGGAACTAGGTCTAAGGTACTTCAGGTCTATACAGACTTAATTCTTTGAGAAATCAGGGCTGGGTTCAAGTCACCTCAGTGGACTAACTAGAACTTTTCGAGACACACGTATGACTCTTGCCGACCGTGACCTAACTTGGACACTTGCACCTTTCACTTGGCTCAACTCAGTTGGAGTGGTGAGGGGGTTGGATTTGCCAGTCTGAGACGCACACGAGTGGAAACATACGTCCTCGTCTAGGGAGGGAAGTGCATCCCAACCTGGTCCAATAGCCATGAGGTCTAAAGACAGGAGATTGTGGGTTGCGATAAAGCTTCAAAAGAGGGATAGTCTACTGGCTCAAGAGGAAAAACTCCTTATGTAAATGCTGCTGTGAATAGTATGTTGAAAAAAATGGTCAGGCTTGTACAAAAATAAAATGCCTGCAAAGTATGTACAAAGTCAATAAGCAAGCTTGAGTTCTCAAGTCAAATATGTGAGCCTGCAGCTGGATGACTTGACTACACTGGTCTTGCATCCTAGGATAGGTAGCTACACTGGCTACCGTCCATTCTTCTCTTCACCCCCTCCTCCTGAGCTGGTTGCCACTTGAATTTAGAAGGGAATACCCTGCTCCTCAAGGAAAGAGCTGTTGGATTGGGGAATCATTGGGTTGTCATTCTGGAGAAGTCAGTTCCTTTATCATTTCAGTTGGGGAGAGCCACTATCACTTACACTGTACAAGTCAGCTTCATAGTTATAAGGGTTTGCGTATGATGTAGACCAGTTCTGACCAGGCTATTGAGGTGGTTTGAACCGAGTTCTGAGACTATCTAAGGCTGTTGTATTTTAGAGCTGGTTCCCGACTAGGTTCCACACACATTTACACCCAAGGTCTGACAGGAGCTCCAAATTCAGATTTTATAAAGACATGCATTGCACTGAAAGCACCCCTATTCACTCTATCCTTCTTAAATTGTCCTTTTTTCTTTTCTTTATTTTTTGTACTTATTGCATAAGTGTTTGCTAGGGACTAGCAAAGGCAAGTATAGGGGGTGATGAATCTCCATTTCATCACCTTTATTCTATCATTTTGGCCTCAAAAACCCCAGCAAATGCATGTAAATAGCATCAAATTGTACATAATAGCCTTCATCATTCATTGTATGAATTATACATTAAATACTGTGTTTAATGCCAAAATTATAGAATAAAGAAAAGAAAAGAAAAAGGAATAAAATATTGAAGATATTTTATGACCCAAACTCCGAGACCAAGGTCAGCATGGAATTGGTCGACAAGGAATAAAGTAGGGGGAGATAAGGGCCAGTATACAATAAATACCTCATTTATTTATTCATTTATTTATGCATTTTTGACACCTATTTTGTACATAATTATTTATTCATCAAATAAAGAAACTTTATTCATGAAAGTTGTAGATAATAATGTAAATAAAAATACAAAATTGAGTTTGTGTAAAAATAATACTCAGTGTATATTTTATACACAGAATAAAAAGCCAAAATCTCAACTTCACAGACCCATATCTTGCAAATAAAAACTCCAAATCACCCAAACTCACCTTTAATTGTATATAGCTTTCCAAGAACTATTTAATAAAACTGGTTTCATAATTTTTGGAGCCCATCTGTAGAAGTTAGGTTTTTGGCCCTCCTTGTATCTAGGACTGATTAAAATATTCATTTTATGCAATATTTATTATTTCTATAAACTTATATTTTTAGAATTTTGTAAATAATGTACACAATACATGTACATATTAAAAGTAAAAGAAAACCAAAAAAGGAATTTATAAAATAAAATAAGTCTATAAAATTCATAGACAAAATACCTATGCTATCCATCTATATATAAATAAAAAGGACTTTATTCTTTTATTCTTTTATTATTTTATATTTTTATAATAATGTAAATAATACATATAACCTATTAAAAATATAAATCCAAAATAAAAATCGAGAAAATACACTAAATAAATTAAGTATACAAAATACATAGGTAAAAGACCTATAAGGATACCTACATATACCTATACCTATTTATTTAAAAATAAAAATAAACTCCTAAAAATTAAATAAAAATACCCTCACACTCACAAAAATAAATTAAAAATTTATAAAATAAACAAATAAAATAATAAAAGAAAATAAACAAATTAAAAATAAAATACACAAAAATACATGTAAATACATACATATACACATTATTAAATTAAAACTATAATAAAACACTTCGAAAAATTCAAAAAAAATCACAAATAAATACTACATGAAAAAATACACATTTTTTAAGTTTTAAGAAAATTCAAATAAAATCATTTACTATGGTGAATAAATCAATTTAGGATCAAAATTCCTATTTTGTCTTTTAGCGGCTGACGTGGACCAATGGGGTGCCGGCCCTTGTTGACCGCCTGGTCAACTGTCCCATCTGGGACCTGGCGCCTCTAGACTGTCAACTCCCCGGATTTCTTCACTATTTTACGGCCATTCCATCCATCGATCGAGCTCGCTTCCTTCACAAGAATTGATCTCTGATCATCCATGATGCCCGCCAATAACTTGGATCGATTGGATACTCATTGGATCATGCAATAATCGCCGGTCAATAAGGCACCATGCCAATGTCTATAAATAAGAAGCTCCGCCCCCTTTCGCAAATTTGGCCAATTTTAGTCCAACCAAAAGCCTCGATTTCGTCCCTGGAAGGTTCCTCGTGACAGGAGGGGTGTTCCAGCGCTTCGAATCGGCCGGAGGAAGGAGGATTTTGTCGCGGCGGAGCTCCGGCATCCGCCCTGCTCCCTGGTGGCCCCCAAGTATAAGAGATGTCCTTTTTATGCTTTTTAGTTAGGTTCTGATGTTAGTTTTTAATTCCAGTTGTTAGTTTAGCCTTTAGTTAATCATAGTAGCTTAAAACAAAAATTCGAAGTTCGCCGGAGCTCCACTTTGGCGACTTCTTCACTGTAAACCCGATCGTGTCCGACCGCCACGTGCACCCCATTTCGATCCCTATCGCATTCTCCATCGATCCATCGCCTTTGACCAACCGAGGACCTTTGGTCTTCGTGAATCGGGGCTCCACCTCCGCCGTACGCCGGAGCCCCTCCGTCTCGCTCCATTTCGCTGCAAAGCTTCAAAACCCCGGGTCGAGGAGGTAGCCCTCGCTCCCCCGGTTCTTCCTATGCAGGTACAACGAGGAATGGAGCTCATCTGGGCTCGCATCGAACCAGGAAGAGGTTCCTGGAGGTCCTGTGCTTCATCGACCTCGTCCGAGCGACTCGGACCTCCAGGAGCCATGAGAGGACCATCAGACGACGCGGAAGCCTCCCAGCTATGTCCAGAGCACTTCAGATGCGAGGGAGGTGCTCGGAGGAGCCCAAGCTGCTCGATCGAAGCTCGCCGGGGGCGAGCTTCTTCCCTGTTCTTCCAGACACCTCCAGCGCCGTCGGATCAGGAGGCGAGGCCCAGATTGAAAGACAACCGTCCGATGAAGACACGCGCCAACCGTCAGATCTGCGAGGAGCTTCTAATCCGAACCCTTCATCGACGAACCGATATCTGCCGTCAGATGGGCGACACGTGGATAAGTGGCGCATCCAGCGCCGCAGGATGAAGCGTCTTAGGGGGTAAACTTCAAAAACCTCCCCCACCTTTTTGTATTTATAGTTTAGTACCAAAAATAAAAAGTCACATTATAAATAAATTGTATAATTTGCATTACGGCCCCTGGAGTTTTTATATTTGCAGTTTAGTCCCTCCGCGCCTCACGTACAGCACCCACGTGAGGCGCGTGAAATTTGCATTTAAACCTCGCCGGATTTTAGTATTTGTAAAATGGCCTAGAAAATAAAAATAAATGTTTATTTCTGTTGTAATTTTTGCATGGATGCCCCTGATAAATATTTTAATTGCAAAAATGCCCCTGTTAGGCCATTTATTTTTGTATGCTTTGTCCATTTATTTTGTGCTTCATATTAATTCGAAAAATCTTGCAAAAATGGATATAAGCTCTTGTTAGTGTACCCTTGCACGCTATATTTTTAGTTTTTCATTTTGTTACATTTTTGCATTTATTAAAAATCAAAAACGTGCCTTTTAATTACTGTCTAACTTATAAAATTCCAAAAAAATATTAAAAGACCTCGAAAAATTGCAAAAAAATCCCTAGTATGTATTTTGACCTATTTTAGTGTCAATCCAAAAATCCCTAAAAATCTCAAAAGAAAAACCTTAAAAACTCAAAAATACCCAAAAACTTCAAAAAAATGTAGAAAATCAAAGGAAAATCAGAAAAATATAAACTCAGTCTCTATTTCTTCTATATTTTATTCTCTTTATTTGAAAATTAGTGTGGAAAAAATTTGAGGCTGTTTGCTATTTTTAATTCCTATTTTTCTTACAGCCAGGCCCTATTTCCCTGTTTTCTCTTATTTTGCTATTTAAAAATATTAAAAATGTTTTGAAAAATGCCCAAAAAATCACAAAAACAGTAGAAAATCTTGAAAATACCAAAAAGGCTGTAATTCTGAATTTTTAACCATCTTTGTATATTTTTATAAATATTATAACTCCTCTTTATATATATATGTATATATTACCCTATAAAAAAAGAAAATGATAAAAAAATGCATATCTATATACATATATATATATATATTAATATATGACATTCTATATAAATAAATATATATATATATATATAATTTATATATACACCTAATGTATGTATTATATGCTATGTTCTCACCTTCTATGATTACATATACATCTATATATTTATATTCTATAAATTATATATATATTACCTAATTGTATTATTAAAATAAAAATTAAAAAATATAATATAAAAAAAGAGATAAAAACCCACAAAAATAGGCTTCACACATGGATGACTCTGTGGTACATGTAGGCTATTGCATTTTGTATTGCTCTCTGTGGTTCGACCTCTACCTACTTAGTCACTATACATCTTGTGGTAGAGTAATAAAAATTAATTCACATTTTTGGGCTTAATTTCTTCATTCTTTTATTGTGGGTTAATTGTTGATTAACTTGGGTATTCTGCGAGCGGTCGCCTCAGCGACACCTTATACATATCATTCATGGTGATCCTTGCGGAATTATCGGTTATCAAGCATGTGCCTCACGTGCGTGCCTGGGTATTTTACAGGGAAGCCCTTCAGATTTTTGGAAATTACAAAAATGCCCCTGTGCACAATGGAGAAATTGCATAAGGGCCTAGGCGGTTTTTGGTAATTGCATTTTGGTCCTTCCAGGGACCTAAATGCAATATTTATCTCTTTATTTTATTGCATTTTTATTACAATTATGCTCTTGCGCTGTTTTTAGCATAACTTGAGCATCGTAGGTCCAAATTGCATGATTTTAGTGCCGTTTTGATCCTTGTTTTGTCCTCTACATTTTAACATGCTTAATTGTCTCAGTTGCTCCTGTTTTAATTAAAGTGAATTTTTATTTGCTAATTGAGACCCTGTTCTACTCATGCTTGCTATGATTGGCTGACCGTTTTCAATGATGGATTAAATTGACTCTGACTTCAATTTATATTTTGTTGCTCGCATTTTTAGGGTATAATTGTAGGCTTTATTTAGCATACATATTCTCTTGCATACTCTCTCATGCATCATTTTAAATTGCATACAAATAAATAAAAAAATGCATCCATCTTAGCATCGCTTTGTAAATTGCACAATTCTTCATGTGGACCTGAAATTGGAATTAATTGACATTGTGCCATCATGAATCGAAATTCGATAAACATATCTAGACAGTCGTGTCCCTGTGTTCGACCTTGGTAGACTTGCGATGTGCAGTGAGCTCGAGATCACCACAATAGCATTTGTAACTGGATATGATTGAATAAATAACTATGCATGTCGTACGTGTATGGTACAATGTTTTTAAATCAGACCGGCAGGTTCGAGCGATCTAACTGGAGAACTGGGCTGAGATCGGTTAGGTCAATCAGTTTTTGCCGGTTCGATTTGAATTTCAAATTTTAAAGAACCTGTACGGTTCAACTTATTAATTTTAACCCAGTTTAATCAGGTTCAATCAAAGTTGAACCGCAATTAATTTCAAATTCCTAACCAACTACTATAACATAACTTTTGCTTGTAATGAATTTTAAATATAATTAAACTGCTATTATGTTATAAAGTAACTAGTCCAAATAATATATATATATATATATGATATGTATGACATTTGATGGTGCATACGAAAAACTAGTTTATGTATAGTGTGAAATATATGCATTGTCTATGTATTTTATTTATATTTCAAGTATATTTAAGTGTATATTATATATATTATTTCATTTTGGTTTGATTATCCGGTTCAACCACTTTTTATCACCAATCTGATTTAATCCAATTTTAAATAATAATGATGTCATAATCCTGTTGAACCGATTTGATTACATGATTCAATCTGATCCGACCATTCCGATAAAGTTTTTGGTTCGTTGCCTGGTTCGATTTCAAAAACATTTGTATAGTGTATGTTAAAGTAACATTGCCTAGGCATTTCCGTAGTAGTTATATAGATTTGGACCCTGAGAGAGAGAGAGCACTTTACTTGTTTACTATTAAACTTGTGGTTAGCATTAGTCTCGTTGCTAGGCAATTGCTTACCATCTTACTTTTGTGTGGAAACATGTGCAACTTTGTAACCACCGCGTCAGTGATGACCGTAAAGCTATAGAGCTTCCGTAGACACGCTTGCACCATGCATGGTGCGTTTAGACCTGTGAGTGGTTTCTTTTCTGATTTTTAGAGACATTATAGTGAGATATTTTGAGAGCTTTAATATACATCTAGTTGTACTTGTGCATATCATTTTACATATGGACTGAAACTATATATAATTACTAAAATTGTTTTATTTTCTATCTCATATTATTGTATTTCTCACATTGTTATATATTTTGAATGTTAATCTAATGTGCATGAGAGATTTGTTGAGTATCATAAATTGTGATGACGGAGATTGTAGGTCTAATGCACCCCTCCCTTTAGTCCAAATGGCTGGATGGTCGAGCTTTACACGGCGGAGGGGACAGTCGATGAGGATGAGGAGGAGATGGTCGAGGAGGAGGTGGGGATGGAGAAGGAGGGGACAAAGGAAGAGGAGGAGGGGTTGTAGACAAGAGGGTCGGTGAGGAGGAGGAGGAGGGAGCGACGAAGGATATGGCCTATGAGAAGGAGAAGGTCAGGACGAGGAAGAGCACGAGATGGGGGGATGTTATGTTGAATAAGGAGGAGAAGAGGGGAGGAGCGGGTTTCGTTGCTGGAATTGGGGTGGTGGGGAGGTGTGCGGCGTTTGAAAATTTGCAGAGAAAAAGCAATGGTATTGTGGTCACATAGATATTACCGTATTCTTATCTGTTTTTTAATACGGATGTGGATATGGATATTGATAGGTATTAAAACTATCTTATCATATCTTTAAAAAACGGATATAGATGTAAAACGGATATTGATCGCATACAAGTAATATTAGAAATACTCTATAGAATCAGCTTAAATATATACGAATTGGACGGAAAACACATAATATAAATTTACCATATGTGTTTGTATCATGAAAATTATACAAATATGGTAAAAGAAGATATATAATTATGTTATATGGTTAAAAATAAATCTATAACTATATCTATATACAAAAATGGATATACGGATACATATGTTTGAAGATATCAAAACGATATCCATATACGTATCTATTTTAAAACAGATACAAATACGGATGTCAAAATATATATGAAACGGATACGACGACGGATCGAATATGGATATATTCGTAACCGTTTGCATCCTTATGTAGAAACATTGGGCACCATATTGCAATTGCATGTGCTGCCAATGTGGATCACAATATCAATTATGACTACATTGGCATCATATATGGTTGCATTCGGTGGGCGAATTTTCATGTAGCGTGTTTACAGCAAGAGGTGAATGTAACACCTTAAACATAATATCACATCTAGTAATCACAAAGTATAGTAGTAATTTATAAAATTAAAAATAGTGAGGACTACTACTAAATAATATAGGCTTAAACATTTTGAGATGTAGTCTCCGATTGGGCTCAAGCCTAACAAATTATCTAGCCAATTATCCCTGCTAATGGACAGAGTGTAGAACCCGAGACGTCACGGAGGCAACTCATAAGAAGGTCTGTAATGATTTTTAATTAATGCTATTTGTCTAACTGAGGATGTAATGATTTTTAATTAATGATATTTGTCCTTTCTCCTAATTTGATATGTAACAGCTAAAAATATCTCCAAACTCTTTATTCCATTTACCGTAGTTTTGTATTCCTTGAAATATATATTCTACACTGTTAACATAAAATAAAGTATATTGACATAATGTTACATAGGTATTTAGCATATATAGGGGGGAGGAAAGCTATATCATGATGTAGCTAACCTTAGCTACATCATGGGTATTTTCGTTCCTTTTTTTTAAATAAATGCTTCCATAGATTTTCATAAATATATCCCTCTAATATATTATTCAAATTTTGTCAGAAACAGAGACTCCTACGGCCTCCATCCAGAACAGGTAAAATACAGTAAATATGTGACCGTTAAAAAACGACTGTCTGGATGAAGGCCATAGGAGTCTCTGTTTCTGACGAAATTTGAATGACATATTAGAGGGATATATATATATATATATGAAAATCCATGTAAGCATTTTTTAAAAAACAATAAAAACAGTGACGAAAATATCCTTTATGTAGCTAAGGTTAGCTACATGTTGTAGCTTCCTTTTCCTCATATATATATATATATATATATATATATATATATATATATATATATAGGATATCTTTCAAATGAGACTTGGTCCTTCCATTCATATGGAAGGCCAACAATCCCATACGTTGGATCCGATGCATATTTCCATCAACGGCTATTAGGAAAACCACCTTCCATAATCAAAAACCGCTGATCTAATGAGTGTCGCGCCATCCAAAAATAGAATTTTTTCAATGGCATCTGTTTCCGTAATTTATGCTTCATAAAAGCCCATAATTCTGTCCACGTCATTTATTAGCCTATTTACTCTAATTAGATCCACGTCACATCTGTCCAAATAATCCTATTTTTTCGATTATTAAATTACACAATTACGGTTTATTTGACGAGATCTTATGTTTTGTTTTCTATCAACAGTATTTCATACGATTAATTTTGTATTCCAAATACTAAACAACAGTAACTTTATTTCATACGATGGTTTGATTGTTTTGATTGTTTGTGTAATCCTTTTATTAACTAATAATATATAACGTCAATACGTTATTAAATCAGATATTTATATTGTATTTTTTCCTATTAATTTGTTTTTTTTGTATAATGTTGTATTATGAACCATTATTTAGTATAATACATCCATTTTTTAATCAATCTAATTGATTTTAAATTAAAATCATGATTTTTCGTTGTCACTAAACCATGTACAATCATCCATTAAATTTAGGATTTGTTTGTTAGCATTAATTTAAAAAAGACATCTTTCATAGTACGTGACCAATTTGTTTTATATTTCATAATAATTTTTTATACCACATACGTTCGTCATTTGTATTTATAGTGCATGTTTTGTATAATACACTTGTATAATTGTATTCTAATTATCCAGTATTTGAAGCATGTTTTTAAAAACTCTGGCATCGAATTTACTTTTTTGATATTCCGACAATCCTTTAAATAAAAAGTTCGTTATTAGAATTCCCATAATTGTAGGAACAAATAGTTAAAACCTTTCCTTAAAATAGTATCTGATGAAAACCGTACTATTTTATTTTGTATAATTTATATCTCATTTCTCAGAACAACGTTTTATTTAGTATTTTAACATGTTGCTTTGTAGGATACATCCAGTCTTTTGTAGACAAAAACACACGTTCTTCAGCCATTTTTGTCACGTTCTAAAATGTGATATTCCTATATTAGGCAGCCCTTAAATTCAGGAGTCGATAGTTATTGTAAGTCGATTTTTGTAGAATATGGTGGTTTTAATCATATCCGTTGGAATTAGATCCGATGGCTAGGATGCTTGGCCTTCTATTTGAATGGAAGGACAAGTCTCATATGAAAGGCCCCATATATATATATATATATATATATATATATATATATATATATATATATATATATATATATATTAGGTTTCTATCAATTGTGCCCCTCCAAGATATTGCAATATCAGTTATATCCTTTCTTTTTTTAGGATTATAACTTGTGATCCTTACTTCTTGTTGTCCTATCACTTGTACCCCTCCGTTACTTCGGTCGTTACAAAGTTGCATAATATGGCATTTCAATGCATTTGTCTATCATTTATGCCTCTATGTTATTTTGACCGTTAATGTGGTAGTGGTTATCTGATTTTGGCATGTCTTGTATGGATAGATGGCGTGGATAGTTTTGCAAGTATACATTTCACTTGATATTACTTATAATTGTATTGCATGATTTTAGTTGTAATATTGCAAAATCTGATTTATAATTACCATAATTGACCATCGTGTTTCCTAATTGAGATATTGCTGCAAACCATATTGTTTCCCTTAGTACAAAATTTATTATACTTTTTTCCCGAAATATAATAAGCATGAGAAATCCTGGTGTGATTGCATGCTCACACCGATCGAAAAGCGTGAAAGAAAAAATTTAGTAGCGGAAATTATTATTTTAACAGCTTGAACTTGAATATTTTGGATGATTGTTGATGGATATAACTGTGTCTAAATTCAACAAGTGAACTTGAGTAGAGAGGATCGTCTATTGTAGAGTCTTTTGCAGCAGACTCTGCAATAGGGTGTGGGCCGTTCGATCTTGATCGAGCAGTCCACACCCTCTACTACAGAGTCTGTTGTAGCAGACTCTAAGAGACGATCCATCTCCAAACTTGAGACCGATTTTTCTTTACGATGACAACATGGACCGGTCGTTGCTGAAATGAGAAGTAATGCCCTCAATCCATATGCTAAAACTCAATCGAAAGCAACCTCATCAAAGGTTTCCTTCAAAGAAGAAAGAGAGAGAGAGATGTGGAATATATATGTGGATAAGGAGAGAACAGCTTAGCGAGCAATGAAAGGTATCTCATACCCCCATCCTTGTAAATAATACCGGTCCCTCTCATCCCATCACATAGCCACCATGTCTTCTATACCTTTCAGCTCCCTCTCCTTCCTCTTCGTGGTTGCCCTCTTCCAAGGTTGGTCTTCCTCTCCCATCAAATCTCATACACCTCATTTATTTTGTATTTTTATTTTATTTTATTTGTTTTTTTTACTCTCTTAGTTGGAGACACATGCATGCTTGCTTGTGTATGCCATTGATGTACTTTATAGCTGCTTATACATTATGTATATAAATAAATAAAGGGATTTTTACACCTATAATCTTGAGTAATTTCGTAATTATCGCAGAAACCTTCTATAATCACGAATTACACCTATGACCTTGAATAGTACTTAACTCTTACACTCATAACTAAATGTTAATTTCTACCCAATTTTCCATTAAGTATAACGATATCCGTTAAGTTTTTACATTTTATACCCTTTCAATTTCCATTATTTACGAATGGCCTCTCCTCCTCCTCCAGCGAGGCAACCCCCCCCCCCCTCCCACTGACTTCCTCCTGCCGGAAGCCCGCAACCTCCCTCCCCCGATCTCCTCCTCAAGCCAAGCCCGACCCCCACGACACAACCCCCCTCCCCCGACCTCCTCCTCCAACCAAGCTCGACCCCCCACGATGCAAACCCCCCCCCCCCTCCACTGACTTTCTCCATGTCCACCGTTGAATCCCTTCCCTGAGCCCCTCGCATCCCCCGCCCCCCGACCGTCTGCAAGCCCACGCACCCCTCCTCCGACCGCCCAAGAGCCCCCCACACCCTTGCCCCTGACAGCCTGCAAGAGCTGCCCCTGCCTACAAGAGTCCCCTGCACCCCCGACTGCCTGCAAGAGCCCCCTAAGCTCGAAGCCCTTCCACCCCATGGAAGCCCGTCCACCTCGAGTCCCTCTCAAAGTACCCATCGGCCTTGCAAGCCCCCACCCCGGGCGCCGTAGTCGCCTACAAGAGTCCCCACCCGCGTCTCGTCTGCAAGCCCCTCTCGAAACCTCCCTCACCTCTGACGTGACTGTCTGCAAGTCCTCCTCCGCCTGGAAGAAACTCATTTTTTTTCTTTTTACTTTTGAATAATTCTACTCATTAGATTGTGGATTGGTTAGATTAACTCACCCGTATGGTTGAGTTAATGACCTAAACTAACGGAAGGTTATGGGTGTAAAACGGAGTACGTATTCAGGGACGTGGGTGTAATTCGTGATTATAAAGAGTTTCTGGATAATTATGAAATTACTCAGAGTTATGGACGTAAATATCCCATAAATAATTACGGAAATATAATTATTGCGATCTGGTATCCTCTCATGTAAGTGGTACCACAACATGGTCTGTCGTGATGATCTCCATCGTCCATAGGAAATCCAAAGGATAAGACGGAAACAGATGCGTAATTAGGGATGGAAACGGATATGGAAACGTTCGGATGTTAACTTACCGTATTCGAAAAATCATCGAGTATGAATATATGTATCATACGTATGATCGAATGTGAATCCGTATACGGATATAAAACTCTAAAAATGTCCGAATACGAAAACGGATATGATTTTAGTAAAAAAACGTTGGATCCGAATCCGGATATCCGAATATAAATTCTTTTTTCTCTTTCCGCATACCTATTTTCCAGGCCTAAAGAGAATTGGATTCTCAATAGCATGAAGCCTTACGTTTCCATATCCCATTCGTATCTTTTATCTTTAGTAAATTCTCTTCCCATAAAAATAGCAATTTCCATAAAAGAATTGTAGTTAGTGAAAGCACATTTTTCTGTATAAATACATGTGTTTTCTCAAGTTATTTATGTTATTTTATCCACCTATATTATAATTTTGATCCACTTCATACTTATAACAATTGGATGGCTTGAATCCATATTTGTAATAGATACTTATTTGAGCATGCTTGTATTGGGTCTTTATTTTATTTATATGCATATTCGCTTTATATTCGATCTATATTCGTATTCGCTTTTTATTCGAACCATATTCGGATTTTTGATGAGTATTCAATCCGAATTCGTATCTGATTATTAATTGGAATGGTTTTCAAAATCCATATTCGATAAGTATCTGTAACTAGATTCATATTCGATATAGATGGAGCCAGTGGCGGGTCCGGGATTACAGACTAGACGGGGCACACCAACAAATAATAATAATAAATAAGATGCAATAATAAAAAATTATTAAAAACATCCATGTGTGTGGAGATATATAAAGTATTGCACATCTAGCTTTTGTATTTTGAAAATACATGTCTATAATAAAAGCACCTAAAGGACATCTGCAACATTAAACACAGATGTTAAAATGATTGGATTCTGATTGCATTAGCCACTTTTGGTAAAAAATATATTTTTTGTGGATAAACATACATATATACCTACGAAGTACGGATATATTGTATTATTGTTGCATACGATTGGAGTTGGACACTTGGAGTGTGAGACTAAATATTGCCATGATGAGAAACTAGATGCATAGTATGTCATTGAGAGTGCAACAGTGCAACGGATCCGTGGGGCAACGAGGCGACTGCACGTCCGAGAGATAGGCGAGGCTACGAAGGAACCCGAGTACAAAGACACGCTCCTAGTTCTTGCATGGCACATCCGGGTCTAAAGAAAGGAAAGATCCTTGTCTATTATTATATACAAATACAATGTGGTACTGATATTAATGGATATTAAAATTATTTTACCATATCCTTAAAATATAGATAATGATGTAAAATGGATACTGATAGCATATTGATAATATTTGAAATACACAATAGTTTGGCTTAAATATAAATGAATTGGATGGAAAACATATGATATAAACATACTTAGTACACTTATATCAAAAACATTATACCAAATATGGTGAAAGAAGGTATATTTATGTCATATATGGTTAAAAATAAATTTACAAATATATTTATATATTAAAATAGATATACGATCATGGATAAGGATGTTTGCAAATATCAAAGTGATATCTATATATGTATCTATTTTAAAATGAATACGGATACTGATGTCGAAAACTTTATACAATAGATACATTGGTAGATTGGATATGAATATGTCTGTATCAGCATCCCTAGATTGAGACACAATTTCATTTCTAAATTCACGGATGACAGGGGACACGATGTAAATAAATTTTCAATTCCTAATTTTCGAGTGAGGGGTGAGATGGTACAATGCACGTTGCTACTTTTTATATTAATATTTAATAGGATAAAAGTAAGAAGAATTGAAAAGTTTGAGGGGACACATGTTCCCTTTAACCAATATATATGTCTCCTTTAACCAATACTAGTACATTACCCGCGCTTCGCAGCAGTATGATTTTTTTATTGATCCAATGCAAAATAAAAGGTTAATTATGAAGTTTCTCAAAAAGATGAATAAAAACATCTATAAAAATGATTTTATGTGTAAAGAATCAATTAAACATTTACTTCTAAATAATTAAATGATTTGTAGAATATTTATTCGAGTTCATTAGAAATATTTTACGATGTCGAATCCATTTCAATTAATAGATATCTGTTGTAAATCCAGAATACTAATGTATGCAACAGTAGATATGCAAATTTTAAAAAATAATATTTAAGAGGTAATGCATAAGAGTGTTTGTTGTTTGCTCATCTCATTGAACTTACCATCATATCAAATCGCTTCCACATCTCATCGCAATGATAGGCCTCTGTCCTCGAACATACCTCCTGGAGGTTAATGCCCACACTTCATGTAACGTCCCGGGCTTAGGTCCCCGGTCCGTTATCGAAGCATTACTGACCCTGACAACCTCTTGGGATCGGGCCCATACGAACCTGATTAACCAACCCCAAAAATGCTTAAGCCGGATTGTTCGGTAGTAAGCCCCTTCACTATTTATCCCACCCGGAATTTTTGTGTTCCACAGTATGGGACATTTGTTTGGGGTTTTTACAACCTCCCCCACTTATATTTGCAACGTTCTCGTTGCGACATGGCACATCACTTCTTCCCAGTGACAGTGGCGGCTGCACGCTCCGGGTAGCCATTTCCTCCAACCTCTTGTAGGGGCGGCTCCACCTCTCGGGTAGCCCTTTCCACTGTCAGAGGGTGTTCGGCTCTGATACCTGTTGTAAAAACCCCAAACAAATGTCCCATACCGTGGAACACAAAAAATTCCGGGTGGGATAAATAGTGAAGGGGCTTACTACCGAACAACCCGACTTAAGCATTTTTTGGGGGTGGTTAATCGGGTTCGTATGGGCCTGATCCCAAGAGGTTGTCAGGGCCAGTAATGCTTCGATAACGGACCAGGGACCTAAGCCCGGGACGTTACACTTCATTGCGGATACCTATTTATTTATAAAGTTTACATCTAAAAATATATTGTTTATTATCATATCATGATAGATAACATCAGTAAATATACTATTTCCATATTTACTATTTTCATACATTGTTTTATTATATGTGACTTTTTTTGCAAGGATCAAAACACATATGTCGAAGTGAATATGAGATATGTTCATATGAATATGTATTAAATCTTATGAACCATAATATATCATATATTATACAAAAAATTATACCATATATAATATAATCAAAATTTTTATGATATGATATTATATATTATGTATAGGGATTTTCTAATATTTTTTCATAAATATTAGATCCAATAAGTATTATATCATCTATGGACATATAAATCTTTTATATTATATGTTATGGTTCATATCATTTTAAATATCATGTTACTGCATCTATATAAAAAACGTGAAATATGTCATAAAATTATTACTAAAGAAATGTACCGTAATTTTGGTAAGTTTATCAGCAATTTTAGGGTACATTTAATAAAGTATATTATTAAACATTAATATAATATATTAATTAATATAGAGTAACATGGATATCACAAGAAAACTCAAACATAATTATACAATTCCCATTTTAAAACACACACCCAATGAGTGCGAGTTCAAAGGCACGAGCTAAAAATAATTCAAAATTGATCACAAAATTCAAAATGTTAAAAATAGTTAGTAGTGGGATTTAAACGCACGACGTAGAATTTCAGTCTGGCACTTTTGACCTCTCAGCCAAACCGACCTATCATGATGCCATGTGCCAAGCAATGGGTAAAAAACCCAGCTTTATAATTCAAAATTAATAAAAAAATTCAGAATGTTTAAAAAATGTTAGAAAAGGAATTTGAACCCCCGATCCTCTCAAGGAAGAGGAACTTAGTCTGACGCCTAAGACCACTCAGCCACCCTGTACAGAGTTGATGCCACGTGCCAAGTAATACATAAAAACCCAGCTTTATAATTCGAAATATTATAAAAGGTCAGAAGTGGGATTTGAACCCACGACCTCACAAAGAGCAGAGCTTGAATCGGGAAAGAAACCACTCGGCCACCCTGACCGGACATAATGCCACGTGCCAAACATTGAATAAAAAACCCAGCTTTAAAGAAGGTATATAGATATATGTCCGCTCAAGAATGAAGCGGATATGGAAATAGTCATATAATCCAAATTCCAAAATATATTATTTTACTTCAAGAATCTCTTTATTATTTATCTCAAACCGTGAGGCCGATTTGTAGTTTGCCCCTTAAAAAAGAGAGAAGAAGAAGCTCTGAAACGTCGACGTTTATTTCGCAGGTCTCCCCGCTGCGAGGACCGTCGGCATAAACTACGGCCGCGCGGGCACGGACCTGCCGCCGCCGGCGCGGGTGGCCGAGTTCCTCGCGCGGCGCACACGCGTCGAAGGCGTGCGCATCTACGACGCCGACCCAGCCGTCGTGCGCGCCTTCTCCTCCCTCCCCGTCCCCCTCACTCTCACCGTCCCCAACTCCCTCGTCCCCTCCCTCGCCTCCCTCGCCGCCGCCCGCCAGTGGCTCCGCGCCCACCTCCCCCCCTCCGCCCCCGTCCGCCGCCTCCTCGTGGGCAACGAGCTCCTTTCCTCCTCCAACCGCACCCTCATCTCCTCCCTCCTCCCCGCCCTCCAGTCCCTCCACACAGCCCTCGTCTCCCTCTCCCTCCACACCCGCGTCCAGCTCTCCACCTCCGTCTCCCTCTCCGTCCTCGCCCGCTCCTTCCCCCCCTCCGACGCCCGCTTCGACCCCACCCTCGACCAAGCCGTCGTCCGCCCCCTCCTCGCCTTCCTCCGCGCCACCGGCTCGCCCTTCATGGTCAACGCTTACCCCTACTTCGGCTCCACCCCGGACACCCTCGACTTCGCGCTCTTCCGCGCCGGCTCCGGCGTGGTCGATCGGAACACAGGTCTGCTCTACACCAACATGCTCGACGCGCAGCTCGACGCTGTGCTTCACGCCATGCGCCGTGTGGGGTTCGGCGACGTGGACGTCGCCGTCTCGGAAACCGGCTGGCCCTCGCGGGGGGACGCGTGGCAACGCGATGCCGGCGAGGGGTTGGCCGGGGAGTACGTCAGAAGGCTCGTGGAACTCGTCGGGTCCGGTTCCGGCACGCCGCTGGCGCCGAACCGGACCTTCGAGGTGTACTTGTTCTCCATGTTTGACGAGGACCTCAAAGCCGGACCGGAGTCGGAGAGGAGCTTCGGGTTGTTCCGGCCGGACTTCGGGGAGAAGTACCAGGTGGGTCTGGTGGTCGAGCCGGAGGGGGTGAGAGAGGCCGTGGTGGCGGGGAGCTGGTGCGTGCCGAAGGCGGAGGCCGACGAGGGTGCGCTGCAGGCGAACGTCGACTACGCGTGTGCTCAGGCGGCGGTGGACTGCTCGGCGATAAGGGACGGTGGTGCTTGCTTCTTCCCGGCAACCATAAGAAGCCACGCGATGTTCGCGATGAACGAGTTCTACCAGAGCGCCGGGAGGACCCCCTTCGCCTGCGACTTCGCCGGCACCGGCGTCGTCATCTCTACTGACCCAAGTAAGTAGCAATCTACGTCAAATTATTACAGCAAATATTATTCTTTGCAAAATTATCTTTTATTTGTACGCAAATATAACTATCATTAACGGTTAACTTTTTTTTAAATTTATTGGAATTGTTGCTAATTTAGCTTATATTGTTTGTATGGACAGGTTACGGTGATTGCAAGTATAGGGCCTAGAGGTGGACTTGTTGAGTGCAAACAGAAGGGAGGAGGAGGCATTATTTATTTATTTTATTGTTTTTTTTTTGTTTGAGAAAATTTAGATATGTTGAAATTTCTGTATTTGAGAAAGGCCTTTTGTTCTATGTAATATGGAACTGAAGAAGCACGCACTTGTAATAACCATGTCAATTTTTACCTGATGATCTGGATAGTATCAAATATGGATTTTTGTTGGTTTCTTAAAATCCTCAATCTGTTTTCAGATGAATTGATGTCTGTCTGTGATGACTGGTTTTTAATTCATACAGGAGGAGGAACTGAACCGCAGTGGAACGAGTGTTTTCTGTTCAACATTTCTGGGAAATCACCGGAACTTCGACTGAAGATCATGGACAGCGATAGTGGCACTGCAGATGATTTCGTCAGGGAAGCAACTTGCATACATTAACAGAGCTCTAACTTTACCGCTGATAAATCTAAGTGATCCTCTATGTGCTGACAAGATCTGGAATGCTTGATTTGTTAGGATTCATCTGGAGTCAGTTCTTCGAGAGAAGCCTGCCTCCGACCGTGTACAATGTCGTCAAATTTAACTTAATACTGCTAAGCTCTGTTGGAGATTCTGTATAATCTAATCCGCAATAGAACGATTCTCAATGTACTGAGCTCAAACAACTATTTTAAGCCTTAAACTGAGAGACTCCAGACTGCTTCCTCAGTTCTTGTAAGAATTTAGCAGTATTTTTATTCACAATTTTCCAGATTCATAGCTCCGTAGGTTTAGATTTGAATTTGCCATTGTCCATACTCTTCCAGGATCTTTGTTCATCAAAACTTTACGAAATCGAAACCATTTGTTACTGCCTCTGTGTTTATTGGTAAAAATTTCTATTTCGATTGTTGGGTGATGAGGAGGAAGAAGAGGAAGAAGAAACCTTCGGTGGATGGAAGCAATCGTCTTGACGTCCTCGAGTTGCTCGCTGGTTTTTGCTTCATGCTGCAGTTGGGGACTAAATGGTCCTCTCTTAGTCGCTTCGAAGCTTCATTGTTGCTCGTGATTACAGGTCGAATTGCGTGGAAATGGTTTGTTTTGTTTACCAAATATTTCGAGGACTGTCCTTCTGAATGAATATTGTGGCTTCTGAGGTAGATATCAATTTCATTAATTTGGAATGGTTTGTTGCCATCAATAGGATCTCATCTTTAATCCCATGAATATATGCAGCTATACGAACCGGCTGAACTTCACTTGATTTGCCCCAAATGGATGTTTGCAGAGAATTCGCTCCTTAGAACCTGAAAGAGTTCTTCTGAGTTTTTGGATAGCAGATAACACGTGCGGTTCAAAAATCAAACCAAACCAACCGATTCAACTAAGGCTGGCTATTGAGTCACGGCTCAATGAGCCAGGTTCGGGCTCAGCTCGATAAGGGCTCGTGAGCCTAGCTCATTAGGCTATTGAGCCGAATCCGAGCCAGATTTTTGAGCTCGATAGCTTAACGAGCCAAGCCCGAACCGAGCCTCACTCAACTCGATAACTCAATAAGGGGCTCGATAAGGAATATATACGTATAATATTTATATATTTATATAAAATATAAATAAAATAAAAATAACCCTTTGCAATTTTCCCTTCATTAACGTCCCTCTCCCACGAGTCAAGAGTCACGACCCAATTCTCAAAATCCCATTCCCGCCACGCATTTGCCCCCTACCCACGCATTAGAAAATTAGTAATTTTTACTTTTTTCATAAGCAAATAAAATGTTACAACATATATTATAATTAAGCTTTTGTATACAACTTGGATAGTGGTCTATGGGTAAGAAACACAATCTTTGTAGAGTAGGTCGTGGGTTCGAATTTCCTTAATGAGACTGACTTGGGCTCGAGCCCAAGCTTGGCTCGATAAGGAGCTCAAGCTCGATTATGAGTCAGCTCGAGCCTTATCGTGTCCGAGCTAGCTTGATAAGGGGCTCGAGCTCATCGTGCCCGAGCGAGCTTGATAAAGGGCTCGAGCTCATCGTGCACGAGCCCGGGACTGGCTCAACTCATTGGGCTCAATAGCTAGCCCTAGGTTCAACCGACTAAACCAAAAATTGATGGAAAAACAATCAAACCAACTGATTTTTTTTTTTTAAAAAAAAGAAACTAGCCAAAACTAGGTTAAACCACGCTATCCAATTACGCCACTCGAACACAACCACCGTTCAACTATTTATATTTTGACAAGAAACAATTTTTATGTTTTTAAATAAAATGTTAGTTTATGGTTGATAAAATGTTTTAAATAAAATATTTGCAACAAATTAGCAAACTTTGTTGTCAATAATCATTTTATGGTTATCTTAAAAATCGATAATTGTGATATTACGTCTTTATATAGATGTTACAAAAATACATTAAAAAAATATGATGCAGCACAATGCATATTTACTTGTATGAAATAACAGTCAAATCCAATTTGATCCAGTAGGACCATACTAACCAAACCGACAAATAACAGTTCGGTTTCTTTTACCAGTTCAACAAGTTGATTTGCATCAATCCAACCATAAAAACCTTAAATCAATACATGGCTGATTTGGTGTCCGATTCGATTTTTCTATTCAAAAATCTTGGATAACACGACAACAGCCACCTCAAGCAGCAGCATAAACTCAAGCAGATGTACTGGACAAAAGGTTCCAAGCTCATGTATTCTGTGTGCAACCAAATCATCATATGCAGCGATCATTCTACCCACTAAAAAGTCTTCACACAAACTTGGACGAATCTTACACTCGTCGCGCTATATCTAAAGGTAAACACATGATTAACACCATCAAAAAGCATCCTATTCGGCTAATCCATCATTTTAACTAACATAAAAAAGTTGCGCGAACATACCGACAGACATTGATTCGTTCTATTCTACGAAACGCAATGACCCCATAGCTATTACCATTTTGAAAAGGAAAGAAGAAACATAACCATAGCAAAGCATCATCGCTCCCATAAACAAAGGTCGCATTGCTTAACCAGTGAATGCAAGGAGAGGTAGCACTCATGGCGCCTGATTTCCGTCCAGGGTAGTCTGGCAAAAAGTTCAGCAAACTGCATTTCTCATATGGAAGTTGAGAAGGCATAATATACACCCGATCCCATAGTATAGGCGAAAACCGCTAGCACAGATTAGTCCATGTCCAAAACAAGTCTGTGTTTGTAACTAGTTAGGCTTTGTTCGCTTGGACCTCCTCCTTCCGTGGGTTTAGGATTTTCAGTTGGAGACTTCTTGGCTTCCTCTGCCTGAACTAGATCAGCATTAGGTTTTTCGCTCGGCTCGCTTGACCCCACTTGGCTATTGTCTACAAATGAACATGTATTTGGGAGAGCCTGGTCAAGATCCGTATCACTCGATGATCCAGGGTCAGTAAGCGACAGATCTTGATTCTCTTTATCAGCCTTGGTTTCTTCATCTGTTCCCTTCTTTCTAAAGGGCCTGCGTATTGCCAGCTTCTTGTAACGCATTCCTGGCGAAGGCTTGCCAACCACCACACCAACTCCACTAGAAACTACTCTGCCAGAAACAAGACCTGATTCTGCTACATGAATCAGATTTGTATCAGAAGCGTGAACTCTAGTTATACCTTGGGGCTCCATGTTACTCGACTCCGGCATGGTAGAAACCGTTGGGCGATCGGGAATAGCTGCAGTTAAAATAATAACGTAAGTACAAAAGGTTCGATATAAGCATGAAAGCTCAATTTGCTATTGCAGTTCTCGAAAAGAAAAATGCATTCATTAATGGAATTGAGATGTTACGTTCTGAACGGTTGTTCATGGGGCTTTGAGAAGAAGGATCTCCACCAGATTGTCCGCTTGATGCTTGCGGCATTCCATAACAAGATACAGGATTCACAAGTGAACTCGGCGCTCCACTACCTGGCTGCGGAATGAAAATTTCAAATAAGCAACACTACCTGAAGAATCCTCTCGCAAATTTCGGCACAGATAGTCCGAGGGTTTTAAACATGACAGACTAAAAAGGGAAATCGAATGCAAGGAAGCAACAAAAAGAAGTCTATCAAAACTTGGATGTATCCAACACCACAATAAAAACATGAAAACAGCATTCATTTGCATAGGCAATGTAGCATTGTATATGCGATATAAGGGCATTTGGACTGCGGGATAGTGTTGGCATCAGAATTATCTCGTTTAAAATATCAATAACAGACAATAGAAGGGAAAAAACTTCCTATTAAGTTCTAGAGAGCTCACCGGTGAATGCATAGTTGAGGGCACTTTGTCTTTTCTTCTGATAACATTCTTGCCTATTTTTCCAGTTTCCAAATAGCGAAGAACTTCTTTCCGCGAACGGAATACAATTCCAGTTGCTGGATCTCTGTAATACTGCATAATTGGATAAAAGATGTTTACAAATCTAGAACTAACAAACACAAAACTCAGAAATTTTTCGCCAAATTGGGGGAAAAACTTGCACTTCAAAAAAAAAGATATTATGCTTAGGTTGCATGGGCTTAATCTAGGTCATGCAAGTTTCTAATGTACCCACCGTGTAACCAACTAGCTAATTCCAAATGTCATCAGTTTCCGTAACATGTAATATCTTCATATAACTTTGGGAAGGTAACTTTTTCAAATTGCAATTCAATTTGATGATCCGTCAAACTACCTCTGACTTCAATGGATTAGATATATCAAACTGGGAAACTTCGAGATGGAGTGATTATGCGTGTCTGATTCAAATGAAATTTGACATTTATTCTTGATTTATATTACAATATCCAAAACATCATCCCTAAATTTAATTTATACATCAAGTTAAAAGCAAAAAATGCATATCCTAAACCTACGGTTATCTCATCAATCTGTTTCTACACATGTGCATACATGTAAGCACACAAATACATATATAGATATATAAATGTGCGCGCTAAATGCACAAACATATCACATTTGTTTATATTTGTACTCTTATATATATACTTATTTATATTTATATATTTTTTATTTCGTTTTTATTTAATAGAAATTCAAATGAAACTCAATAGTAAAAAATGGTGAAGCCTTCTCCCACTTTAAGTAAGGTTGGCTACATGGATTCTTGCTCAGATCCATGTTGAAAGATCCAACTATATTTTACGTTAGTTGTCTGCTACCTAACGCAACCCAAACAAGGGGGAATTTGAACCTTGGTCTTTTGGGTGGTAGACACACTGCATTACCACCAGACCATGAAACTTAATAGTAAAATTAATAACAAAATAAAAAAGAACTAACGGTGGGATTTATTATCATTTTTTGCATGTCTACTAAAAATCCGAGTGGTGTGAATTCTCCCAATTTATGACCTTGTGGTGGAGCACTGAAATACGTAGAGATCCGAAAGAAATCAACGGCGAAAGAACTCTGTTGAGATGACATTGACATTGAGAGAAGAAAGCTAGGGGGCGAATGGGATTAAATACCTCAGCCGTCCTAGCTGTAAATAATGGATACTAGGCGTTGTGTATCGACTCGTGCATTGTTGTAGCTAACGCGTTAAGTATCCCGCATGGGGAGTACATTCGCAACAATGAAACTTAAAGGAATTGGCGGGGGACCGCACAAGTGAGAAGCATGTGGTTTAATTCGATGCAAAGCGAAGAATCTTACCATGTCTTGACATGCCTCGAATCCTCTTGAAAGAGAAGAGTGCCTTCGAGAACATGGACACAGGTGATGCATGATTATTGTCAGCTCGTGTGGTAAGGTATTTGGCTAAGTCCCACAACGAGCGTAACCCTCATTTTTAGTGAAAATTCAGTAGTCGACTAATTGACTAAAAGTCGGCCGACTAGTTGAGTGGGTAGGATAGCCGACCGACTATTGACTAATCGATCGATAGTCAGTCAACCGACTACTCGGCGTGATTAGTCGGCCGACTAGTTGGCCGCTTTTTGCCGTGAGAACTAATCTGTGATGTCCTGATCTGCTGTGAGATTTGATGTGCACCATGCATATCAACAGTTTCAACCAGTATCGCCCAAGTTTCAGATTCATTTGTCTCCTAAGTTTTGCATTGCCACCTAATTGTCTATTTCTTGTTGCTTCACCATTGAGGTTTTATTTATTTAGCCATGGAGTCCAAGTCATGGTTATTCATCTCCTGTATTTAGCACCTTATTTATCTGTCTGCTGCGTCATTTATCTAAAGTATCGCCGAAGTCATGCATTGCCCAAGTTATTTAGCAGTAGAGCCCTGCATTGCCCACAAGCCTTGATTCATTTATTTTACTCCATGATCCAGCTATTTAATTTACCTCCAGCATCCGGTATTTTTTTGTATAGCTTCAGAACCAAGCATCTATCTTCGGATTGTTATTTCCATCTCCTACTCTAGACTGTTACCTTCAGTTTGTATAGAAAATGTATGTAAATAGATAAGAATATATATATATATAATGATTTACGTATTTAAAATTATTAAAAAAAAATCAAAATCGATTAAAGGCCAACTAAATCCAACTGGTTGTCTGTCTGTCGATAAATCCTTAGTTAGTGATCCAGCCGACCAAGTATCGACTACCGATTCTTGCAACCTTGGTTGCTACCATTGAGTTTGGAACCATGAATAAACTGTCGGTGATAGGTCGAAAGAAGGTGAGGATGACGACAACTCATCAGGTCCCTTATTTCATGGACGACACACGTGCTACAATGGACAGGTAAAAGGATCGCGATCTCGCGATGGTGAGCTAACTCCAAAAAATGTCCTCAATTCGAATTAGGGCATGTGTGTGGGTGTATGTATGTCTCCAACACTGGACATACTTAGAAAGAGTGCAAAACTTATATTTATGGCACATGATCATTACATATACATATATGAGTGAATCTAGAAGGTGTACTTTTCTTATATATCCATGTCTCCATACCTAGACATATCTCAACCAAAAAAAACACATAAAAAAGAAGCCCTAAACTGTACATTGTGAAAAAGAAACCCTAAAGAGTGCATTGGATAGAAAATCACTAAATAATTAGCATCTTCAACATTAGATAATATTAGGAATATTTACATTCATAACCCTCAATAATTTCATATCTACGTATACAACCCGCGATAATCGTGAATTACACCCATAACCCAGAATAATGCTTAACCATTACATGACATAACCCTGTGTAAACTTCCATCTCTTTTCTCCATTAAATTTGGTGGAAAATGTTAAATGTTGACAATTATAGCACTTAAAACATATCATATTTATAAACTGTCTCATTGTGTGTCATCCATTTGCATATGCAAATCACTCTGTCGGTGAGGAGAGATCAAAGCCACCCAGATTGCATCGAGTCCCATCTAGAGGCAAAGTATCTGAAGCGACTGGAGCTGGGTTATGCCCTTCATCGAGCTCGATCGAAGGGGGTGCTGCTCAATGGCCCCATTTCAGTGGAGTCGACGTCAGAAATGAAGATGGAATCAGGTTGAGGTTCCAGATCGAAGAAGAATAAGATGGAGAAAAGAGAGGGGGTTTGGGGAAGAAGAAGATGGAGAGAAGAAAGGGGATTTAGGGATTGGGGAGGTGTTCGGAGGGACTGGAGGGGAGGAGATGTGGGAGAAGGAAATGGCGGAGGGGGGAGGTAGTCGGAGCGACTGGAAGGGAGGGGTGTGGGCAGAGAAGGGAGGTGTTCTGAGGGAGAGGGGAGGAGTTTTGGACAGAAGGGATCCGCTCAACGATTGTTGTACAGGAGGAGCGGGTGAAGGGGAGGCGGGAGGGAGGTAGAGGAGTTGCTACTATTGCTATTTTTGTGCATGCACCTCCACATAGAAACGGAGAAGTGGGGGTGTGGGTGGATGGGGGAGGAGTTCAGAGGGATAGGGGAGGCGGTGTGGGCGGAGGGGCTGCACACAAAGGCTTTTGTGTGGGTGGAGGGAGGCGAAGAAGTTGTCATTGCTGCTGATGTTATGTTTGGACCTCTACGCAAAGATGGAGAAGAGGGGGTGGCTTTTGTTAGATCCAATAGAGGAGGAAGCCCCCCTCCTACTCACTCACCTTGTACCCATCGCATCTCCAGCTCTATAGATGCACCCTCGCTTGGTACATGGCGTCGCAGTTGAACAACACCCTCTTGAACATCGTCGCCTCCATCCTCTGCACCCACTTGTCCAATCTCTTGTGCCTCTCGTTCCTCTCCACTCCCACGCATGAGATCACATTCCTTATTTCCTCCCCGAGCACGAACCTCTCCACCTTGGCATTCTTGGTCGAGCCCCTCGGCAACGTCGACCATGCAGTCGAACAATGCCGCGTAGTAGTCGAACAATGCTGATGGGGAGGGGGCTGGAGGAAGACTACGGGAGGAATGGAGTTGGGCATTGGGTCGGTTTTTTTCTTTTTTAGGGGGTTAGTAATAGTGGTTAGATTGAATATAGGTTAGATTGACTCAAGGGTCTAGTTGGGTTAATGGACTAAAAAATGAAGGGGTATGTGTGTGAGACGAAACCACTAAGACACTGTATATATTTTAAGATCTACCAAGACATTCTATGTTCATCAGCGAAGAGATTTCTCTAGCGAGCAGGCTACATAGGACACGTAGGACAAGGGGGCCAAGCATCCCCATCTGCAGACGTAGGCTTCTAAAAGTCTAGCATGATCTTTTTATTGTGAATGTATTTACTTGTATTATTGTTGTGAATGTATCTTAAAACATTACGGATCAATTCTTTTAAGTTTGTATTATCTTCTCCTAATCTCTGTCTAAAAGTCAGGACAAATGGCCGAAGTATATTAACATCACATTTCTAACTTTACCGAACACCATACCGGTCCACTTGAAGATGTGCAAGCACCGAGATATCACAAACAGCAAATATTGCAAAACCATGATGAAGAGGTGCCATTTGCTCCTAATAAAGTGGCGATTTTAAAATTGGCTTAGTCAACCATCTGCCAACTAATCACATCAACAACCCCACACTAAGTACACATTATGGGTCAAATACTCTATAAGGAAGGTTTAACCAACCTAGCCCCACCATTCTCAGTCACTATCTACTATTTATTGAGAACTACGACAAGGCAGTATTTGGTTGCTTTTGTTGTGTTTATTCTGATCAGCATGCTTCTACTTCCACTTTTAGTAGTGCTATGAAATTTTACTTGAATTGTTGCTTGGTATACTATTAATGATTATGCTTATCTGTAGATGTTGGTAGTTACTTTAAAAACTTTAGTTTTAAGTTCAATGATCAACATAACTGGTTTCTTAGTCATTATATTTACATATTTTAAGAAACAGTGATTGTCCGAACTGCCTCTTGCAAGCCAAATAAAACCTCGGAAACGGAGTACACACTGTTATTATAATTTTCTTACAGTATCAATAGGAAATTGAAACACATGTTGCTAAACAGAAACAAAGGAGGCACAGCTTCCTGGCTAACATTTGTTTTCCTCTTCGTATCCTGTATATTATCATTTGCATGCATTTTCTTTTAAGACTCTTCCATGTTTCTATGCCCCATAGATGAAACTTATTATTATGAACTTGTAAAAAGAATACAGATGTATTGCAAAATCTCCAATAGTTGTCTTTCTACTTGCATAAAAAGAAAACGGACTTCAGCAAACCCCAAGAACCTCCTTGGGTTTGGGGGTACAAATCCAGGTTTAGCCATAGAAGTGTTCGCACCACTTAATTCATGTCGGGTTCCACTGGATTAGCACAGTTGTGGAAGTGGAGCAACCCTGTCTAAACGGATCACAAGGCTATGGGTCCATGTGAAGTTAACCCATTAACCTCCCGGTGGTCTATCCCATCATATACATCCAATTATCGGGTAACCTCCATATGGAAACTTATCCAAGTTTGGATCTTAAATGATCATTAAGATAATTTGTCAAAGACAGACATTAACTTAATTAATTTGCAATCCAAGAATGATTGAAAGGTTGCTATAATTCCAAACATCTTTCTTTGATTGATTGATGAGATTCTCCTAATTAACATGTGGGAGATTCTTTTGATGGAGTGCGAGTTCCCCATGAACTATGAATAGGAAGGAAGGGATGCATACCAACACGAGATTTTATAACAAGAAAAATCAGAGATGGGGAGAAGAAAAAAGGTTCATGGATACTGGAGTTTGAAGGGAAGTCTTAGGAGTTATTAATCTCTGACATTTTCCCTACAGTTTGGGAGACTTAGAAGTAGAGTTATCGGTTTGGAGTCTCCAGTGAGGGACTTGCACAAAGCCAACCCTCTATATGGTGCTTGAGCAATCAATTCTAAGATTTTTACCCGCACATTGAGGGGATTTTACATTAAAATTTCTGTGTATCTGTTGGATTTTCTCTATGTTTGTAGTTACTTTCGATTTGATATATCGTAGAGAATCCACTTTTCAACTTTGTGTTTTTTTTCTATTCGATATCCATGTAGAATTTATTCCCATCATCAATAATCATTCAGTTGAATTCAGACAAATGCTTCAACAGCTGGAGTTAAAAGTGTACCATAATGGATACTGAATTGCAGAAGTGAATCAAAGCATGAACAAAAAACTAAAGAACTTCGATTTTACATAAAACTCTAATACATAAGCGGGATGAATCCGTGAAAGAAAACCCTCAAAGGGCTGGTCATTGCATTGTGTTTTTCAAGGATTGCAATGGATGTAGGACTCTTTATATAGACCCACCAAGTCAAAGCCCCATCAATAGCTGACACGAGACCAAACATGAGAGTGTAATTGGATTATGGATAAATCCAACTACCCAATTTTCAAGGATTGCAATGGAAGTAGGACTTTTTATATAGACCCACCAACAAGCCAAAGCCCCATCAACAGGTGACACGAGACTAAACATGAGAGCAATGTAATTGGATCATGGATAAATCCAACTACCCAACCAACAACTCAACCCTTTACTATCCTCAACACTTCCGCTAAAGTTGGACTATGCAGTACTCAGTTTGGACAAACAGAAAAGAGTCAAAAGACAGTCACAAACTAAATACATGACAATACAGACCACCTCGACTCGATATATACTATGATGGTTGTTGTCGACAACCATGCTTCTTAGTTCATGCTCGACTCGATGTATACTATGATGGTTGTTGTCGACAACCATGCTTCTTAGTTCATGCTGGTAAGGAGGAACCGAAGGGCTGGAGTACAATAAATGATCCGTTGAGAAATCTGGGTATTAGATAACGGGACCGTATGCTCCATATCTACATCGATCACAATCACATGCACTAGAATGAGTCTCCCTTATTGTTGGGAAAAAACATTGAGTTGTTTATTCCACGAACCCTAGGCTCTCTTATATAGGAGAGTAGCCTATGGGTAAATTACATAAGACATTCATAAGTAAAGGGAATTAAGAAACAGTACATGAAACAGGAAATAAATAACATAACATAAATATATCTCTACACTCCCCCTCAAGATGGAGCATAGATGTCAATCATGCTCAGCTTGGACGAGCACTTCTGAAAAGGTCCTCTGAGTAAGGCCTTGATGAAGACATCTGTAGTCTAGTCCCCTGAGCTGACATGAGATGTAGAAATAAAATCCTTCTGAATCATATCTCATATATAGTGGTAATCAACCTCGATGTGCTTGGTGCGTTCATGAAATGCTGGATTATTTGCAATAAATATAGCAACTTGATTGTCACATTCCAGTACCATAGGAAGGGGAACCACTATATATAGATCTGTAAGAACAGCTCGAACCCACATCATTTCTGTACTAACATGGGCCATAGCCCTATACTCAGACTCAGCACTAGATCTGGCTACAAAAGTTTGCTTCTTTCTCCTCCATGATCCAAGAGAATCTCCAACATATACAGCAAATCCAGTTGTGGACTTCCTATCCTTTGGACACCCTGCATAATCTGCATCTACGCATGCTGAGATGGTGACCTCCTTGCCTTTTTTAAACAGTAGACATGCACCTGGGGATGATTTAAGATACCTGAGTATCATCTGTATATCATCCATATGGACCTGACGTGGTTGCTCCATGAACTGGTTCACCCGACTAACCGCAAAAGAAATATCAGGTCTGGTAATGGTAACATAAAGGAGCTTTCCTACCAGCTCTCTATATCTCCTCCTATCGACCTCATCAGTATCATCATCATATAGTTTCATGCTTGGGTCCATGGGTGTGGTGGTAGGACGACATCCAAGCATTTCTGTGTCACTTAGCACATCAATGACGCATTTCCTCTAGGTCATCACAAGTCCTTGTTGATTTCTAGTAAACTCCAGTCCTAGAAAGTATCTAAGGACTCCAAGATCCTTGGTGACAAATTCACGACCCAGAAGTTCTTTCGCCCTCTTGATTCCTTGTATATCATCTCTTGTAATAAGGATATCACCAACATATACCATAATTGCAATCATACCTCTGGATATTTTATGTATAAAAAGGGAACGATCTGCATTCGAACGTTTGTACCCATGTTTCTTAAACAAGTCTGAAAACTTCTAGAACCAAGCTCTAGGACTCTGCTTAAGGCCATAGATCGTCTTATGAAGTCTACGCACCTGTGAACACTCCCCCTCAACAGCAAATCCCGGTGGTTGTTGCATGTAGACTTCCTCTTGAAGATCACCATACAGAAATGCATTCTTGACATCTAACTGAAACAACGGCCAATTTCGAATCACGACAAAAGAGAGTAGAATCCGTAAGGTGGAATGACGAGCAACTAGTGAGAATGTGTCAAGATAATCCACCCCGTATGTCTGAGTAAACCCCCGTGCAACCAGGCGTGCCTTGTATCTGTCGATGCTACCATCTGCATTTTGCTTAACTGTAAACACCCATTTACAGCTTACTGTAGACGCTCCAGTAGGAGCTGGGACGAGGCTCCAAGTGCCTCTCGACTGAAGAGCAACCGTCTCTTCTTCCATAGCCAAACGCCATCGACTATCCTTCGGAGCCTCTTGATAATTCCGTGGAATGGCCACAGCTGATAATGCAACTGCAAAAGACCGAAATTGCCAGTCAAGCGATCAAAGGAGACCATGGATGCTATAGGATATGACGCACAACCATGGACGGCCGTATCGCGATATATCAGCAATATATCAGCGATATATCTGTATCGACAGGTCACTGATATATTGCCGATATGGTCGATATCGGTATCGACAGGCCATTTTATTCACGAGATTGGTTCGATGTCGGTGATATGGGTCGATATATCATCGATATATCGGCGATATATCGGTATCGACATGGTACCGATATCGATACCGATATCGATATGTCATTCCATGCGCACAACTACGCTTCTGCTTCCGAAGCGCAATAGGAAGGTCCAAATTAACAACCTCCACATTTGTCCCCTGTAAAGAATCATGCTCAAGTAGACCATTAGACCCATTATTAGAATTTATTTTCTCAGAACATACCTCATGCGTGCTAGATGATGAGCGATGACCATGAGCAGAAGCAGACCAGCGGGTATAGTGGTGAGACAATGGTGGAACATGGACTGTAATAGGAAGTGGAGGTGGCGTAGGTAGCGGTGGTGGTGGTGTTAGAGGAGATGGTGGTGGTGGAGGTGATAGAATTGACGGTATGGTGGTGGCATGTATATGGCTTCATCAGTGTCTAAAGACGTCAACCGATCACATGTAGGCTGTAGGAGAAAAATACATCACGGACTCGAAAAAGGTGACATCGGCACTAACAATACTTCATGCGCATCGGATTATAACACATGTACCCTTTCTGTGTCCTGGAGTACTCGACAAAAACACACTTGACAGCTCCAGGAGAGAGCTTATCAATACCTGGAGACAACTGGTGGACGAAGGCGATGGAGCCAAACACACGAGGAGTAAGTGAGAACAATTCCTTTTTTGGAAAGGCAAGAGAGAAAGGAATTTTCTCACCCAAGACTGAAGGGGGCATGCGATTAATGAGATAACGACATGAACATCACCCTAAAATGAATGAGTACGACTCTGAATGAGAAGCGTCCTAGTGACATCAAGTAAATGAAGATGTTTCCATTCTGCAATTCCATTTTGTTGGGAAGTATAGGCATATGATGTTTGATGAATAATTCGTTCGGTGGAAAAGTAATTGGAAAGAGTATTAGTACAAAATTCCAAGGCATTATCAGTTCTCACAATTTTCACAGAAGCAGAAAAAACATTACGTACTTCAGTCATGGAATTTTTGATAACATCGCCGGCTTCATATTTATTCTTTAGTAAAAAGACCCAAGACGGGCGAGAGAAATCATCAACAACAACTAAATAAAACATGTGCCCTTAGTGATCAGGAACACGACTGGGACCCTAAATATCTATATGAAACAACTCAAAAATAGAGCTACTGCTCCGGCTCTGACGACTGGGAAAGGCAGATCGGTGATACTTTCCCAACTGACATGCCTCACATTGAAAAGACGTGTGAGGCAAGATCTGAGGCAGAACACGACACAGTTTCTGGAGCGGGAGATGACCAAAGCGCATGTGCCACACAAATGGTGAGATTGGTCCAACAGATAGAGAGGTGATTTCAGCATAAAGAGTTCGAACTAGACGATAGAGACCGCCCTGCTTACAGCCACACCCAATCACTTTGCCCGTAAGGATGTCCTGAAAAACAAGAGAGGATGGATCAAAGATAGCTCGATAATGTAAATCCTTCGTAATCTGACTACTTGACAACAAATTCATAGAGAAATCAAGTGCATGCAACACATTCTGTAGATGCATAGAGGGTGTCAAGCTAATCTTCCTCTGACTAGTGATTGGGGAGTGAGTCCCGTCTGCAATAACCACAGTGCGTCTTGGAGAAACATGTATGTTGTAAGTTGACCCCTGTCTCCACACAGATGATGTGTAGCACCAGAGTCCATAATCCATTCTATAACATCAGATCAACTACATCTAGTGAGTGCATAAGTGCTACCTGAGGTACTGGAGGAGGCTGAAGCAGCTACATATGAATGACTCCTGTTGGCCGTCGAAGGTGGCATAGGACTGGAGGGAGGTATAATGCCCCTCAATCGTGCTACAAGATCATCAAAACGTTGATCCAAAGAGGAAGCAGCTGGGGGCTCAATCTCTTCAGCCACTCGAGCAGAAGCAGGGAATCCATACTTGGAGTAGCATGTATCCTCTGTATGTCCAGGACGATGACAGAAAGTATACGGCTAACGAACATGACCTCCCCTTCCCCGAGGTCCGCGACCACGAAACTGAGAAGATCCTCCGCGACCTCGGGATTCCGCCATTGCTGAGGATATCTGACTGACAGTAGAAGATGAAACAGTAATACGACTGAGTCTGCGGAAGGCTTCGTCCATAGGAGGAATAGTAGAATCTGCCAAAATCTGGGAACGGACCGCCTCGTACTCAGGATCAAGGGATGCCAGGAACACCAACCATGGTAGCATTCTTTTAAGTCTTCTGCTACTCAGGGGTAGATGTGAGAGGCTTGAACATCCCTCGTAGGGATGCATATAGTGAGTGGAGAGGTTGTCCATTCTATTTGATAGTAAAGATATCATGTTGAAGTTGCGGAATCTTCGTCTCGTTCTTTGCTTGTGAATGAATAGCAGTAAGAATATCCCACATCGCCTAGGTTCTGGGCTGATGGAGTGTATCATTGACAATCTCTATTGCCAACGTACTTGAAAGCCAAACCTTGGCATATGCATCATCCGCCTCCCATGAGGCGTTAACCCCAGTCTTCTCAGCCGGTTCTTCCTCGGTAAGGATGTGTTTCTTACCTGTAGACTTCATCATGCTCATGAACTGCATCGCCCACAGTTCATAGTTTGACCCATCCATCTTGATTGTAGGCGAAGGACCTCTGAAGGCACCTGCAGAGGGAATATCGACCTTGTTCTCTGACATGACGGCTTGAGATGGCTAGGGCTAAAGACTAGATAAGATCGTGTCTACACGGATATAGGGAGATTTGACTGCATGTGTAGAATCATGCAACCAATCTCATCCCGGAAGGACTGCAAGCCCGCGTTGAAGGACGCTAGCCGGGGGCTACGGTGGAGGGAAGGGGCAGAGGGGGTGCCCGTGTGTCCGCGTGGAAGGGCAGGAGCGCGCGGAAGGAGCCGTGGGGCCGCGGCTACGACGCCAGGCAGAGGCGCACGCGTGGAAGGGTGAGGGCGATGGCACGGGAAGGGCGGTGTCGGCACGAGAGGGGACCGACGGCGAGAGAGAGAGAGAAGGGGGGTTGGGCGACGCGTGTGGAAGAGTTGGGATGAGGATAGGGTTTCGGAGCTCCGGTCTAGGATCGCCGCTCTGATACCATGTTGGGAAAAGGCATTGAGTTGTTTATTCCATGAACCCTAAGCTCTCATATAGGAGAGCAGTCTATGGGTAAATTACATAAGACATTCATAAGTAAAGGGAATTAAGAAACAGTACAGGAAACAAGAAATAAATAACGTATCATAAATATATCTTTACATTTATCAAATACTCTGGCATGCAGTGTGTGTCTTCGATGGAAGACAATTCCATCTCTCTCAAGAACCAAAAGAAGTGTCGAGGGAAAATCCATACATGGATCTCAAAAAATGGCTCTCATAGGAATCTCAGAAGGACCTCGTAATGGAGTTTACACTTGATAGAGTATGGATCTTACAATGAATCTCTCTGGATATCTCTGAAAAAATGTCACGCTCGGTGCCTAAAATAAGTTAGAGCATGAAACTCTACTCAACACTCCATCTTTCTCACATACTTGTTGGAAACATGAGGATAATCGATCAAATTGGGAGATCAAATGTAGAAGGGGTCAAAGAAGAAACTTTTCTTCATTGTCTTTTCTCTTGACAAACGTGACTCGTTAGGCATACAACGAAGAGCAGATAATATGTCCCAATAGGCTTACAAACCACATTTTTCCTTTCAACCCTTCAATTTCTTTAGGGCGTTCCATTTTTTTCTTTCTTTCTCATTTTTTTCAAGTTTAGTTGCTCTCTTTCTTCAGCCAACTTTTTTCCTCACAAACCTTCTTCCTTTTTCTTCTGCCTTTGTATTCAGAGGCCTCTTGGACCAAAAATAAATACATAAGTTGGAAATAGACCTCAGGCCCATTTAAGTGGCACTTAATATGGATAAGAATATAAACAAAAATATAGAAATAGGCCTTATGCTCATTTAACAGCCAGGCAGAATCACTCTCTCCTGACTCTTCTTTCATCCTCATTTTTAGGAATTCTCAATGGAACCTATCAAAATGATTCCAAAGAACCCAACAACATCTCGTTGCTGCTAGGGTTTCCAAAGGGGTTTCCATCGTCATCTCCGTCACTTGAGATTAAAGTACATAGGGCATCAAGCCCTATCTTCGGCACTGGAGCTCCGCCAACAAGTATACAACGACGCAACCATGCATCAATAGGGTAGGGTTGCAGCATCTCACGTGTGGAGAGAGATGATGGGGAATCTTATATTTTCCTTCATGGTGTGACACGAAGAGGAAAGTGGTGGGCGAAGCTGCTGCCCATATCCAGTTCTCCCTCCGTGGTGGAGATGGAAGAAGTTTCCCTGACCGCACGCGATTGGAAAATGAAAGTTTGGGCTCGCAGCGACAATGCATGGCTAGATCTGACAACTTGTACATGGATGACGATCTAAAGTGAAGCTTGCTCCACGATCTCAATACTACACTTTCTTCAAAGAAAGAATGAATAACGAATAATGAAATACGAACTTTGAGAATGAACTTTAAAAAAAAAGAAAAAAGAGAGAGGAGTCCCAGGTTGGGATCCACCACACTGTATACGTATATGTTATATATGTTAGAAAATAAGAATGTGGAAGCGTATCAGAGAAATAAAGATAAAAACATAGAAGAACAAGGGATTTTAACGTGGAACCATACTCCCTAAGGAGCAGGATGAAACCACGGGAGAACGCTTAAAAGAGTTGATAATCTATTGCTTTTCTCATTTGAATACAATGGATGTGGGGGTCTATATATAGCCCCCACTGAGTTTCCACATCTCCAAAGTGGTAGATATGGGACTAAACTCTAGATGAGGTAAATGGATCCTGGAGAGATCTATTTACCCATCTACAATATAAGAGGAGCACAACCAAATACTCCAACACTCCCCCTCAAGCAGGAGCATGCAATGCTCAGCTTGGACAAATAGAAAGAAACTCAACTCACAATACATGACACTATAGACAATATCAACTCAACGTGCAGAACTGTCGGATGTTGTCAAGGATGTTGCTTCTCATACCGTGCAGGTGAGGAGGACGAACATGCTGGAGTGTGAGTCAACTGAATCTCCTCGTCGGAGAGCATGTGCTCTGTACTGCGCTTGTCAGAGTCACTGCAACTGAAATGAGTCTCCTCGTCGGAGTACTCTGGCCTGCCACAACATGTGGACAACTGCTCCATCTCTGAAAAGGGTCGAAGAAAGAGCGTCGCTAATTATCCATACGCATATCTCTGAAGATGGGTCTCTCTTGTAGGGACCTCGAAGTGGGTTCTCTCTCATTGGAACCTCGGAAGGATCTCGTACCGAAATTCACGATTGCATGAGAATGGAGCCTAAAAGTCTCCTCGTCGAGAACTGGGTCTCTCCCATCTGGCACAGAGAATGGTACTCTACTCTGGAGTCCCTATGAAATCACATGAAAACCTTAGCCAACATGGCATAGGGAATGGCCCTCACCTCTGGAGTCCCTATGGCTCACATAAAAACTTTGGTCGAAACATTGAAGATGGGGACCACACAAAAGAAGGCAAACATGTGCATATCCGAAAAGACCACATATACGTGCGTGTCTGAAACAGAAGACTCGGAAGAAATTGTCAAATCTGAACAACTGTAGAGTCTGAATTCTGAATTGCTTGGAATCTAGAGTCTTGAGAATTTGGAAAATCTGACAATCTGGCCTGTGACTTGACACAATACTCTCCCTTTCTCTCATACTTGTCAGAAAATCAACATCGACCAAGTTGGGAGAAGACATGAAGAATGGTGAGATAACACATCAATAAGTCGATCAAAATTTTCTCGCCTTTTTAAACATTAATTTTTTTCAAAAAAAAAAATTTAATCATAGTTTCATTTTTTGAATCATTTTTTAAGCCGTTTCAACATTCTTTTTTATGGCTTCTCCTTTTTTGCAATTTTTTATCTTGTCTATGCTTTTTTTGTACGATCTTTTTTTTCTTTTTTTAACAGAATATGCAGTCCTCTCTCCTTTTTTTAATCAGATTTTTTTTCAAAAAAAAACCACTCGGCCCACTTGAGCCCAAATATTGCAGCAAAGGCCTATTTAGGGTTCCTTACGAGAACCCTTTCTCTTCATCTGTGAATGCACGATGGGTCTTGTTGTCGCTGCTTCAAGGAAACGCTTGAGGGTGAAGGTCTTTCGCTCGGAGTCTCCTCCCCCGATCCAGAGAAGCGCCGCCAGAAAAGAGATGGATGAAGGCACATGCGCTATCTGCTTCGAGGAGATCGGAGCACTCCGTAGGGCTCCTTGTGTTGAGGCACCGCCTGTAGTTGCACGGAGAGGTGTGAGATGCGATGCGGAAGCAGGAGCAGGAGCTCCGTCTGGATTTGATGCGTAAGGGAGAAGCGCGTGAGATGGTCCAACAGCTTTGAAGGAGTTAGGGATTCCGCCTGGGGAACCCTAACCTTCCATGCACCTCCCCGACTAGGGTTCATGTTGTTGTGGATGTGCGTGGAGGCACGGAAGGTGGTGCTGCTCGCGTGCTTGGGACCACTAGAGAGATGCGGCCTGGAGTCACGCATGAGGGAGGCGATGCTGGAGTTCTTGGAGATGTTGCGCGGCCCAGACAAATGATTGGCGCCACTAGATGGATATTTAGGGTTCCCAACTGGAACCCTCTTTCGATCGCGCCGCTGAAGGTGTTAGGCGTGTGTGCCGTTGCGATGGCGAAGATGCTGGATAGATGCAAGATAAGATTTCTGGATGAAAAATTAGGATTTCTTCATAACCCTAAAACTTGACTGATGTTTATGACAAAAAATAGGGTTTCTTGAAACCCTAGAACTGAATCGTATTATCTCGAATAATATATGAAGAGATCTTGAACAGGAACTCAAATGATACAGAACTGAATCTTCAAGAATGAACAACAATACAATCGAATCTAAAAAATGAACTTGAAAACCTCGAGAATCGAACCGCTCTGATACCATGTTAGAAAATAGGAATGTGGAAGCGTATCAGATAAATAAAGATAAAAGATGAAGAACACAACAAGATTTACGTGGAACTCTACTCCCTAAGGAGTGGGATGAAACCACGGGAGAACGCCTCAAAGGGATGATAGTCTATTATTGTTCTCATCTGAATACAATGGGTGTGGAGGTCTATATATAGCCCCCACTGAGTCTCCACATCTCCAAACTGGTAGAAGTGGGACTAAATTCTGGATGAGGTAAATGGATCCTGGAAAGATCCATTTACTCATCTACAATATAAGATGCGTACAACCAAATACTCCAACAATATAAGAAACGATATTTGATCATATCATGATTGCCATGATAAATAGAGCGCCCTACAATGACCCATTACATTTTCAGTATGAAATGCCTCCCCCCCTAAAAATGACAATGTTTCTCGCACACTATAAAGACATAAGGGATACGGCACGTCCTCATGCCCAAATCCACAAACTGAACAAATTGCTCTCTAGAAGGTGGTGTAGTTACTCCGTACAAGCCACGCAATGTTGGCCCGATTTCAAACTCATCGGAGAACCGACAGGAGAAAAATAGATGATCCATATCCTCCCTCCCCATGCCACATCTATCATATGTAACATCCTCCAACCCCAACAAATGCCCCTGTCGGTCCTTGGTGAGGATCCTCCCAAACCTGATGAGCCACAAGAAAACCTTAATTCTGTTATGCACCCTGCATCACCATATTATTCATGTGTCCACCTGAATCTCCGCATACACGTCCACCCCGTCCAACAGGTAGCAATGTGCTTTCCGCACCGTAAATCTCCCGTCTCCCCAGACATAGTGATCTCTGCTCGAAGACGGCTTCTCGCTCTGTAGCAGCTCAATCTGAAATGAGAGGAACTCCTCGACTCTCTGATCCGACAGCACAGACGAAAACGTCAGCGACCATGTTCCATGCCCCCAAACCTGTTGTACTCGCATCTCGTTGTCAGACGTCAGTCTTAAGAATCGTTGTCAGTCGTCAGTCTTAGAAGGCATGGATATCTCATCCCCAGTGCCCCAGCTCTGGTCTAGTCATCCATCCAGAAATGAAACTTCGCACCCTCCCTCAGCATCGGCCTCATCTTACCAACAATCTCTGAAACAATCGCAACAATGCCGTTCCATAGGGAGGATGGAAGACGCCCTTGGATGACCTCCGTCAGCATGGTAACACCATAGATCTTCCTTAGCAACCTGCAAACCAGGTCCTCAGATTTTCCTCAAATTCGCATGACCCACTTTAACATGAACATCTTATTCATCTCTCCCAGTCGTAGCACCACTACCCCACCTTCTTCTTGGTCGTTGTCACCATGCCTCAGTCCGCCAGGTATATACCCCTCCTGTCATGTTGTCTATCCGACCAGAAAAATCTCCTCATCAATATCTCAATCTTGGTAGACCTCCGCAAGCAACGATCTCATGGAACAAAAGAAGATTAGGATGGTCGAGAGAACTTGCATCAGAAGCACCAACTTCACACCCTTGGAAAGCATCGCCGCCTTCCACCCCGTCAGCTTCTCCTCCAGTCTCTCCAACAGAACCCTCTAATCCTCGATCTTCGGCCTCCCCGTCACCAAATGTAGCCTGGTATATCCCGTCCGCAGATCTGGGTTACCCGTTTACACATCATTCACAGTATAATATTCGCTACCGATCACATTAGATTACTGAAATTTAGGGGAAAAATTTCGTGTTTCGACATGACATTCACAATAAATGTAAACAACCACATAACCAATAACAAGTTTCATGATTCACATTTCATTAATTTCCATGTATATTTACATGTAACAAAAAAAACTAAAATATATATATGTATACCAAAATATAGAAGAGAAAGAAGGCATTTACATTATCTTGAACAAAATCTAAACATGTGTATCATAAGAAGAAACTGTGGAAATCAACACCCAGTTGCCAGTCTAATGCGATGCAGGCGTCTTGCATGACATACATGATAGGAACAAAAGAAATGTCAACAATTATTAAATACAATCCAGCATATAAAAAATAACAGGTAAAGGTAATTCAGAACCCAGTTAATGGTCTAGTAGTAGTACAGTGTGTCTACCACACAAAAGACCAGGGTTCAAATCCCACTCTTGCAGGGGTTGCGTTAGGTAGTCGGCGGCCAGCGTAAAAAATAGTTGAATCTTTCAACATGGATTTGAGCAAGAATCCGTGTAGCCGACCCTACTTATAATGGGAGAAGGCTTAGTACATTTTAAAGGTAATTCAGTGGTCTCAAAAGAAGGCAAGTAGATAGGTATTGAAATCTAAATTTATCAAGCTAATTGAATAAAAGCGGATTTTCAAGTTGTTAAGTATGTAAATGACATGATCACCCACCACCCCATAACTTTCCATATATAATATTTCCATATATTAATTAATGACCCATATGTAGGTTATTATTTTTTTACCACTTAGAGATCATGTTGATGGATCTTGGTACTGAGGAATCTCTGATCTGGTCTTTATTTCAGTCTAATTTCTTTAAGTCTAGTGGATAATATGTGGTCTTGGTCTGAGTGACCTAACACTATGACTCTAAGGCGTGAAGAATACCTTAGGGTTGGGGTGCCTCCATAGGCATGCGGTAGAATATAATGCATCCTAACTAAGTTCCCAACACGTCCACTAGCTTCTCCTGACATCTGTAGTAGTTCTAAGATCTGATTAAACGTCGATGATTGATGATTGATAATGGTTAATGATTTCTGTACCAAGCTCAAATGTGACCAACTCAGTTGTAATTAAACTCAATTGTAACCAACTCAGCTGTAACCAACTCAATTGCAGTCAACGCAACTGTAACCAAACTCTCAACTATAACTCATCGCCAAGACCTATTGATGAAATGGTAACCAAAACTTAAACGGTGAGGAAGCCTCCAAAGAGACTCTTTCGTCTCGCACTCTAAGTGGAAGTGTGGTCCAGTAGAGGGTTAGGCTTACTCCAAAACTATGCCCCCGAGACGGGTGGAGAAACTCTCCAGAAGAGTCATTCCAAAAACCGTCCCCACCGGTACGGGCAAACGGGCTCATAAGAAAAATCAAAACCGAGGACCCCTCAGCCTAGGCACCCTAAGGGCTTGTTTGGTTACAGGGTTGGGCAGGGTTGGCCCAACCCTGGTTACTATTCACAAGGGTACTTCCTCCTCACAGATTACTATTCACCCAGCCCAACCCATCCCAACCCAACCCTGTCCAACCCTGCAACCAAACAGGAACAGAGGTGATGCAAAATGGAATTCGACGCGGCGGGAAATAGATTTGACAGTGGATTTTCGATGGTAGAAGAAAATAGAGGGGTTGAGAAGAAGAAACTGGAAGGGTTGAGAAGAGAAGACACGCCGGATGCGCGGGGTTAGAGAAGAAGAAACGCGTAGACCGCGAGAGGAAGAGAGAAGAGACTCGTCGGGAATACGAGGGGTTTCGGAGAAGAAGAACACGTGTAGATCACGCGGGGAGAAGGAGAGAGAGGGGAGAGGAGAGAGAGATAAATCTCTATTTTATCACATCTTGAATTGACTAAAACATTGGACCCTCATCCCTTTATATAGGAGGGATGACATTACAAGAATAGAAAATAATTTAAACCGAATACCAATTATCCTAAACTGACTCTAACTAATTAACCGACTAATTACCAAATTTGATATTCAAAGTAAGACTAATTGAGATCACACGCGATCTCTTTATTTAAAATTGCGACAATTTAAAAACGTAAATAAAATTAACGGCCACAATTTAAATAATTAGACGGCCCTACATGTCGAGTCAACGTTGCATCAACTCTCCTCCGCTTTTAAAAAATTCGTCTCCCGACGAATTGCTTGAACCTTGAGGCTTGACATAAGGCGCTTCATGAACTTGTGTCGACGTGCGCGTGAACGCGAATCATGAGATATGCAACTCAAATCATATTGCATTTTCCAATGCACGACAGGATCGTCGAATCGTAGGGACGATTCGGTTGCCATGCTCTGATACCAATTGATGCAAAATGGAAATTTTGGTGCGTCGATAAATTTGAAAAAAATTGAACAGTGGATATTTGGTGGAAGAAGAGAGAGGGTTGAGAAGAAGAACTCGTCTGGAATACGAGAGGTTGAAGGAGGAGAACCGCGGAGATCGCGTGGAGAGAGAGAGAGAGAGGAGAAGGAGGGAGATAATGAGATAAACTCAATTTTCAATAATACTTCACTGAATACAAATACTGGACTACCATCTCTTTATATAGGAGAGATGGGTTTACAAAAATAGTAAACTAATTTAAATTGACAACCGACTTGCCTATAATGACTCTAACTAATTAATTGACCCACTTCTAAAATTAACTCTACGAAATAAACGTTGAGATCACAGGCGATCTCAATTATTTAATTAGATAATTTCGACAACTTAAAAACGTAAATAAAATTGGCGACTAATTAATTAAATAAATGTGGCCCTATAATTTGCGATCACGCTGCATCAAGAGGTCAGCGGAACTGGTCAAAACATGGATCCCAACCAAGTGTAAAAATACGGCGAGCTCATGTAAAACCTTAAAAAGGGCCGGGATCCTAGACTCGCGCACTAGACGGTCGCTGCCCTAACTGGGCTTCCTATCTCCCGCCCAGCTGAGGTCACCGCTCTCTTGCACGGTCATATGTAAAGGTCGCCATGACCGGCACAAATATTTATCATGACTGATTCTCTCCTTTCATATATATAAAAGACATTGTATCATTTATCCTAGCACCAATCCCTTTATATTTTTTATGCTTCTAAAATATTTTCAACCGAACCAGTACACCTTTATTAGCATTTTGAGAGCACGCACAAGTCTTTTGGCTGTAAAATTTTGGAGCTCAAGTTCATGGATATATTATCAAGAAAGGTCTTCAAACAGATCTAATTATTAGGACAGGCCTCATAGACATGTATACAAGTTCTAGTTATTTAGACAATGCTTGTTTGATTTTCAGCAAGCTAAAAGAAAGGGATATTTTTACATGGCCTGGGATGATTACAGGCTACTCCCGCATAGATCAAAACAAGGATGCAATTAGATGCTTTCGAGAGATGAAAAGAAAGAATGTAAATCTTAACGACTTTACATTTGCAGGTTGCCTCGGGACATGCTCTAGGTTAACTACATTAAATACATGGCAACAGATTCATTCTCGAATTTTAAAAACGAGCCATATTCATGATTTTCTTTTGAGTGCTCTAGTTTATATGTATGGAAAATGCGGTTTTCTGATATATGCAGAAAATGTTTTCATAAACTCAGTATAACACAAGATACGGTTATGGGGAATACAATTATTTACTGCTATTCACCACATGGTTATGGGGTGAAGGTTCTTGCAATCTTCCATCGTATGAAGGAGTAATATGTTAAACCTGATGAGATAACTTCCATTGCAATTCTTTAATATGTTAAACCTGATGAGATAACTTTCATTGCATTTCTTTCTGTCTGTAGCCATGCAGGCTTAGTAGGGGATGGTTAGAAATATTTTGACTCCATGAGACCGATTTATGGAATTACTCCTACAATGGAGCATCATGCTGCATTGAGGATATTTTAAGCCGAACAGGCAAGCTTGAGGAAGCAAAAAAAATTGAGGAAATGGCACAACCTCCAAGTTTTTTTGGCAGATTATTCTCGGAGCTTAAAGAATGCATGGCAATATTGAGATGTGTGAAGAAGCTGTAGAGAAACTTCTTAGATTTAATCCACATATAGATTCAAAATACATATTGTTGTCCAACAAATATGTTGTAATTTTACAGTTGTAGCTGGGTTGAGATTTTACAGACATCAACTTCTATAAGCAACTATTCATGGCAATTAATCATAAGGAATATCAATCACTCAAGTCACGGTAGCTACAACAAAATAAAATGTAGCAGGCCATGAAATGGAACAAGAAATTCCTTGTGATCATATTATCCCCCATTGACTACCTTATCCTACAGAAATCATTCAACTATATATATATATACATACATACATACATACATACATATATGCATCCACTCTATCCCTATCATATCTTTTTGACTACCCAAATGTCATGAGGAATTTTGTGTCCTTGCTATGCAAAATTCAATAATTATGACAACTCTATGAATGGTAAAGAAAGTGGACTTCCTTTTAAGAGGGGAAAACATGCAGCAAGATTGGGATCCCAAAAAAAGTTTACAGGAGACAAAATATATGGAAACCAGGTGGATGACAGCAAGAGGAAGGGGGAGATTATAACTTAGGGATGCTTTAGATTAACTGATTTGAAATTTTTCTATTACCAGCAACATTACAGTGCCACTTCACAATTTAAATCCCCCAATTTACTATGGCTTTAAAAGCATCCCCACGTAAGATCAAGTTTGTGTAATATTATGTGTATGGCAGCAAAAGAAAGGGGGATTTGTACCTTGAATTATCTCAGATTTGAAGTGGACTAACATGCAGCAGAGGAATACATCAGCAAGGGCTGTATGCGAAGAGAGTCCGAAGCTTTAAAGATGCAGCAGCTCTGCTGCGTCTTGTGACTGGAAATTTCAGGAGAAGCTCCAGCAGTTCCTTGTTGTTGTTGAGATGCTCTTGGAGTGATTTGGAGCAACAGAACCCAACGAGGAAGAGAAGGCTTGAGGCAATATAACAGGTTGCTGGATCTTTTTCTTTCGTTGGATTTTGATAGAAAATGGCAAGAACAAAGAGGGGAGAGCTGATATATATAGAGGGAATAGAGCTTAGTTTATTGCCAAGTGGAGCAATAAAAATTCCAAGTGGAGAATTTTTGGGATTAGGTGGCTACTTATGGGAAAACAAAAGTTCATGTTATAATATATATTTTTTAAGTACAAACAGTAGCCGACTGCTACTGTCTGTTTATATATATATATATATATATTAAATTTGCCCTTTATGTGTATACTTAAAGTTAACCGTAATCGTGCATTGGACCTCGGATTTCGACGCGAAATATCTAGTTTTGACCGTCTCGGAACGACGATCAAAATGAGTATAATATTGCTATATTTCCGATTGGGTTTTAAACTCCCGAAATTTTCGGATACGATTTTTGTTTAAGGTTAAATTTTGTGATTTAAAAATATCAAACGACCTCCGATTGACGAACGGTCGATTCCGTAGGTCTCGTGTCGTCGAATCGGATCTAATGATGGTCTCGGTTCGTTTTGCGGTTTCCGAATTTGCGTCGCGGCATTTTTCACGGCACGCATTACAAAGTGAGCGATTTTTGGCCGATTTCGTCCGAACAACTTTTGATTCATGATCAATTGGTCGTTTTAGGTTGTTTAGTATTGACTGACAACGTTTTTGGGTTCATTAGGCCCAAAATCGGACGAGTTCGGGTATGGTTGGAAACCGGATGCTACAAATATAAAAACCTCAAAGGGAGTCTCGTCCTCGAGACTCGAGTTAAGGTTAATAGGTATCTTGTTTGGATTTAATATGGTCATAAAAACCTCAAAGGGTTTTGAACCCATAAAAACCTCAAAGAGAAAACAAGCCATATATTTATAATGTATCTAATTACAAAAGCTTGTTTTGATGATTACATCAGAATAGCTGCGGGTATCGTGCCTGTATGTCGGCTTCAGTCTCCCATGTCGCTTCCTTGACGCCGTGTCGGTGCCACAAAACCTTGACCAATGAAATCTCTTTGCTGCGAAGCTTCTTCACGGCACGGTCAAGTATCTGGACAGGCTTCTCTTCATAAGTCAGATCCGGCTCTACATCGAGATTCTCGTAACTGATGATGTGCCGAGGATCGTGCACATACTTCCTCAGGTTGGATATATGAAAAACATCATGAATAGCTGAAAGATGTGGAGGAATGGCTACTCGGTATGCAACCTTCCCCACTCGAGCAAGAATCTCGAACGGTCCAACATATCGTGGCGCTAACTTGCCACGAACACCGAATCTCTGCACTCCTTTCATGGGAGATACTCGCAAAAATACCCAATCTCCAACCTATAATTTATAGGAATGTCATTAGTATGAGATTAAGTTGAACACATATATATCATAATTGAGTGGATGAGGAGAAAATAATTAGATTACCTGAAACTCTAAGTCTCTCCTCCGACGGTCTGCATAGCTCTTCTGGCGACTTTGTGCCGTCAGAAGCCTCCGTCTCACAAGATCAACAGCTCTCGCAGTCTCCTCCAGGAGATCTACGGAATAGAGAGCATGATCACCTACCTCACGCCAACTGAGAGGTGTGAGGCATCTCTGCCCGTATAGGGCTTCGAATGGTGCCATGCCAATACTGGAGTGATAGCTACTGTTGTACGTGAATTCCACCAAAAGTAAATGGTCCTTACAGGACCCTTTCCACTCCAAAGTGCATGCGCGAAGTAGATCCTCAAGCGTCTGAATGGTGCGCTCACTCTGACCGTCAGTCTGTGGATGATATGCAGAACTCATCTTCAGCTCTGTCTGTAGTGCTGACATGAACTGATGCCAATAATGAGATGTAAATCTCGAATCCCTGTCAGACACCACCTCACGTGGTATACCATGCAGCCTGATAATGTTCTGCACATAGAGCTTGGCCAATCTGGATGGAGTATAAGTCGTGTTAACAGGTATGAAATGGGTTGATTTGGTCAACCTATCAACGACTCAAACGGAATCATGGCCACATGGTTTCTTCGGCAATCCTGTGACAAAATCCATAGAAATGCTCTCCCACTTCCACTCTGGAATGGGGAGAGACTGCAGTAATCCTGGTGGTCTCCTGTGCTCGGCCTTGACCATCTGACAGGTCATTCATCTGCTAACATGTAACACCATATCGCGCTTCATTCCATCGCACCAGAAATATCGGCGCAGATCACGGTACATCTTCGTGCTACCTGGATGGATAGATAACCGTGAATTGTGTGCATAATCAAGAATATCTCTGCGTAACTGCTCGTCGTTGGGCACAACGACCCGTCCTTGCCTTCCATAAAATAGACTCCATCACAACAAAGTAATCAAATTCGTCCTTGATGGCGCGCATGTATCTATCTCGGATCCAAGGATATGTCTTCTGGCCCTCAACAATACGATCCCAAAGACTGCTGTATCGTGAAGGCACGGTGGTAGAAATGGATGCGCTCTCCTGAGGATGTCAATCGCTCAAAGCTGCAAGCGTATCCCACGTGTATAGCTAATTCGCCGTACCATCAGTATGTGTTCTCCTGCTATGTGCATCAGCCACCACATTTCCCTTACCGGGATGGTAAAGGGTCGTGCAATCATAATCCTCCAGCAGCTCGAGCCATCTGCGCTGCCTCATGTTCAGCTCCTTCTGATCAAAGATGTACTTCAGACTCTTGTGATCTGTGAAAATCTCGAAGTTTACCCCCATAAAGATAGTGACGCCAGATCTTCAAGGCGAAGACAACTGCCGCCAACTCCAAGTCATGTGTGGGGTAGTTCCGCTCGTGTGGCCTCAACTGTCGTAATGCGTAAGCAATCACCTGTCCTCTCTGCGTCAATACTGCTCCTAGACCTTCTCCAGATGCATCTGTGTAGACTGCATAGTCCTGAGTGCCTGAAGGAAGAGCAAGAATAGGTGTTATAGTCAATCTCTCCTTCAGTGTCTGGAAGGCCTGTTCATATGAATCGTCCCAAATAAATGGGACTCCCTTCTGTGTCAGTCGTGTCAGAGGGCGAACAATGCGTGAAAATCCGCTGACAAAGCGTTTGTAATAGCCCGCTAATCCGAGGAAGCTCCGAATCTGAGTGACTGTCTTGGGCTGTTCTCAAGACATAATTGCATCAATCTTCGCAGGATCAACCGCGATACCTGCTCCAGAAATGATGTGTCCCAAAAATGAGACCTGGGATAACCAGAACTCGCACTTGCTCAACTTGGCGTATAGCTTGTGCTCCCGCAATGTATCTAGGACAATCCGTAGATCATTCGCATGATCCCATTCATTCCGTGAATAGATGAGCACATCATCGATGAACACCACCACAAACTTGTTTAAGTATGGACGGAAGATACGGTTCATCATATCCATGAAAGCCGCAGGTGCATTGGTGAGCCCAAACGGCATCACCACAAACTCGTAGTGTCCATAGCGAGTCCTGAAGGCTGTCTTCGGAATATCTGACTCGCGAATCCTCAGCTGATGGTAACCTGAGCGAAGATCGATCTTCGAGAAAACCGAAGATCCCTGGAGCTGGTCAAACAAATCATCGATGCGTGGCAAAGGATAACGGTTCTTCACCGTTCTCTTGTTCAGCTGCCGGTAATCGATGCACTGTCTCATGGATCCATCCTTCTTCTTGACAAATAGAACCGGAGCACCCCAAGGTGAAGTGCTCGGTCTCACGAATCCCAAGTCAAGTAATTCCTGCAACTGCACCTTCAGCTCCCTCAACTCGGCTGGTGCCATACGATAAGGTGCCATAGAGATCGGCTGTGTATCTGGCAGCAATGTGATCTCAAACTCGATCTCTCTCTCAGGAGGAAGCCCTGGTAGCTCATCAGGAAAAACATCTGGATATTCAGATACTACTCGGATGTCCTGTATCATCGGTTCTTGATCAGACACCTCCCGAACAAATGCAAGGTAAGAATCACAACCCTGGTCAACAAGTCGCTGGGCTCGCAATACTGAAATGTACTCCATGGTGGAGTTATGTGTAGTACCCTCAAAAGTGAACTCGGGTAGATCGGGAATCCTGAAGACAACGGTCTTCCTAAAGCAATCAACAAGTGCATGATGAGTGGATAACCAATCCATGCCCAATATCAAGTCGAACTCATCAAGCTGCAGAAGTAGACAATCTGCAATCATCTCATGACCGCCAATCAGTATGGGCAAGTGCCTGACTATCAGAGATATGACAAATAACTGGCCACCTGGCCCTCAGATGTGATATGGAGACGATAGCGTCTCTGCAACTCTATCTAAAGAAACAAGCAACCTCGAAGCAAGGAAAGAGTGTGTCGCGCCGGAATCGAATAAAACATGGAAAGGTCGGCCCAAGACTGAGACCATACCTTTCACCACAGTAGCCGCTGAACGCGTCTGCTCCTCAGTAACGGCATGTAACTGTCCCTGCCTGGCTGATGCAGCACTAGAACCTGCCACACTCTGCGTCTGTCTCTGCTGCTGCCGCCTAAAGTTGGAGTTCCTGCCACGGAAACTCCCTGAACGCTGTGTCTGAGGCTGTGACTGTGAAGGCTGTGGCTGAGGCTCGCCAGAAGCCTGTGGGCACTGTGCTCGGTAATGTCCCCACTCGTGACATCGATAGCATCTGATTGGCCTGGTAGGTGGAGTAGCTGTGCATGTGCTCCGAGCTGGTCCGGCTGGTGGTCGGTCTACTCGCTGCGACTCAGATGGTCGAGCGGAATCTGTGCCATTTACAGATACTTATCATAAATGCTTTTTCTCTTCTTGGGATATAGTATGAAAATTAATGAAATTGGTGACATATTGTGGTTATAGAATATGAATGTCATATTTCCCTTCTCGAACTTACGACAAGTCGGAAGACTATCGCTATTCGAGAACTTAATGCGATCGGAATCGAAATACTACGAATGTGTGTATCGGGGTACCATTGCTCTGATACCAAACTTGAGAACCCCTCAGGATCCGGGTACCCGTTTACGACAAAATTCGCAATAATTCATTCACATTGATCGCAGAAGTTGTAGAAAAGCAGGGAAAATTTTTCGCGCAAATTTGACATTCATTCTCAACACATGACCACAAGTAAAAGAGACAATGGCACCAAATTTTTCTTTTCATTAATATTCATATCAAGTTACAACATGTACAAGGATCTTCCATTACAATATATATCCCAAAGTGTGATACAAAAGAGATAGCATTTACATCATCATCTGAACAAAAACTAAGACAAAGTAATTCATACCGTCGGGTATAAACTATATCTCCTGGAAGCATGTATATACTGAGCGGCTACTGAACTGCAGGCTGTTTGCCTGCCACACACAATAGGAAAGAAGAGGCGTCAGCCATTGCTGGTACCTCCCTAAAATATATATAAATAACTTGACATTTAATATGTGCAAAAGCAAGCAAGTAGAAAGGTGGTATAAGCAAAATCTACATCTACTTGCGTAAGTAAAAAGGAGTTTCAAATTGTTTGTAATGCATTTCTAATGACTTTCCCCAGAACCCGGCATTTCCCATATGTAACATATTTCTATAGCAGTTGCGTAATCATGAGTGTATGAGTGGGAATGCATATACCATTTTCTTTAGAGATCATATTGGTGAGTGAAAAATGGAAAAGTTGAGATTGTAGAGATCTATTAATTTATTTAAATTCTTGGGTAGAGAGAATGGTCTTTTGATCTTAACTTCTCAAATTCTCAACTTCAATGTTTCAGATATAGCTCCAGATGTTGTAGATGTAGATATGGATGATCTAGATATAGAATCGCCAAATCTGTTTGGCGAAGTAACTCAAGCGGTGAAGAAGCCTGCAAATGGCTCTTCCGTCTCGCCCTCTAATTGGAAGCGCGGTCCAATAGAGGGATAGGTCTACTCCCCAACTACGCCACTGAGACGGGTGAGAGAGACTCCCTAGAAAAGTCGCTCTAGAAAACTGCCCGACTAGTACGGGCGGACGAGCTCGTACGAAAAAAAAACTGAAAAACAAGGATCCCCCGCCTGGGTATCCTAAAAGACAGGGTCAACGGAATGGTCTAAAGTCAGGATCCCAACGAGGCGTAAAAACACTGCGAGCTCGCGTAAAAACTGTGTAAAAGACTGGGATCCTAGACCCGCGCATTAAGCGGCCGCTGCCCTAACTGGGCTTCCTTTCCTCCGCCCAGGTGAGGGTCACCGCGCCCTCGCACGGTCAGGTGTAAGGGACACTCTAACCGGCGGTCTTAATTATAGGTCATCATTGATACTTCATCAACCTTGTAGATGTACTAACTCACATGATCATGTTAAAAGATATCCAAGTTAAAGCGATTCTTGCATTGTATTATCACATCCTTGATGATGTATGTAACATTTTAAGTCTTGTGGATAACTTATGCCTTTCATATATTAAATGATGAAATCTGATATTGTAATATTAACATTAATTTCTACATCTGTCAAAATGAATTAAACCTCCATTCATGGATCTGCACTTCCATATGCACTTCAGAGAACAGGTGTTGAACATATACTTGTGGTGTGATCTCCTATTTTTCATAACTCCATTAATTAGCCTCATCTGTTATATCAAAGACATATGTCAAAAGTAATGACCAAAAACTTTCTTCTTGAAAGTATGTCCTTCAGTTGTCCGTGGTCAAAGTCAAAGCTGCAGAGTCAATTCTTGCACTATGATGCATATTGATCTTAACGTCTTCAATTTTAGTCTAATTTCTCTATTTGACCCTTCAACATTACTTCAAGTCTTCCATCATATTATTTTTTTTTTATAGGTGGACCAAAGATATAGAGGCAGATGACTAAAGCCTTGTCATTACTTCACTTATGAAGTTCCTGTAATAATCTAATGTATATGCTACAGGTTCTTGTATCTTTTACTCTTAATTAAATGGAAAATTTTCTTAATTTCATGTGTATACTCTAGAGTCTTTTGACACTACAAATTATATCCAGTCCATCAACTTTTATGTAGATATCACACACGTATAATTTCAGTCTTTAATTTCTAACTACCAATAGTATTAAGTTTATAGTAATCTTATTGGAATATTGAAGTCCCAAAAACATGAATAACATGTACTGTCACCGTTGAAATTTATAATCTGTTCAACTAGTATATATATGGTATATTATATTTTATTTGTATTCCAGAATGGCATCAAGATACTGGTTTCCTTGCAGAATAATATCTTTGCTTATTGCTCAAGAAATGTAACAGTATAAACAACTGTGAATCCCAAAATTTTTCTTTTCATATATATATATATATATATATCAACATATCTATACTTCCAGCCTTAATTAAATGATAATTTTACCCTTACACCTAACGGGATGATAACCAATCTTCTATAGAACGTGTGTGCCCAGTTTGAAATAAAGGAAGTTATTTTGGCTAAATTTGTCCATTGTTAATACATGTCTAGTTCTAAAGTATGATGTAATGCAGTGAGTGTTTTGATCGCAAATAAAGTATTCGATCCAAATTTCCAACGAATGCGCATTCAAACAAGTTCAATCCCAATATCCAGATCAATATAACTTTAATGTTCATTTATTTCCTAGCATCCTAATTCAAATCACTTATTCTAAAGCATCCCTAAGTTTAACTGATTTGAAATTTTTCTATTACCAGCAACATTACAGTGCCACTTCACAATTTAAATCCCCCAATTTACTATGGCTTTAAAAGCATCCCCACGTAAGATCAAGTTTGTGTAATATTATGTGTATGGCAGCAAAAGAAAGGGGGATTTGTACCTTGAATTATCTCAGATTTGAAGTGGACTAACATGCAGCAGAGGAATACATCAGCAAGGGCTGTATGCGAAGAGAGTCCGAAGCTTTAAAGATGCAGCAGCTCTGCTGCGTCTTGTGACTGGAAATTTCAGGAGAAGCTCCAGCAGTTCCTTGTTGTTGTTGAGATGCTCTTGGAGTGATTTGGAGCAACAGAACCCAACGAGGAAGAGAAGGCTTGAGGCAATATAACAGGTTGCTGGATCTTTTTCTTTCGTTGGATTTTGATAGAAAATGGCAAGAACAAAGAGGGGAGAGCTGATATATATAGAGGGAATAGAGCTTAGTTTATTGCCAAGTGGAGCAATAAAAATTCCAAGTGGAGAATTTTTGGGATTAGGTGGCTACTTATGGGAAAACAAAAGTTCATGTTATAATATATATTTTTTAAGTACAAACAGTAGCCGACTGCTACTGTCTGTTTATATATATATATATATATATTAAATTTGCCCTTTATGTGTATACTTAAAGTTAACCGTAATCGTGCATTGGACCTCGGATTTCGACGCGAAATATCTAGTTTTGACCGTCTCGGAACGACGATCAAAATGAGTATAATATTGCTATATTTCCGATTGGGTTTTAAACTCCCGAAATTTTCGGATACGATTTTTGTTTAAGGTTAAATTTTGTGATTTAAAAATATCAAACGACCTCCGATTGACGAACGGTCGATTCCGTAGGTCTCGTGTCGTCGAATCGGATCTAATGATGGTCTCGGTTCGTTTTGCGGTTTCTGAATTTGCGTCGCGGCATTTTTCACGGCACGCATTACAAAGTGAGCGATTTTTGGCCGATTTCGTCCGAACAACTTTTGATTCATGATCAATTGATCGTTTTAGGTTGTTTAGTATTGACTGACAACGTTTTTGGGTTCATTAGGCCCAAAATCGGACGAGTTCGGGTATGGTTGGAAACCGGATGCTACATTATACCTTGATCTCTAATTTGGAGGAAAAAGGGCTAGAACAGGGCTTGCATGAAGCAGCTAATGGCTAAAATCGTAGCAAGGGGCAGCGGCTCTTTTAATTGGAGAAGACAACAACCTCTAGAGCTGCTGGACAGCAGCTCAAGGAGGGAAAAGGAGTCTCCAGACCTTAGTTGCAGCAGCAGAGGTCAGCCAGGCAATTTCGTCCTTCAGGTTCAGCATTTCCAGGCGGTGCTCGTTCATCTCCAGCGACTACTTTATGAGGAGCACTTGCCATACGTGACACTAGTTCATCTCGATCACCTAGGCCGCAGAGAGTAGAGAGACCCCCAGCAGGACCGACTCGGAGTACAGACACGACTATATGCCTACCCAGTCAGGTCGATGTTTCTTGTGCAACAAGTAGGGTCACTACCGGTCTCAGTGCCTCCAGGCTTCTAGTGAGTATCGACCACAGCCACAACCTTCAAAGCCGCAAGCACAGCGTACTGGGATTTTCCGTGGCAAGAACTCCAACTTCAGGAGGTCGCTCAGACAGACACAGAGCGTGGCATGTACGAGTATTGCACCAGCTAAACAGGGATAATTACAGCAGTGACCGAGGAGCAGGCACGATCAACACCTACTGTGGTGAAAGGTATGGTCTCAATCCCGAGCCGACATGTCCATCTTTTGTTTGATTCTGGAGCGACGCATTCATTTATTGCTTCGAGATTACTAGTGTCATTAGGTAGAATTGCAGAGGCATTATATCCTCCTTACCACATCCGTGGGTCAGGTGGCCAGTTGTTTGTCATTTCACTGATAGCCAGAGACTTACCCATGTTGATTGACGGACACGAAATGATTGCAGACGGTCTGTTACTACAACTTGATGAATTTGACTTAATTTTGGGCATGGATTGTGATGCAAAATGGAAATTTTGGCGCGTCGATAAATTTGAAAAAAATTGAACAGTGGATATTTGGTGGAAGAAGAGAGAGGGTTGAGAAGAAGAACTCGTCTGGAATACGAGAGGTTGAAGGAGGAGAACCACGGAGATCGCGTGGAGAGAGAGAGGAGAAGGAGGGAGATAATGAGATAAACTCAGGTTTCAATAATACTTCACTGAATACAAATACTGGACTACCATCTCTTTATATAGGAGAGATGGGTTTACAAAAATAGTAAACTAATTTAAATTGACAACCGACTTGCCTATATTGACTCTAACTAATTAATTGACCCACTTTTAAAATTAACTCTACGAAATAACCGTTGAGATCACAGGCGATCTCAATTATTTAATTAGATAATTTCGACAACTTAAAAATGTAAATAAAATTGGCGACTAATTAATTAAATAAATGCGGCCCTATAATTTGTGATCACGCTGCATCAACTCTCAGCCGCTTTGAAAAATTCGTCTCCCGACGAATTGCTGGATCTGCAGGCTTGGAGGGTGATTCGGCGCATTCCGTCGTCTTCTGGAAGAACTGATGTGGAGCGAACGACGGAATCCATACGCGGGCGGGGATGATGCGGCCGTCGTAGTTGAAGAACATGTGCGGCGCGAACGGCGGCGGCGTCTCGATTGTTGACTCCTTCCCGTGATGCTCAAAAATTTGATGCGGCATGGAGACTATGGCCCTTGGAGAATCCATGGTGAAGCAATGGCACAAGGAGAGGAAAAGAGGAGATGTGGCTAAGGAATGAAGCCATGGGGTCCTTTTATAGGGAAAGCCCAAGGCCCTAGTCCTATTGGGATAAGGAGGATCCCCAAATCTCTGATTTCCAGCCTCTTTTCTTAAATATCTCGGTCGCCAGGGGTGTGGGTGCAATTTTCGCACCCATTCATTTTTCTTTTCTTTCATATTGCTTTGGACCCTTTTGTAAATATAGAACATAGGGATTTTGGGTTTGCAATTTTCCCAATTGATTGTCCAATCCCTTAATCTCAGGGGTTCGGTTCCCTCAAATCTCGATAGGGCTCCTTCCCTTCCCCACGAGAGGCGGCGGCACCGGGATTTGCAGGAGCGTTGTTGGCGAGGTTCGGTACAGCGGCGGCGTCGCGGGCGGTGGGGTTGCGGAGCCTGTGCGCGAGAGGCGCGGGATGCCGGGCGGCGGGGCCTGGGAACGATGGCGGCTGGATAGGGCGCTGGGCGAGTTGGGTCTGGGGGAAAGGGGCGGGGGCGCGGGAATTCGGTGGGGGAAGAGAGGCGGTGACAGCAGGGGTCGCGGGGGCGGCTGGCGAGAGGGAGGAGGCCGCGAAGTCGAGGAAGATGCGGCGGGGCGATGGCGAGGGGCTGGTGCGCGTGACGCGCGATGCGGAGAGGGGGGGCCTCGCTGGGTTTCCGGGTGAGGCGCAGGGGGGGCGGAGGGGAACTGGGGTGATGGCGGGGAGTGGTTGGGGGGTGCGGTGGTGGGGAATGGTGCTGCGGGTGGGGGTGGCGGCAGCAGGGGTGGGGGTGGGGGAAAGTATCGGACGAGGAGGGGAGGGATGGGGAGAGGGCTGATGCGTGGGGAAAGGGGTTTGGCGAGGGGGCAGGCGTGGGCGGTAGGGGGGGTGGCGCAGATCTGTGGTAGGGCCGACAGGGCCAGAGGGGCCGCGGGAGCGACTGGGAATCGGAACGGGCCAGTTAGGGGGGAAACGACGGCTGCGAGGGCTGGGGAGGGTAAGGGCGTTACCTGGGGGGCTGGGGTGGTGCCGAGATGGTTGGAGGGGGCAGGGAGTCGATGCCGACGACGGATTCAGATCTGGAAGCTCCTGGACAGCGGCTGATTCCTCCGTTACGGCGAGTTTTTATCATCCAGACTGGCGGCAGCGGCTTCGACGGGTGGAGGCCTCGATAGAGCGTCGCGATAGGCCTCAAAGTTTGCCATTAGATCTCGCAACAGGGAGTCGACGTTGGTCTGCAAATCACGTATCATGTCCCCCGTCTCCTTGAAGGAGGCGTCGATGGTGGAGATGGCTCGTCGTGTTTGCTTAGATGAACGATGATGCCGATGCGAGCGCCTGGATGGATCGTTAGGTCGTGAGGACGACCTAAATGCCATGCTCTGATACCAAATGATGCAAAATGGAAATTTCGGCGCGTCGATAAATTTGAAAGAAATTGAACAGTGGATATTTGGTGGAAGAAGAGAGAGGGTTGAGAAGAAGAACTCGTCTGGAATACGAGAGGTTGAAGGAGGAGAACCGCGGAGATCGCGTGGAGAGAGAGGAGGAGGGAGATAATGAGATAAACTCAATTTTCAATAATACTTCACTGAATACAAATACTGGACTACCATCTCTTTATATAGGAGAGATGGGTTTACAAAAATAGTAAACTAATTTAAATTGACAACCGACTTGCCTATACTGACTCTAACTAATTAATTGACCCATTTTTAATATTAACTCTACGAAATAAACGTTGAGATCACAAGCGATCTCAATTATTTAATTAGATAATTTCGACAACTTAAAAACGTAAATAAAATTGGCGACTAATTAATTAAATAAATGCGACCATATAATTTGCGATCACGCTGCATCAGATTGGTTATCAACTCATCATGCATTAGTTGATTGCTTTAGGAAAATGGTTGTCTTCAGGATTCCATAATTACCCGAGTTCACTTTTGAGGGTACATTACATGATTCCAAAATGGGGTACATCCCAGTGCTTAGAGCACAGAGACTAGTTGATCAGGGATGTGATTCATATTTGGCATTTGTTCGAGAGACACCCAAATGTATTTCATGATGAGTTACCAGTGTTACTTCCAGAGAGAGAGAGTTCGAGACCACATTATTACCTGATACACAGCCAATCTCGATGACTTCATATTGCATGGGACTAGCCGAGTTGAGAGAGTTGAAGATGCAATTGCAGAAGTTACTTGGCTTGGGTATCGTGAGGCCGAGCACTTCACCTTGGGGTGCACCATTTCTTTTTGTCAGGAAGAAAGAAGGATTGATGAGATTATGCATTGATTACCGGCAGCTAAACAAGAATACAGTGAAGAACCGTTATCCTTTGTCGTGCATTGATGATTTGTTCGATCAGTTACAGGGATCTTCGGTGTTTTGCGGCTTCCAATTTTGTGTCGTTGCTTTTTCAATGGCATACTATACGATTATTGCGTACGAAAGAGATTCGATCTGCGGTCTACAGATTGAACTGAAGTTATTAAATATTAATTAAATATTAAATGAACTTTCAGACTCCTACTCGGATTAGATTCGATTTATTCAGATCCGGATGTCACATATCCCCAAGTACGTAATCGGCAAGGTCGTCGTGGCACAACCCAGCATCTCAGTTATGCATCGCAGCTCATCCTCCGTGAGGCTAAAAGGGACGATCACCAACTTCTCCCTATTGATCCGTAGCCCAGAGATGTCCCCAAAGATGTTCATGATGAGCGAGGCCCGCCGAATCTTCTCCTCTTCTGCCCCCATGAACAGCACTGTATCATCGGCATATTGTAGAATCAGGATTGAGATGTCCTCCGTCTTATAGCCAAAACACCACTCTCCATCAACCGACATCCTCATCATTACCGCTAAAGCATTGACCACAATCACAAAGAGTAACGGAGCCAGTAGACATCCCTGCTTAATACCTCTCTGCAGCTGGAAAAAACCAACTTCCGACATGCCATTAATGAGCACAAAATCTAAAATAATTAACATGAAATAAATCTAGAAACTAATTACTGAATTCTAAAATCGACTTGCTTTGGTACCATGTGGGAAAAGTTGTGGAAGCCAATCAAAGCAAGAACAAAATAATAGGAGCACTTTGATTTTACGTGAAACCCTACTCCATAAGGAGCATGATGAAATCATAGGAGAAAACCCCAAAGGACTAGTTGTTGCATTATGTGTCTCAATGATTATAATGGGTGCGAGGCTCTTTATATATCCACACCAATACAACAAAATCCTATCAATAGGCAATATGGGACTAAACATGAGGGCAGTATATCAGATCAGTGGCTTAACACCACTATTCTCAATAGTTACAACATATGATTCATGAAAATTCAGTTAGTGATAGATTCTAATGCCATAGATGCAAAATTTCATCTTTGTACAAGAGAGATGGTATGCTTTCTGTTTGCAAGCATATTGCACAAAATCATGAGCGATGCCTTATGCAATAATAAACCTAAAGAAAAGAGTGTACCACCGCATTCAGTTGTAGAATAGTTTTTAAGTGTTACTTTACTTTTAATATTATAGGTGGAGTCTAAGGCATAAATATGATTCACCGGATAAAGCTCTTGAGAAGAGCTCCACAATAATTGAAAAAGTTTGGGGTATTATGTTAGAGAATGTATTAAAAATGGTTAAGCCTTCTCCCACTATAAGCAGGATCGGCTTCATGGATTCTTGCTCAAATCCATGTTGAAAGATCCAACTATTTTTTATGTTGGTTGTCGGTTACCTAATGCAACCCCCACAAGGGGCATTTGAACACTGATCTTTTGGCTGGTAGATACACTGCATTACTACCAAACCATTAGAATATTAGATAATGTACTAAGATGGGTAATTGGATTTTCCAAGATTCATACTACTCATTTTAATCTCTTAATTATGTAGCATTGGGGATCAAGTGTATTGATAAGGTTATATAAAGAGTCATATCTCGTAGATAAGTTTATTTGAAGATCTAACCCCATTGGGTCCTTGCAACCATGGAAAGTGTTCCTTCAATAATGTCTTAAACCTTACAAATCCATATCTTATTCTTTCCTTTGTGCATATTTTATATTTCCACATGTTAAAAGATTAAGTCGATTTTGGGGCATTTGGTTCAATAATTGGGATTTTGTTTCAATTATGTTTTTTATAATTATTTTTGAACTCCATGTAACTTTTTTCTTTTCAAGAATGTGCATTAATATTGAATGCGTGTAAGTGAGGAAATTATAGTCATGACGAAAAGTCAAGAAACCATGTTGCTTATAGACAATAGTAATGGATGCAAGGTACAAAGTCACTGCCATTTGGTGATGCAACAGGAATCACACAGGGCGATGTCGTTGTGAGGACGAAGATAAATGGAGCGACAATATGTAACGGTGAGTAGCGAGGGACAACAAATGAAGGCATACTATAGAAAGGGAGAATCCTTCATTGATTCAGCAGCGATGAAAACCCGGATGCTCGGAGCAACAATCTTAGCATTGCAAATAATAATAAGTGGTGCACGTAGCGCATGGAGTGAGATGTGTTATGCTCACTTATGAACCATATAGGAGACAATAAAAAAGGGCATGTTCAAAGTTGTTCCATGAGACAATGAGACACGATGAGTCATGGTGGCCCAATAGCTATCACAATGATGTGGGAAAAGACACTACATCTTGTAAAACAATTCATATCTTTTCAGATTGCTTGAGCTTAACGTGCATCTTTGATCAAAAGGAACTCAATATGCGACAAAGATGGATGGTGCTATTCAAAAACTATGACTGCAGAATTATGTATCACCTAGGTAAAGCCAATGTCAGGTGTTAAGCTGAACATCCATGGCAACAGAGATATGAGTCTATGTCAGCAATTAGACACTTTAGGAAAAGTTGGTAGATTGGAGGCCAGGGCAACTACTACAGCATACCCTCACAATGTCAAGAGTAGATGTACCATCACCCGTAAAATGGATGATTCAGGGCAGATGCATGATAAAGACCTTCTCTGATGGAGAGACATAGTGTTAGTTGGGCAGCAGTGCGGTTTCCCATACGAGGATGACATTCTTTGAAACCACGATCAATTATATGTCAAAAGAGCTGAAGTGAGAGTTGATGCAGGAAACACATCACTCCCGGCTAAACGATCATTCGAGAGTATGAAGATGTATCGAGATATAAGGACGGCCTTATGGTGGTCCGAGATAAAGGAGGAATGATGCAAATAGGAATTTGCAACGGTGGAAATAATAATTTTGATGGTGGAAATATCGATGGAGAAGAAATTAGAGGAGAGAAAGTGAAGAAGACGTCGGTTACGTGAGGTTTTGGAGATGAATCATGAAGACCACGTTGATAGAGAGAGAGAGAGACGGAGATAAACCCAATTTGTCATATATTCTGAACTATTTCTTACAATAGGCTACCATCCCCTTTATATAGGAGGGGAGGAATTACAAAACTAGAAAGAAATTCGAATTCAAATAAAATCATAATCGATCATAATTGACTCTAACTGATTCTAATTAACTCAACTAATTTTATCTACCAAAAAAGTTGAGATTACAATCTCAATTTATTTAGATAAAATAAGCAAACTAATTCAAATAATTAATTATGGATGGAAATTCCTAATTTAAAAAATCTCCAAATCAACCCTCTGCTTCAATTCGATTTGCCCTGCCAATTTGGGAATGGTTGCATCAAGGAAGTGGCACAATTTGTACAATAGAGTCTTATGTGCCATGCATGTTTACTTAAATCGCGTCTTATTCTTAATGAATAATAGAAAACATAGCTGTGGACTTTGTGGCAGAACTACTCAGAACTTCAGCTTGCTACTATTTCATCTGAGCCACTGTAGATTGTCTTACTAACTTAGCGCACTTCATCCTTGTAAAGACATAGTTCATCACATCTAAGCTTGATGACATATATCTGAGAGAGACTGTCTGACTTCACGAAGTGCCTAGAGACTTAACATCTGAATGAGGACTACAATTCGAGCAATTCCTGCAAGGAACTTCATTGAGACGTGGATACGACATTGACTACCAGTATGTGTATCACCTGCAGTCAGAAGGCCATAGCAAGAGAACTATACATATGCCGAAGGATCTAATGAGATCATGTATAGTAGAGTGGAATGGGGTCTTGGATAGACCAGCTCAACTGATCGAGTTCAGTTGTAGTAACAGCTTCAAAGCACTTTAAGACACACGATGTCTCACCTTGACTAGTTGAGACAAGGCCGACGTGGAGGTCCAACCTAGGACAAATAAATCAGGCAATCTGCAAAGAACATCAAGATGATCAGACTCAATTGCAGATGATGTAGAAAAAATAGAATAGCTATGTTGATCAAGGATATAGACCCCTAGACTCAACTGTAGTACACGTGTGTCTACCACACAAAAGACCAGGGTTCAAATCCCACTCTTGCAGTGGTTGCGTTAGGTAGTTAACAGCCAGCGTAAAAATAGTCGAATCTTTCAACATGGATTTGAGCAAGAATCCATTTAGCCGACCCTACTTGTAGTGGGAGAAGGCTTAGTACATTTTTTACTTTGTTTTCTTGCGAGTATCTACGATGAAGGGAATGGAGAGGTTCGATGTCCGGGGTAGCTGCTCTCGATATTTGTTGGACCCTTTGAAATCCTGTTAAGAATTGAACCCCTCTGCCTACATAATTGCGCTTCTACCAAGCTTATCAAGGGAACCTAATGTTTTTCATGTATCAAATATGAGGAGATATGTCCACGGCCCCTGGCACAAGATCAGCTACGAGGGACTAGAGTTTGATAGCGATGAAACATTCGAGGAGTGGTTGATTTGGATCTTAGATCGAGATGTAAAGTGGTTGAGGAACTTGGTAGTTCCCCCGATAAAGATTCCCTAGCATGGTCAACTTTTTTAGGAGGCCATACGGAGCCAGAGGACCAATTTGAGCCAAATACCCGGAGTTGCTCTAAGGTATCTTTCTGAGAACCTACTCACTCTTCCTTCAAATTGTTATTTTTCGAGTAATGTCCAATCTTAATAATATTGTTATAATATTTATTTTTCACATAAGTTCGAGGACAAGCTCCGTTTAACATTGTTATGACTACACATCTGAAATGGTATTAAACTCTAGTCAAGTTGACTTGAATCTAATTGAGCTAAAGTAGGTGCAACCCACTGGTCGAGTCAAGTTGAAGTAACTCATGAGCCACAACTTGACCCAAATTAGGTCTACAGCCCTAATGGACTTGGGTCATTTAGGCCAAGTAGATTTGTCACTATCAGTAGAGGTAATTTAGGCGATCTGTCTTGCACATAATGGAGTAATCTCTCGATCGGAGCACTAATTGAGGTACAGTGACTCTTACAAAACATCCTGAACCTTTATTCCTTAAGGATTTTTTGTTATCTTGAATGCTAATGGTTGTGTTCAACTCATGTGATTATGATGCTAAGTTAGCTTTAGCTTGAGAGAATTGTGATTTGCCACCAAGTTATATGCTTTAAATTGTGTACTGTTTGTTAATAATAGCTAGTTGTTTCATTTAATGCAAATTGTTTTACGTTAGTTTCATTAAGATTTTGATTGCACCACGTGTAAGGACAGCATGTCTCTCTACATATTTTATGATTTTTAGAAGACATTTAAGGTGCTAATTAATTTTTCAAAACACTGTCCGGAAAGTTGTTACTAGTAAATATTAGTAGAGTAACATAAGTTGCTAATCGACTAATTTGACTCAGACAGTGCTACATGCCCAGGTTTACTCGACTAACTTCCCATGTTGGTTGACCATGTTTTAAGCCAACTTCTAAAAGAGCTCCATGTAATCATTGTCTCAAGGTTAATCAACTAATTAATTTTTGGGAAGTCGTTGTCTAAAGGTTATTCCACTAACACAGAGTATAGTTTGATCAACCAAGATTCAATCAACCACAGAGTTTTGTAACCAAGCAGGTTGTGTTTAAGTCGACTAACACCAGTTTTTAGTCAACCACCAAGCATGAGATGAGTCGCCGAAGACTGATTCTTAATTGGCTAATCAACTCTAAAAGGCCATCATTTCTAGGATTAGTTGACTAATAGCTAATATTAGTCGATGGATCTTCTGTCGACCTAGTTAGTTGACTAGAGTTTTTCAGGAGCTCCAGTATGTGTCAACTAGTCATGTAGTTGTAGCAGGGTTTTGACAATTTTGAGCTGCTTTGTGTTCATTGATGCACCAACAGTAAGGTGCTGATCCCCCAAGGATCCCTTGGTACTTTGGGCACGTTTTACCTCGGCTTGCGAATACTTAGTACATATTAAAGAAGTTTGATGATTCATTTTACCATGATTGCTGTTCTTTGCTGTAAGCATGCAAGTACTTGTTATATGTTGAGTGTATTGTTGTTTGATGAGGGACTCATGATAAACATAAATGAATCTTCTTGTGTACCTTGTAGCATGCTACCTCGTGAATATTATTGTGTAATCTTACCTCGAAGGAGAAAGGCTGCCCTCGAATTAAGTTGAAACTTTTTTACGCTTTTATACTATCCCCTTTTTCTTTTTGACTTATACGGTGCAAGAGCGCTCGATCAGTGAGCTATTACGCACTTTTTGGGTGGATACTTCTAGGCAAACCTCCCGACCGTCTCTACACCTCTACCTCCTTTATCATTGAGTGGTCATTAGTAGTGTGAGCATGTAAGCAATGAAAATAGATTTCCTTGTTATCCATATATGCCACTGTTCTATACCTTTATTTTGTACTTTTATTGCTTCCATAAAATGATAAGATAGGACAGTAGTATGTTTATGGTAATGTGTTTGATTCCTTGCCTTAAATGCATGTGTTATGCTACTAGACATGCATGTGGAAATAAGATACAATATCTGAAATGTTTTCAGATCCAAACCCAATTACCCCAATTGAAATACACCAGTCAGAAACAATAACTAAACTATGGAATCGAATAAGAGCCAGGTAGGAAATATCGACATCGTATCGGTCAGCCCGGAAAAGGATATATCGGGATATATTGCCGATATATTGACGACATAGGTGGAAATGTCGGAAATGACACAAAAAAGTCATTTTTGTCATTTTTTCAGAAGCTAAGATCATCCAAGATATTAAAACAACAAATAACCTACAAATACACATTTATATCACACATATTGGTCATTTATAACCCATATATCACACATATCGGTCATATCAAACATAGCACTGTAAATGTTGATTGTTGACTTATAAATATTGGAAATGGATTTAATACAAGTTCATATAACATTAAATAACTTACAAATATACACTTAGACGAATATAGATCATTTACGACCCTTATATCACACATATCGATCATATCAAACATATCGTTATTAATGTTGATTGGTGATTAATAAACATTTGAATTGGAATCAAAGTAGCTAAATTAAGCACACTTAGAATACATGTTTTGTTCATGGAAGATGGTGAATGGCATTGAGATGAGTCGTTTGATTCAAAAAATATACATGATGATTAATGAGACAATGTTTCTTTGGTATAAAGATTTATCTATTTACAAAAATAAATGAAAAATAAATTAATGCAATATTGTAAAAGAGATTACCTAGTCATGTGGAGTTTAGAACCAAGAGTTTCGTGGAGGGCAAGTTAGGAAATATCGATATCGTAAATGGCATTTTTTCACGAATTAAGATCATCATGGTTATTAAAACAATAAATAACATACAAATACACATTTATATGCAAGAATGAGGTGTATTTAGTACACCAATACACACTATATCGCACAAATAGATGGTTGTTCATGCTGACAGCTGAGCTGACTGCTGACTGCTGAGATGTACTCTGGATCTGTGATTCTAACTTAATCAGCATTAGACTTGTTTTCATTTCTATTGTCGAAGAGGACGAAGTCCACCAATTGAAGAACTGTCGTATGCACCCCTTGTAGCACCATACCCTGAAAAAGGATATCTATATGAATATCGGTACCCACATCTCGTTGATACCGATATATCGCGATATTGCCGACTATGAGTAAGAGTGATGAATAATGAATAAGAGAGTTAGCCAAACCTTTTAGCTAATAGAAGTCAACATGATTATATAATTATAGTTGTAACTTCAATTGGGAGCCATGGAAACCAAGAAAGAAATTAAATTGACCATCATATCAAGTAGCCAAAGCTAGAATAAATCCAATGTAATTTACACCAAGTTTGAAGGGCTATAAAAAATTTCTAGTAATGGGCAATATAAACATACATAGGATTGAGTATGATGCATAAACAACCCCATTATAGACTTCTTTACAAAGATAAGATAAGGTAAGGGCATCGATTCACCTTGTCCATTCAATATCAAAAGTATAGGTTTAAGTATGAAATTTTTCCCTTACTGCATCCCTTTCTATAGTAATCACTCCTCTCATGTGAAGAAAATTTTCAGATTTATTGTGTGGAGTAGTCACATCTTAGGTTTCCTTCCCTATTTGAAAAGAGTGAAAGAAAACATACAGCCACAACTGATCGATCACTTCTACTACGCACGATAGCCTCAGCAGACAATCGACTCATGCAACCATGTGTTACCTGATCATTGCAAGGAAGGCCATATGATGAGATGAGTCGACTAGGACCCCCTTTCAGTAAGTTTACTTTTAATTAAGTTATTCAAGACAAGATATATGAGGAATTTTCGCCTAGGAAGTACATGAGGAAACTTATTCCCCGTGTACACCCCCAAAACTTTTATTTTATTAACTGTCATAAGTAAGTCGCCTTTACAAGAGACGGCTTTGATTTTTAGCCAAAGTCGCCTCTTCAAGACACGGCTACCATAGGATTCCCCTACATGAAAGTCGCCTCTTGAAGAAGCAGCTTTGGTTGTAGTCAAAGCCGCCTCTTGAAGTGGCCGCTTCTATGTGATTTCTTCATCATTTCAACTATAAGATCAAAGCCGCCTCTTCTAAAGGCGGCTTACCTGTGGTAGTTAATAAAATAAAAGTTTTTGGTGTGTACTCGAGTAATAAATTTCCCCATATAACACTCAGGCGAAAATCCCTCCAAGATATATTTCTCCCTTCAATCAACTCACCAAACGATAGGCTGAATGAAGGTTTTCTATATTTAGGCATTTTCAGGTTCTCTGATTGATGTCTTACTATGCTTTTAAATTAAATGGTAAGGCATGCATGAGGTTTTCATAGGTCAGAATCATCGTATGCATGCCTTCAAACTCATGAAGTATCCAAATATGATGATTAAATATGATTATATGATTTTAAATAAGGGGACTCAACACAATTGGTAGACTGACCAAGTGATCAATCGCTCGATCAGTTGACAGGAACTTGTACTTGGATTGTTTTGGTATACTTGACAATTCTAAGGTTAGGGATTGGCCTCCAATGACCCTCGGATGACTTTACATGTTAATTACTTGAATTAAATACATGTTTATTTAAAAGTATTGAGTATAATAATAACATTGATTGAAAGGATATCTCTTCCTCTTTTGTTATCCAATTGAATATCATAGGATGCATAAGTTAGATGGTGATTTCCTCTGTTCATAATGTAAGTTGATAGGAAATAAATCTTTTCTATAGTACTACCTAGCTGCAAAAGAAGGCACTACAAGAATTTAATCATTTATTTAAATGATTTATGTTAAGAAGGACATGCATTGTGGCATTTGTGTTGTAATTAAACTATTGGGTCAATGTGACATCTCTAAGTGCATTAAACCGTACGGATCTCTATTAACCTTACAAAACTAATACCAGAGATTGCCTTTAAAATATACAGTGAATTGTGCATGCTCAGTAAACTTGTTGTTGACCTGAATTTGAAACAAGAGGTTATTGAAATATTATACGAAATGAAAGCCTTGACTGTTGTTTAGAATTTGTATGCTTTATTGCCTTGTTTTAGTGCATGATCCCAATGAATGCATGCTAATGTTTGTTTGTGTATTCTTTGATGGTTAAAATGATGTAGCTTGTCCTTGATTTCATGTTAGAAATTGCAAGAGGTAACTAGTGAATTAAATGCCATTATATCAGCTTTATTCTGTATTACAACAAAAGGTAAAAGAAAGGGATAATAATCCAAGGGAAGTCATAGTCCTAAGGACCTTGGCGTAAGAACATGGTTATTGTGTGTGCGCGCAAAGTAAATAGAATAACTAGGAAGCAGCTCCAACATATTCCACAGACGGAGGACGCTCTACCCAAGGGGATTAGATGGTTCTCCTTGGCTAAAGAACCCATTCTATATAACTTAAGTATTTAAACCGAACAAGGGAGAATAAAGGCTTTAACTAGGAGCTCATTTAAACCCAATGGATAGCTATTGATTTGCTAGTGCACTATTTAAATTGTTCTTCAAGTGCAGGATTTGGAATGAGATATTGTAGGCTATACATATATTATGTTGGAAATGAAACAAGAGGATGGACGAAATAAAGTGCTCATCTCTTAAACTAAAACATATATTATGTTGGAAATGAAACAAGAGGATGGACGAAACAAAGTGCTCATCTCTTAAACTAAAGCAATGGTGCTAAATGTCCAAGATAGAGCTAAGTTGTGGTGGTGAATATATATGCAAAGTGAATCACGTAGTGGTGCCATGATTAATTGGATACCTACTTCCAAATGCATGACATGATAATACGCATTTCTTCTGCGGTTTTTTGATGGGGACTTTTAAGACTTGTGCCCTTTTGAGTTTTTTCCAATAACATGTGTGCCCCCATCTTTTTTGTAATTATATGTATGCCCTTCCATTTTTACAAAATTCACAGAAGCGCACTTCTCTTAGTGTAATATGGGGGTGCATGAGTATCAACAGAAGGGCACGACTGTGAACTTTATAATATAGAGACAGAAGTGTAATTGCAAAAAAGTTATGGATACGTCATGTGTGTCAATTAGGGCACATCGTAAAAACCCCTTTCTTATATTAATTTAATGTAGTACTGATTAAGGAGATAAATGCTTGAAGTTGAAAAGCATGCTTCATTTTTCTTATGATCAAGTAAACATACATAGGTACAATAGAACAAGGATAGACAAAGCAACTGCAGATGACGGTCATCAGCAAGTAACTGACCGACTGAGAAAACCACCAATCGATTGGTAGGTTGATTAGGAGCATACGTATGTCGATTGTTGATGAAGGCGAAAATCATCTTTTTAATAATCAAAAGTTGTAGCATAAGAGACGAAAATTGTTTATGAACGCGAACATCGTCTCTTTAATATCTAAAGTTGTAGCATAGGAGACGAAATTCGGTCGTTCAAAAAACCACAATCTTTGATTGTTGTGGAGAATTTTTACTTGGTAAGTGTACCAAGGTCGAACATAGGGAATGATGATTTTTAGTTACGTGGTTTTAAATAATCATGAAGTTAATATCTGTGTCAGAAAATACAGAGAAAATATGATGATGAAGGATCTGTGGTGATAATTTTCAAATCTAAACAATATTAATCAATATCCTTGAAATTAAATCACAGATCAATGGAGATATTTAAATTAATCTCAAAAATACAGTCAAGAAGATAAATAGATCAAATTATACTCCTGCAAAAAGTTACAACTCAAAAATATGATCAATACTTCTTTGTCCTTGGATGAGGCCCTCTACATATTAAATTATTCAAATAGTAATTTCCAGTCAACGCAAAAAGATTAATCTCGCAAATTATTCTCAATCGGGTCCCTGCAAATTAAGTCAAAAATTCCTCACTATATAATTGCACAAATATATCGATAATTGAGCCTGCATATGTCACAAAGATCTGCAAATAAAAATTAAAAAATAAATAGTCTCAGGTCTGTCCACAAGTTATGCAAAATGATAGAGCACGAAATAAGCTTCAAAACGACATATTATATGCTAAAATCGGAGTTTGAATGAGAAAGTTATGCAATAAACAATATCTAGGGACTGAAATTCAATAAAAAGAAATATTTTCTTCTCAATTAAATCCCTGGAGGATATATATGTAATTCACAAAAGTCAAAGGAGTCTTCCAATAAATTTTCCACGGTAGCACGTGCTTGGCACGTGCCTTGGCGGTTGGGGACCTTCTGTAATTCTTAAAATACCGAGGGTCTAGGCGTAATTTACCCAAGGAATGCACGTGGTGCATGCATGACTTCTGGCTGGAGGGTCTTCTTCTTATTCGTGGAACTTGGAGGGTGGAATTTGTAATTTTCCCATTGTTCGTGTGTCGCGCACGTACACACTGCTGGTGGGGGCACTTTTGCAACTTTTGAAACATGCAGGGGATCAGATGCAAAATATCTTTCGGGCACGTGCATCTCACATGACTCAGGAGATCGGGGCGAAGACAAGGCTCGGGGCGCCGAGGCTTAGGCTCGGGCACTCAAGCCTCCAGATGGCAGGCGAAGAGACTCGGATGCCCCGAGCCTCGAGGCGTGGGCCGAGGCTCGGAGTGGATGACGTGGCGGCTTGACAACTGTTGGATCAAGGGTAATACCCCAATCCAACGGCTGCTGCTTGCTGGTGGAGCGGTCTGGAGCAGGCCATCGCGCGCGGGGGTGCCGATGAAGTCGAAGGCGCAGGACGTCGGGCGGTGGTCTCCACCTCCGTCGACGAGCGACGAGGCGGTACGGGGGTCCAAGGCGGGCGTGGAGCACGACGGCGAGAGCAGACCAAAGGGCGTCAAGGCGAGTCGAAGGTGAAGGCAGAGGATGACCGGGGAATCTCCTGATGCATGTAAAATCGAAGCTCCGGCCAATCTCGTCTCAGTCGAGAATGGCTAGACGGATTGCATGAAGCTTGAGGATCTTGTAGAGTCTCAAGACATGTAAAGATGCAGAAGACTCGAGCCTTTCGAGACTCGGTCTTACGCTGAAGCGTAGCTGAGACAAGGAGAGGGATGAAGCTCATGTATCGTATACAGAGGGAAAGGAGCGGAGCCTCAGCTCCGGTGAGCTGAGGAGGACAGGTTGCGTGGGGTAGAAATGAAGCGGGGGCGACTGAGAGGTGAAGACGGGTTGTTCAAGGTTGTTTGTTGGGTTTCTGAAGATTCCTCTCTAGATGGTCGGGGAGACGGAGGCGAGGGAACGACAGAGCCAGGGCTCCAGATGGTTGAGGCAGTCGTGGAGTTTGCCTTGGAAGCAGGAGCTCAGCGGAGCCCTGCGTTTATCGCCTCAAAGAACTCGGCAAAAAGTACGGAAGCTTGGCGAAGCTTCACGTGAAGCTCGTTGCAGTAGAGGACTGCTGGATCACGCCTAAGAGCCCTCTTTGTCGTCATCGAAGGACAGCCTACCGTTGTAACCAGTGGGGCTCGAAGCTGGAGGGTCATGGCGGATATTTCGACGAGAAGGGCGAGGCAGTGGTTTATAGGCGATGTGGGAGGTAACATCTGAAGGGAGGAAGCGTAACGGTGAGGGAGGCGAGGGTCAGTGACGGTTACGTAGAGGCGGAAGAGAAACGGTCGGAGAGGGGGTAACGGCAGCGGGGGCGGCGGTGCAAGAAGGGGAGGGGGTGGGGGTCACGTGCGCGCGCGTGACCTAGGAGGAGAGGTCACGTGCGCGGCACGTGACCAGGCTGGAGTGAAGAGAGGGGTGATGGGCGGGTGCCACGAGGAACGCCCAGGGGCTGTCACGTGTCACCAAAAAAATCATAAAATAAAAGGTAAAGAAAAATAGAATCGAACTAGAATGAGACCTCGGATTTAAAAATTTCCTTCACGAAATTTGTTCATCTCGACGAGATCTACAATTTTCATGAAGGGACCGAGAGCAAAAGAGGTCATCTGTACAAAGTTATATTTTTGATGGTTTTCCATGTGTATAGGAAGCCGCTTCTGGAGGTTTTGCATTTTTTAAATGATTGTTAAAGAGGATAAAAAATCTAGAAAAAACGATAAGCTAAAAGACTATTACACATTAATCTGATTTTTTGGTTTTTTAAATAAATAAAAAATAGGGAAATAAAATAGAAGTACGAAATAAGAGTTGTACAGACTCATAAAGGTCACTTAGACTCATTCAGTTTCTTTGATTTCAGTCTTGATTTGGATTTGGATTTTATGCCACGTGATAATACTTTCATCAAAGAACATAAATGAAAAAGAAATAAAATAAAATGGGTTAATTATATACATAAAAACTAAGGTCAAAAATCGCAAAAAGATAAAATACATAAAAGATGCTCAAAACCCAACTTTCACATATAAGCTTTGATTTGTATGAAATAGATCTTATTTTGAAGGTATTTGAAAATGAAGTACTTTAAAGTGACTAGACCAAAATCGGATACTATATGAGGAAGATAAGTGCATTTTAGTCTGTCTGATGTAAAATTAGGTTTGGGATTTATTTGTCACTTATTTTAGTTAGCGTTTTTTTTTATTTTTTTTATTATTGTTAGTAATATCTACATAATGGAAGTGGTTTCAGGTCAATTAGAATTAGGATGAATTAATTAAAAATAGGGGAAGTTAGCGGCTTTTCGCGTCAATTTACATGGTATTTTTAGTTCCCTATTTTATGCAATTATGATGAAATGCGAATATTATTTACACATGTACGAATCATGGCCTCAAAATTGAGTGATCCTAAAATTCTGAGCTCAACCATGCTTTAATCAAAAGGAGTCCAACTTCTCTATTTATCATACTCCCTATTTGTACATAAAATATAATAATATGACAATTAATGTACTATAATCATGAGAGTCGAGTCGAGATGTCACCCGAGGTCCCAGTCCAAGAGACTCTCCTCTAAACCTAATCCTCAACACTAAGGAATAGGTTGGTTGTTGCATTCAATCTACCATCCCATTAGTTTGTCAGACTTGAAAGGGTAGATGGACGGTCAGAGATGATGGAGAGCATAGGATTGAGTATATTCTTCTCTCCCTCACATTAGAACAAGGGTCCTCTCGAGTGCCTTATTATTCAACACATGTATATTTTTGGCTTGTTGATCAATGTGTCCGTCAAGAGAGTTCGGAGTCATCTGCACTTATTTTCTTAGGAGTACACTAGGGTGTGTCTTTTTTGAGTATCTAAGATATCTTCGACACCAAGACTTGTATCACTATACGATGCAGAGCCCTTTTTGGTTTCTAGACCGACTCCTTGGTCCTAATAGCATTTGATCCAAGTGGACACTTTGAAATGGTTGGGAGCATTCGCCTTTGGTGGAAGCTCTTTTGAATTTTGTATTTATAATGATAAAGCTTTCCTTTGTATAAGAGAGCTTCTTTCAAAATTTCATTGTTTGGTTAGCTCCGCTGCTTTTACCAAGAGTTAGCGCACACTGATCAACAATTTATTTAGGTCTCATCACACCCTACCACATAGGTAGATATCAAACAATAGCATGCGAACTTGTTTACATACTAGTTGTGATTTTGCTGACACTCAGGTTTCTTGAAGCCTTCATTAACTTTATCTCATCCTCGAGCATCATTAAATCGGGTCTAAACTCAAATCTCCGGTCTTAGTTCCTCAAGTAATAACTCAACTCATCTCATCAATCATGCAGTTGTGAAAGTGATGTGCTGGTCATATTCTTTATAAGGTAGAAATGAAGAGTGTAATATAGCGCTCAAATCCTCAAACTAGGGAAGTGTGGATTATTAAGTTCAAAAACCCTAATGACTAAGGTTGTTTAACTCAGACTCTCAAGATCTCAGAAATCAAGTGTCTTCAAATCCTTAAAGCTTGAGTGATAGTGAATGTGTCAGGAATACACAAAGAAAAGAGTGTATGGATGCATGAGGTACTTAATGAAATGCAAGACCATGAGTGAACTTTTTTAGATTTTTTAATGCAATAATGAATAAAAAGCCTTTTTTCAAAACTTTTATACACGCAGTGTTAATTGCAAAAAACAAGTTTTTAAAAAAATCAGGTATTATTTACAAAAAGTTTAGTATAATATACATAATATACACAACTTATACCCATACCCAATTTTAGATGAAAATAATTAAGGTACGAGCTATTGATAAAGTACGTAGAATATATACAAACACCCCCCATATACTTAGCTTGTGTTATGTCATCATGGCACAAAATGAAATGTAGACATAGCTCGTACTAAGTATAGTTGAGTGAAAAAGAAAAAGAAATCGACTTACCCCCCTTAAATTAGACTTTTAAAGGACTAAGTATAGCAGAAAAGCATGGAATGAGGCAGTCCAGGGTGAGGGGAAAAGAATAGTAGTGATGTATAAACAATGGTGTTAGTCCCCTTATACTTAGGCTCAGATCAGCCTAAGTATGATCGGACAATAACAAGTGGGGTACCGAGTAGATTTGGGGATGTACAAGGTCAAGGAGATTTGCGACAAACCTTCTTACGAGAGTGTGGCGGGAGATAGTATGGAGATATGGAGGATGGTGACGAGGGGGGGATGAATAGGACCAGCCATCGTAAGAGTTGTCCTCAGAAGAATAGTAGTCGTACATAGAGGATCTCCAACTATTGTCAACCAGAGGTAAGTGCCCTTTGATCACAGTTGTACTCATTGCACTTACATGATGAACGACTTCAGGACCAAACGAGGGCTCTTCAGAAACTACCTGGTTTCTAAGGTCAAAGGTGACTTTCGTGGTCGGTTTGTTTCCGTGAGAAGGATTGGGAGGAAAATGGACAGTCTTCTTCTCCCTATCCTGAGTAATCGACGTGGCATTTATGAGTTCCTTGTCAGACGAATCCCCTTAAAAGTCGACCAATTCTTGTAGGGCCATACGCAGCTTCGAGCGAGGGGGCTTATTCCTGACGGCTTTGTGATTGTTGGCTGGAGCTGTTGATGCCACCTTCAAATATTCTTGAGTTTTGGTGACATTGGAGGTTTCCTAAGTCGGATCCTTGTATGGTTCAAGTATCTCATGAATTACTGCCGACTCAAAGATTACACCACTTAAATAATCGTGACGATCCTCAGAAATATGGTCCAATTCTTCATAAGCTGCTAAATAATGTTTCCTCCTAGGACCAGTGTTAGAGGGGTGAGAATCCAAATACAACTTGACAGACGATTTCTCAAGTGTTTCTCCTACGTTTTGTGAGGAGTGGTCTAATCATATGAAGTGTTTGTTTCCTATCCCGACTGTCGGCTTCAAGTTGGGGTTCCTCAGAGCAGGTTGCATCATCGAGGCTTTGTGCATTGTGGTCTATGTTCGGAAACTTGACGTCATGAGTCTCACAATCTACAATTGCCTTAGCAGAGGCTAAGAATAGCTTTCCTAAAATAATAGGAGACTCAAACAACTTTCTGGGGTGCTCAATGTCAAGGACAATAAAGTCCACTATATGTTCATTACCTCAGAAAATTACGACGACAGAAACGATCCCTCGCAGTCTTTTGGTAGATCGATCAGATAATTGAACGATCACCCTAGTCTTTTTGAGTTGTCCGAGTTTGAGTTGGTCAAAAACGGACTTGGGGGATATTTAACGTAGAGTCGTTATCTAACCGAACATGAGTGAATGTTTCACATGTGATCCGAGTTAATCACTTGACTTTGCGGCTTTTGTTTTTGTGATTCATTACCAAAGAACTGGCCATAGATATGACATGGTATTTAGTCCTTGATCGTTTCTTGCCCGTCTTTTTAGGGTTCAGTCGACTTTTCACAAATCTCTTAATATCAGGTACATATTTTACGGCCTTGATCAATGGAAGCTCTAAGATCACACTCTTGCAAAATGCTTCATTTCACAATTGTCCATTTTTTTAATTTTCTATTGTTTATTTTGTTTTAGTATTTTTGGAGAGATGGTCAGTAGGGGGTCAGAGGTCAGTGGTGGTTGTGTTTGAGTGTGAGCCACATGATGAATCAGTGGTTCGCTTGTTAGTAGTCTTACTTCCTCTGGATTTTGTATCGACTGGATGAGATCATATATTTTCTCAGTCAAAGCGTCGACTCTGTGATTGATCCGAGCATTCTCAGCATCAAACATCTCATGACTTGTGATTGAATAATCATTCTTCATATGTCGTGATTCCGACATGTAACCATGAATAGAGTATTGATTATTCATAATCACTACGGTCTGGTCATGAGTCGCATTTCCTTGACTCTGGTTTTCTCGTGAATTGTCGAAGGAAAATTGGTCGTACTCAGGAAGATAGTCAACCTGAGTAGGGAATGGTTCAAGAGGTTGGGAATCCATAATAACAGGAAATCGTGTTTCTCTATCATTCTTGGTTACTCTATTTTCCATCCTTAATTCTGCTCTCTCTCTCGTCCATAAGATTGTCAGAATGTGAGAGAGGTCTATTCTAGGAAGAAGTGTGGACATGGGGTGGGATGTATGAGAGGGAAAAGAATGATGGCTGAAGGAGATCAGGTTTGAAGAGAAGGTTTCCCTGAATTGAGTGAGAAGAAGGATATCGGAACATGGTCGTGGAGATCGGGTAAGAAGACCAATGTGCCGACATCTTCTCAAGAGAGGAATGGAATGATTTGTGAATCGTGATTTTCTTGCAATTGCAAGGCCTTTGACGCACACAATTCAAACACAAAACAAACACGTAGATTCACCCACTCGACTCTTGTGAAGGCGCGTTAGGGTTCGACCGCTTATCTTTTCGATTTTAATTTCAAATGATCACACAATCTTGAAGGTAGCGGAGCTGTAAGGTGCCGAAATTATTCACAAAGACTGTCTCGAGTTCATACAACTAAATGCACCTACTTTCAGCCAGTATAGGTATAAGTACGAATCGTAAAACGGCTATCCGTGTTACTTAAGGGCGGTGCCTTACACAATATCCTTTAAACCACCCACTCTGCTAAAGGAACTACGGACCGTAGAACAGCTACTTGTGTTCCCTCACTGATAAGTAGATAGTCGTTTTTAAAACAGAAGTCTAAATGAAAACTTCATATTTGTGGCTCTATCCTAAGTGTGCGATCTCTTCCTTACAAACCAGGAGTGGGTTTCTCCCCACCGGACATAATGGTTAATTTTATATTTTATGTCAATTTTATTTACAGCGGATTAGCAGTCCGATTTTAGTTTAGAGTTATCACTGAGGTCTTAATCGAGGACAAAAATATCACGCCTAACGAGCAGTCTCAATTCCTTTAATTCCTAAGTTGTAAAAACTGAAGAAGGAGAATCCAAAAGCTAATGCAAGCGTAAATCAATGAGGTATGCTTAAGAAGGAGACTTACAGTGATTCATCGTGTTCTTTATACGGGATGCAATATAAGGAATTTAAATTTAAAAATGATATACACAGAGGAAAACCGTCTTAAACAGATAGTTCTATTAGCGGGAAGAATGGATTTAAAATTTGACTAAGTTGAACGATATACCAATGTGTATAGTTAGTGAAAAATGTGTGGCCTAAAAATGACGACCACAAGCAAAAATAATTCCAATCTAGCTTATGTGTGCCTAATTCCTACGCCACTCAAGTCGGGTCCCAAACGCAAAGCAGGGATTGAAACAAATCCGACATGCAACAGAGAAGTCCAGTCCGAATTATTACAAGTTATCAGGGTTCAAAGAGAGGGACCCTGTGAAAGATGTGAAATTGAAACTATTCTAAAATCTCTCTCACAAAATAAAAATTAAGTCTTCTTCTTAGTAGATCCTTAAAGTTAAATTCAAAATTTGCTCCAGCTATATGCAAAAGAGAGAAGATGCAGTTAGTATCCGTGGAGAGAGATGCAATTGCAGAAATTAAAAAAAATGACACAAAATTTATTTTCACAAAAATCAATTACAGAAAATAATTTAAAACCCTAAAAATTCGTCGTTCCCCAGCAACGACACCATTTGATGAATTCGAAAATCGCCTCTTTAATAATCTTAAGTTGTAGCATAGGAGATGAAAAAGGTCAATCAAAAACGATAATCTTTGAATGTTGTAGAGAATTTTTACTTGGTAAATCTACCAAGGTCAAACACAGAGAACGATGACTTTTAGTTGTGTGATTTTAAATTAATTTAAAAAATTAGATAATCGCGAAGTTAATATCTGTATCAGAAAATAAAGCGAAAATATGACGATGAAAATGCAATAAACAGAGAGAATAATCAAGTTCAGGATCTGTAATGATAATCTTCAAATCCAAACAATATTAATCAATATCCTCTAAATTAAATCATATATTAAAGAAGATATTTAAATTAATCTCAAAAATGCAGGCAAGAAGATTAATAGATCAATTTATACTCCTGCAAAAATTTACTCCTCAAAAATATGATCAATGATTCTTTTTCCATGGATGAGGCCCTCCACAAATTAAATTCTTCAAATAGTAATTTTCAATTAAAGTAAAAAGAGTAATCTCACAAATTATTCGCAATTAGGTCCCTGCAAATTAAGTCAAAAAATCCTCATTACATAATTGCACAAATATATCGATAATTGAGCATGCATATATCAACAAAGATCCGCAAATAAAAATTAAAAATAAATAGCCTTAGATCTGTCCACAAGTTAGGCAAAATGATATAGCACGAAATAAGCTTCAAAACGACATATTATACATTAAATGGAAGTTCAAATGAGAAAATTATGCAATAAACAAGTTCTAGGGAATGAAATGCAATAAAAAGAAATTTGTTCTTCTCAATTAAGTCCCTGGAGGACTTATCTGTAATTCACGAAAGTCAGAGGAGTCTTCCTACAAGTTTTCCACAGTAACACGTGCTTGGCACGTGCCGTGGCAATTGGGGACCCTTCTATAATTCCTAAAATACCGAGGGTCCATGTGTAATTTACCTAAGGAATGCACGTCGTGCACACGTGACTTCTGGCCGGAGAGCCTTCTTCTTCCTGGAACTTGGAGGGCGGAATCTGTAATTTGCCCATTGTTCGTGTGTCGCGCACATGCACACTGATGGTGGGGGCCCTTTTGCAATTTTTGAAACATGCAGGGGCTCGGATGCAAAATATCTTTCGAGCACGTGCGTTTTACGTGACTCAGGAGGTTGGGGCGAAGGCAAGGCTCGAGGCGCCGAGGCTTAGGCTCGGGCACTCAAGCCTCCAGATGGCGAGCGAAGAGGCTCGGATGCCCCAAGCCTCGAGGCGTGTGCCGAGGCTCGAGGGTGGATGACGTGGCAGCTTGACAACCGTTGAATTAAGGGTAATACCCCAATCCAACGGATGTTGCTTGTTGGTGGAGCGGTCTGGAGCATGCCGCCGTACGCGAGGGTGCTGCTGAAGTCGAAGGTGCAGGATATCGGGCGGTGGTCTCCACCTCCGTCGACACACGACTGCCGGTGAAGTCGGAGGTGAATCCCACATTCCTAATCCTAATTGGAGAAGGAAGCAGCCTCAATTTCTTTTTTTTCAGCACCTCTCTTTAAATATTAGTGCTCTAGGGGGTGAAGTGCAATTTGTTTACCCCTTCAACTAAAGCAATTCCTCTTAAGCTCTCACCAACTTTAACCTTTATATAAAAGGTTTTAGGAGGGATACCTCTGCAATTTTCCAAAATTCATTCCAAATCCCTAATTTTATGGCATTGATCGCTCGTGGGAGAGAAGCCATGAGCTCATTATCTATCGACTTCATCATTCCAACGCCCTTGGCGGCGGCGAACCCTACATTTAAGGTTCCAACCGCGACGGCGACATTCTGAGAAGGGAGGCCATGAGTGGTGGTTGCGGTGGGATGGTTGTAGTTGGGTCAAGGGAACGCGTACGGCAACGACAACGACTGCGATAGCCACGCAAGCAGCATTAGCGACGCGTAATCACACAAGTGTGCCGTTGATGGGGCTGCGCAAGTTGGTGCAAGGAGGTGCGTCGGTGGTGCGCATAAGCTTGGAAATCGTCGGCGATGACTAAGCCGGTTACGTGCATAGTGCCCGCTTCTACTATGATTGGTTTTTAAAGGCTTGGAACTTTCTGATGATGGTTCTGCATTGGAGTTAATGACGGGGGAAGCAAGGGCATCTGTGGAGGGGGTGGTATTGGATAGAGAGGGGAAGGGTGGAGGGCATGATATTGGATAGAGAGGGGGAGGGTGGAGGCGAGGGGGGGGACAAGTTGCAGCGGTGGCGGGAGAAGGTGGCAATGAGGCCGAGGTGGAGGGGCCAGCATCGGGGAACTATCAGGGGCTGCGACTGGGGGGACAGGAATCGACGGTGGGGCTGTGTGGCGTGTCAAGGTGGCGAAGAGGGGTTGCAGGAGACGTGGTGGGGTGGTTTGGAGGGCGGAAGGGGACTGCAACGGGGTCGGAGGGTTCGCCCGGGGTGTGGGGAAGTCGTCAAGGAGCTCCTGAGGGGTTGGAAACATTATCGGGGCCGATTTCGTCAACAGTGGCCGATCGGAAGCTAGCTGAACAGCAAGCTGGAAGCCGTTAACACTTTTTCCTATCTTCATTTTTGTCTCCATTATTGTCTCCATTATGGTCTTCTTCTACTTGTACCATAAAAATATCTATGTTGAACCATGAACCTATTCACGGTTGCATCTTGATGCTTGACTGGAGGCGATATTTGTACCTCTCTTGTCGTGAGCGTGACCCGTGGCGACGACTCAGATTGAACGAAATTCTCCAAAAATCAGCAGGATCTTCGGCTTGCCAAAAATCGCTTTCTCCGGACGGATCGTCAGATCGTGAGGACGATCTAGATGCCATAATCTGATACCAATTGATGCAAATAAGAATATGCAACAGTGAAAAATAAATTTTACGGTGAAAAATATTTGGTGGAGAAGAAATCGGAGGGGAGACGAGAGAAATCTCGTCGGATGCGAGAGATTTGGGGAAGAGAATCACGAAGATCGCGTGGAGGGAGAAGAGATAGGGAGAGAGATGAGATAAATCTCAAAATGATTTCAACTTGAACTGTCTTGAACTAAGGCCTACCATGCTCTTTATATAAGAGGGTTGGCATTAAAAAAATCGAAACAAATCAAAATTCAAATCCTAGACAACAACAACAACAAAGCCATTTCCCACAATTAAGTAGGGTCGGCTACATGGATTCTTCGCCTCCATTCAGATCTATCTTGGGTCAATCTCGGGCTTATATCCAAAACACTAAGATCCCTTCGTATAGTCTCTTTCCAACACATCTTGGGCCGTCTGCTCCCTTTCTTAGCCGGCTCAACATCCCAACACTCGCATCTCCTAACTGGTGCATCTGTGATCTTCTATGCAAATGACCAAACCATCTTAAGCGGTTTTCTCGCATCTTATCCTCGATCGGAGCTACGCCAACTTTCTTTCTGATTGCATCATTCTGAATCCGATCTTTACGTGTGTGTCCACACATCCACCTTAGCATTTCATTTCTGCTACAGCCAACTAACTAACCAACTAACTAATATAGCAGACTAATTTGGATTCTAACCAACTAACTAACTAATATAGCCGACTAATTAATTAAATCGATATCAGCTGCGATCCCTTTATTTAAAATAAAATTGTAATGATTCAATTAACCGCAAATTAAATTAATTTGACCCTAATTAAACTCACTGAAAAATAAAGCTATATTTCTTTAGTTCGCGTTGCATAAGGTTTGGTGGATTACCTAACATTAGGCGTAAATATACTTGACATAGCACATCTTATGGTCAAATAGTGGCATATTCTTGACCTCTGCGGAGTTTGCGAAGGCTTTTCTGATTTCACATGTCTCATATGTGCCTCATCACTTGACAAGTTCCTAGCCTCTGTGAAGTTTAATGAAGCTTTTATGATTTCTTCTTCCTCATCCAGGCTTCATCCATATTCAGATCGATCAACGACCTCCTAAAGATGCAATTCCAAGCATACTACGATCTTATTTCTGCTCCAACTTGAGGGGGTGTTGAGATTTATATATTGGCGTAAGGATCTTTTTCTATTTTATTTTCTATATTGGTTCTCTCTAATTGTTTGAGTGGTCTCTACTATATAAAAGACAGAATGGCATTGTTTTCGACAACTAATCACGAGTGCTATTTTCTAATCATTGAATCAAGGATGATTTTTTTGCACAAGGAGAAAAAACCCCTCATATTTTACAAGAAAGTCATGCATAAGATGCTGAATGTAGGATTGTGTTATTAAATCAAACAATAGATGAATTAGATATACAGCCAAATGCACAAACTTAAAAAGTACATTGACTATCATCTTTCTTGTTTTTAAGACGATTAATGCCTATCATCTTTGAGAAGGTGTCCCACTGAACATAGTGTATAAAAGATTACAAAACAGTATGCTGGACATTCCAGGCATCAAACACAGAACAAAACTCTCATAGAAGTTCAGAGATGTCCATAAAGATTATCGCTAGACAAATAATACTCATGAAGAAAGACAACTTACTAGCTAAATCATATTTGTAGATGCTCTGAAAATTATAGTGCTAATACGTTCCACTTTTATTAAAAGAAAAAAGGGATTTTTACCCGGCAGACCCTATAATCTTTTCAAATTACCTCTACGGCATTTGAAACATCGTAATTCCTCCCCCGACCCTGTAAACTTACTAACCCTTACCCTACAGACTCTGCGGTTAAGCCCCATCAATTTACCCGTTAGAATTAACCAGATTTCGTTATGTTCATGTATATTATACCCATTTTGTTTATTAAATTTACAATGTGTGTCACTCCATCATCCGAAACCCCCCTCCCCCACGCCCCCGGCGATGCTGCCCCCCCCCCCCCCCCCCGCGTCCCGACGATTGCTGCTCCCTACCCCTCGGCCCGTCGGATGATGGATCCCCTCCTCTCTGCGGCTGCTGCTCGCCCCCCTCCCCCACCGACGATGGAGCCCCCCCCCCCCCCCCCCCCCGCCGCCGCCGATGGAGCCCCCCCTCCCCGCTGCTGCTTCGCCCCCCTGTTGCTGCTGCTTCGCCCGTGCATGGGCCCCCCCTCCCCCCTGCCCACCGACGATGAAGCCCCCCCTGCCGCTGCTGCTTCGCCCCCCCCCCCCCCGTCGCTGCTGCCGCAGACGATGGAGCCTCCACCCCCCCCCCCCCGGCCCCTGCCCCCCCACCCCCTCCTCCGCTGCTTCGCCCCCCCTCCCCCGACGATGGAGCCCCACCCCCTCCTCCGCTGCTTCGCCCCCCCTCCCGTCGACGATGGAGCTCCCCCTCCCCCCGACGATGGAGCCTCCCCCCCTCCCCCGCTGCTGCTTCGCCCTGCCCCCCCCCCCCCCCCCCGATGGAGCTCCTCCCCCCCTTTCCTGCCGATGATGGAGCTCCTCCTCCCCCCCTTCCCGCCGACGATGGAGCTCCCCCTCCCCCCCTTTCCCGCCGACGATGAAGCTCCCCTCCCCCCCTTCCCGCCGACGATGGAGCTCCCCCTCCCCCCTTTCCCGCCGACGATGGAGCTCCCCCCCACCCGCCCCCCCGCTGGAGGCCCTCCGCCCGTGCCGCTGCTTCGCCCCCCGCAAGAGCAGAATTTTTTTTTCCTATTCTTTTTTTTATTTTAGCTAATCCTAACCGTTCGATGGCATATTGGTTAGGTTAAGTCAAGACTAACCAGGGTATTTAACTCAGATATAGTTAAAATTGACGGCAGGGTTTGTTGAGGTAAGACGGAGCAAGTTTACGAGACCGGGGGAGGAATTACGATGTTTTCAAAGGTCGTAGAGGTAATTTGAAAAGATTATAGGGTCTGCCGGGTAAAAATCCCAAGAAAAAAATGTACCTAGGCACATACTCGAACTGCCAAGGTTATGTAATAAAATGGTGAAGCCTACTCCCACTTTTAAGTAATAAAGATAAAAAGAAATTGCGAAAGTGTCAATTCTACCGAATCTTTTCTTTGACGAGAAGCACTCCTTGTACATCTTGTTTCTTTGATCCAACCAGGAGGTAGTCCCTCTGGCGAGGATTCAATGTCAACGGTAACCTATATTGTTGAAAAAACAATCAGATAGTAATAGCAGAAGAAGCTGGCTCTGTCACATGAAGAGTTAGTGAGGCACAAACATGAGTTGCAGAGCTTAAATCGCTACTCTTTCTTTTCCCACGTACACGATTAGTGGAAGGCACTGGGATTCTCCAACATGATCACCATTCAAATGGTCAAGCACTTCCTTTGTAGAATTGCACGTGACCCCAGAGGCAGGATCATAGGTCTACAAGAAACTGGCCATCAGCAAATCATCTATCGCATCATGGAAGATGGATTCAAGAAATAAAAAATTATTCGAAATATTTTCAGCCTATAAGTGCCTCCCAAAATGCAATTGCAAAGCAAATAAGCAATGCTATAGAAACAATGGTGAACTTTAGCCATTCCACTCTGATCTTCAACGAGGTTACATTTAGTCTATAAGTTTTCCTCTCAGAACTTTTACTACTTTGAACCGTAAATATCATGCTGCAGATTGTGCCAGAGAATTTACAATGCCAGAGAATTTATAAAGCCAATTGAAAATCAATTAGCTTTGGATGGAGACGTCGATCTTTTATCCACTGCTTATTTTTCAAAACTCCATTTGAAATTGAGAAGAAATCATGGTGCAGTGATAAGTAACTTGACATGGCCACTGAAGGTTTGTCTCGTCATGGAACGGCCAGTTGTAGTTTGGAATGGTATACTTCACGAACTACATGGTTGTTACCTGCCTATATATACCTCCTCTAACAGATCATATAGTACGACTTATATGTCGCCTAGGATAAGTACTACGACAATCATTAAGATTGAAAAAACTGAAAAAACATATAGATTCATTATGACCACGTGGTTAGTATATCTACAAGATGTGGCTCATTGTTTCTTAGGCGCTGGGTGACTTTGCTGACACTCAGCAATGCACATTATACAAGGGTGACTCTGCACTGTTTTTTTCTTAAGAAAGAATATGTAGTGTTCTCGGTTTTCGGGGTCTTCGAAGAGTATCGCTTGTGGAATTCATATAGTGCACGAGCACCATCCTCCATCGAAATTGACCCTTCTCACTCACATGCGAGGTCATCAAACTATTACTGACCGGCCTCCCTCAGCTTGATGCCTCATCATACTGTTAGTGATGTATTTATGTTTATCTTATTTTCATTGTAACCCCTCTGAGGGTACTTGTGTATTTTCCCGATTATGAGCATTCTAGGGTTCCTTCCTACGAAAGGACCCCTAGCCCTCCAGAATAAAACAATTCATTGTGTTCTCTCATATTTTTCCACATGGTATCAGAGCAACGGTCCTAGACCGGTGTTCTGACGTAGATCCCGCCGCCGCCACCAACTTCTTGCCTCTCCACTTCGGGGAAACCCTTGTGTGTGCTCCTTCCAGCATCCAGAGCCCCGCATAAGAAGGATTGGCACCTACCCAGTATCTATCACAAAACCTGGAGGCCTTCACGGGGACTCTCCTCGCACGTAGCGCCAACTGTGGTGCTGCCTTGGGTTCCGCCACTGCCTGAGCAGCAGCCCAAGCCTCCAGCGGCAACTTCTTGGCCACTGCAATCGCCGCCTTGGCCCTGCTCACCGCATGAGCAGCAGCCCAGGTCTCTTGCGGCTACTCCCTGGCCACCACAGCCACAAGCGGTGCCTCCCTAGACCCCCACGGTGACTCCTTGGTCACCACCATCGCCGCCTGAGAAGAAACCCAAGCTTTCGACAAGATTTTCTGCTCTATCAAGGTAGATAGGTTGGACCAAAACCTCCGCCTGGACTGCAAAGGGGTCCGTCAAGACTCCTGCGATTTTTTTCTTGTGCCATAAGCACCACCAAACGACTCTTCTGCACCTTCTGAAATTCTAACCATGGATCACAGACAGTTTACCAACTTGGAAGCTCGAAAAAGGGTTGATATGGTGATTTAGGTCATTTGATTGTTTGATTGAAGCAACAAATCTTCTTCTAGATCACTTTTTCTTGACCTTCGCGACCACGATGACGTCTACTGAGACCAAGCCCGTGTACCCGACTTCTTCTGTAATGGCATTTTTATCAAATTAAAAGCCTTAAAGAACCGTGTTATGGTCTCAATCCTTCAAGGCGTTCATCGGTGGTCAACGTAAGAACTATATTCTTACCAAGAATTCGCCCAAGGAAACAGACAATGCATACGACACTTGGTATGTTGACAACTGTCAGGTTATCACTTGGATGACCAACAACGTCGATCTAAATATTGCGGTTAACAATCTTTACACGGATGTTGCAAAGGAGATATGGGAGAATCTTGAGCATACTCACAGAAGACAACCAAGTCCCGACTCTCCGATATATACACACAGATCTGGTCCTCTACTCAGGGAGATTCAACTCTTATCGAGTACCACAGGCTGCTCACAAGCCTATTTGAGGAGCTCCTCATTTTTCAGCCAGCATGTTGCGATCAATAGGTGGGAGAGCATGCTGAATGACAGGTCTATCAATTTCTTTCTGGACTGCGTTCACGATACAAGCCTGTGACGAACCATTTTGCGACGAATGATACCATGTCCACCATTAAGACCATCTTTGGTCGTCTGCAGGAACGTAAGATACATGTCAAGTGTCCTCCTACCATACCATCTGTGGAGACTACAACCCACTATGCCTCGTCAGGGAACAGAGGACGACAGAGTTACCAGGGAGGACAAGGCCGTGACTTTGGTTGTGGTCGTGGCCGTGAGTTCAGGCATGGTCGTGACTTTGGTCGTGGACATGGATGTGATCCTACTACTGCTCATTATCCAGCATGCATATACTGTAGACGCTAGAACTAGGTCTGGTTATCAATCCCAACAAGCCGAGCCAGGCTCTGGCTCAAGCTCGGGCTCGGGCTCGGTGAGCTCGAGCCTCTTATCAAGTGAGCGGGGTTCGATAAGACTCGAGTCGAGCCCCTTATCGAGCCTAATCGAAGCTCGAGCTAAGTCAGGTTTGCTAAGGAAAATAAGCATTTTTTGGTACAAAAGTGTGTTGCTTAGGCTCGAACCCACAACCTCTTCTTTGAAGATTGTCTTCCTTACCAGTAGACCATTATCTAAGTTACGTTTCAAAATATAAATTATATTATATATTGTAACATTATATTTGCTAATAAAAAATACTAATTTGCTAATAATAACTTAGAAAAATATGAACATAATTGTAGGTGTATGTTTCCTAGAAAAACATAATAGTGGCTCGGCACATTAGTGGAAAACATATATTATCGAATGTTCCTATTTAAAGACGTATAATAACATGAGATCGTAATCAAGTCTACAATATAATATATATATGAGACCTAACCACGTTGGAGTTCACATTAACATATATGGACATATATAGTTCAAAGGTGCCGACGAAACAAAATTACATTGATCTACAATTTGGTTGGGTATAGTATACATATTTAATTACTACCTACGTAGAAAGCTACAACTATAGATATACGTACAATTGTTGAAATGCAACTCCTCTTGTATGTGTGTTATATATAAATATATAAATATGTAGATATAAATGTTTTATATCTATATATACACATTCCTTATCGAGTTATCGAGCCGAGCAGGGCAAGGCTCGGGCTCGGCTCGTTAAGCTATCAAGCCCAAAATTCTGGTTCAGGCTCGACTCAATAGCTTAATGAACCAGCCTCACGAGCCATTATCAAGTTGTGACTCAATAGCCAGACCTAGCTCGAACCACTCGTCCGAACATTGTTGGGCGAAATTTGGCATACAGCCTAATGCCAACATTACATATGAGACAGCTTCGTATGAGGCATCCTATGAAACCGCTGAGGACATGCCCAATCAGCACTCTAGTGGAGCATGGGCATATTTTATGGCTTCTTAATACGGCCATCTGAGGCAACTACTGCAGAACTCCAGCCCCTCAGTCAGTGACGGTACTACCTCTACTACTACTACTTACAATAGCCAACTTTGTCTCTATCTCCAATCCTGCTTGGATTATTGACTCATAAGCATCTACACATATGACAGGAGAAAGTAGTCTGCTTACCTTTTCACAGTTGTCTTCCTCGGTGAAGATCATTCAGGTTGCCAATGTTGCCCATTCGCTTGTTACTGACGGTGGCACTATAGAGTTTTCCTCCAAACTCCAACTTACCAGAGGTTATCGTGCTCCTGCTTTCCCACTAAACCAAGTATTTGTTCAAAAACTATGTACTGAGCTTAACTGTAGAGTTATTTTTTATGAGTTCTATTGTTACTTTCAGGACATTCCGATGTGGCAAATTTTTCATGGGGACATGAGAAGAACAACCTATATTATATCGATATCCCATCTGATTCCGGTTTTGGTGATGCAGCATCTATCTCTGACGATCCTCTTCTCCGGCGCCTTCGCCTTAATCACCCATCTGCCAAGGCCATCTCCATGATATTCCATGAACTCTCTACGCCAATGTTCATGAAATCGGTCGCACAGGCTGCATATGCGACCGTATATGCACGTACGGCATGCAGACCGAACCGATTTCATGAATCGATGCATTATGTGCCGTCCCCGCAAATGTGGCCCGCATATGCCCTCCAGATCTTGCATATGCCTCGCATACTGCTCCAGCATCTTCAACTTCCCAATCATCTCATCAGGTGCTTAATTCTGTAGATTTGTCTCTTCCTTCATTCAATTGTAAGAATATGGCATGCATTTGTAAACAATTGCAATGCATCATACCATTATATATATGCAATGTTTTATGTTTATATCATGTATTATTTTCAAGAGTTTATGTAATGTATCGTCAAATATTTTAATATATGTCGATTGAGGTTTTGCTCATGTAATGCATGTATGTGTAATGCAGTTATGTTATTATGAATCATCTAATATGTAAAGTTTTTATGGCTAAAAAAATTTTTTTGATTAAATGTTAGGCAATTAAAAGCATATACTTAACCATCTAACATGAAATGTTTTTCTTAGATCTTCTTTAACTCCACTTAGATACATAAATTCAGTAATAATGTTATTCATAGATATTTATTTATTATAAATTAAAAATTAAAAAACCACGTAAAACCGCATATACCCCGCATATGCCCCCGCATGCTACTTATTCAGTATTCAGCGGCTTGTCCGAACATAAACGCATACCGCTTTCCTGAACCTTGCTCTACGCTCAAGCATTTGGAGTACAAGGTGTGCCAATTCGGGAAACATCATCCATCGTCCTTTCCTACACGTATCAAGCCTCGTTGTGAAGTTATGTTTTCTCTGGTCCATTGTGACATATGGGGACCTTGTCCGATCCATACTCTGAGTGGACATAAGTATTTTGTTGTTTTCGTTGATGATTATAGTCGATCCTCTTGGATCTATTTGTTAAAGGAATGTTCAGAGATTAATAATATTGTCAAAAATTTCTATTAGTACGTCAAAAAAATTCTCCTCTAGTGTTCAAATTTTTCGATCTGATGTTGCCTTCGAATTCACTCAACATGATTTGACAAGCTTCTTTGCTTTCCCAGAGTACTATCCTTCAAACCTCGTTGTAGAGATATATTTTATGTTTATTTATCCTTTTATCTATTTTCTTTTCCCTCTGTCTACCATATGTAATTTGCCCATAGGTCTCTTCTTGTATAAGAGAGCCTAGGGCTCAAGGAATAGACAAGTCTTTCTCTTTTCCCAACATGGTATCAAAGCGATGGTCCTATGTCGGAGCTCTCATACCTAACCCTAACCCTAACCCTAACCCTAACTTCACCGAGCCGTCCTCCCCTTCTCTCCACGCCACTGTTCGAGGAGCCCAACCACCACCACCGCCATCGTACCCTAGCGGGGTTGCCGTCCTCTCCAGTCAGCCTCGCCACCGTGCCCTAGCAGTACCGCCTATTTCGATCGCCATCGCCACACTAGCAAGGCCGCCTATCACAATTGCCATCGTACCCTAACGGGGTCTCCCTGACTCTCCAGCTGACCCACGCGTGCCCTACCAGACCCGCCTATCTCTAGTGGCACCGTCAACAGCGTGCCCTAGCCGGTCTCGCCTCCTCCCGGCACCTTTGATGGAATTGGTTGCTTGAGTCTACACATGCAACCAATTCCCTTAATGTCGGAGTAGACAACAGTTTATCTTGTCTACAACCCTAGTCTTCTCTAGTCGACATGTCAGAAAGCAAGGTAGATATCCACATCACAGGCACCTTCAGAGGTCTGATAGTGAAGATGGATGGGTCGAACTATGAGTTATGGGCCATGCAGTTCATGAGCCTAATGAAGTCGATGGGTAAGAAGCATATTCTTACTGAGGAAGAGCCAACGGAGAAGACAGGGTTGTATGTCTCATAGGAGGTTGATGATGTGTATGCTCAAGTCTGGTTGTCTGGTACCTTGATACCAGAGATTGCGAACGATGTCTTGCACCAGCCCACTGCCAAAGCTATGTGGGACATTCTTGCGGCCACGTACTCATAGGCCAAGAATGAGACAAAAACACTATACTTCAACATGACATCTTTACTATAAAGCAGAATGGTCGACCCCTACATGCTCGCTACACTGCCTTGCGGGGAATGTTTGAGAGGTTTCCCGACTTCATGTCCCTCACAGCTTCTCCAAAGCAGCTAAAGACGTACCGGAACGCCATGATGGTTGGTGTCTTTTTGGCCTCTCTCGATTCACAGTTTGAGGCCACTTCTTCTCATATTTTGACAGATGCTACCGTTCCTCCCATGGAGGAAGCCTTCCGTAGATTGAACAAGATCAATATCTCCACTCCTACTCCAATGCCACATTCATCTGCCATGGCCGCCTCGCGTCGAAGAGGATGTACTTCTTAATTCTGTGGACAGGGACCACGTAGTAGAGGTGGGTGCGGACGTGGACCACCTTGTACCTACTGTCATCGTTCTGGTCATACATAAGATACATGCTGCTCTAAACATGGTTTCCCAGCGTCTGCATGAGTAGCAGAGCAGGCTCAGCGCTATGGCGTTCCACCCACATCAGATCAGAGATATGATGACCTTGTGTCTCGGTTGCAAGATATCATGCGCCCAGCCAGTAATTATTCACATGCTTCAGAGAACAGCTCAGATGTTGCTGCTGCTATAAGAGCTAGTACCTCAGGTAGTGTTCATACCTCTACTTCTCATCATAGTTCCGATATCTCGGAATGGATTATAGATTCCGGTGCAACACATTATTTGTTTGGAGACAAGAATCGGCTTATAACCAACAGATGGGTTTCTCCAGGAAAGACAGTGATCATAGCAGACGGGACTTATTCTCCCATATAGGGGAAGATCATCTTGACGCCATATATGCAATTGCAGAATGTGTTGCATGCCCCTAATTTCTTAATGAATTTACTGTCAATTGGTCATGTTACTAGGGATTTACATTGTCGGGATATATTTAATCCATCATCTCTTGTGTTTCAGGACATTCTCATAGGCAGAGTGAATGGCAGTGGCCGTGAGCAAGGGGGCTTTATCGACTGGTCCAAACACCATCAAGCATCCTCTCATTCTACTGGACCTATCTCTCTTTACCTATGGCATCTGTGCTTCGGTCATCTTCCCCTTCAGAAACTGCATCAAGTCCTTCCTAAGATCTCATCGTGATCGATGTTTAATTGTGAGGCATGTCAGCTAGGGAAGCATAATCAATCTGTCTTCCCTAGTAGTCAGAATCAAAGCAGTAGCTCCGCTTTTGAGTTTTCTTGTATAGACATTTGGGGTTCTAGTCGTGTTCCTGATCAGTAGGGACACATATTTTATTGAGTTGTTGTGGATGATTTCAGTCGTTTGTCATGGTTTTATTGTTGAAGAATAAATCAGAAGCGGGCTATGCTATTATGAATCTTATTAAAGAAGTGCAGAATGTTTTTTCCACCTGGGTTAAAATTGTGTGAACTGATAATGCTATTGAATTCTGTACTCATGTACTCTCTTAATTCTCTTCATCTCATGACATTTTTCATCAAACATCATGCGCTTACTCGTCTCAACAGAACGGGGTTGCTGAAAGAAAGCATCGTCACCTTCTTGATATCACACGTGCCCTCCTTGTCCATAGCTGTGCATTGCATTCATTTTGTACAGACGTGGTTCTCACAGCAAGTTACCTTATTAACAGTATGCCCTCATTGATACTGAGTAAGAAGATTCCTTTCCCTCTTGTGCTCCCTGACAAGGAGTTGTTCTCTCTTACCCCTTGAGTTTTTGGGTCTGTTGCATTCGTCCATCGGTTGTCTCCAGGGTTTGACAAGCTCTCTCCTAGGGCTGCCAAATGTGTTTTTCTTGGGTATTCCAGGACTCAAAAGGGATATCGTTGTTATGATCCATTACGTAGGCGATATTATGTAAGTGCAGATGTCACATTTTTTGAGTCAGTCATGTACTTTTCTCCTACAAGTGATAGGTTGACACATTCGGATTCAGATGATGAGGTATATATAGCACCTTCACACATGAATCAACCACCTTCATCATCGATTGCACCACCACCTCCACCATCACCTCGACCATAACCTCTGCCACCACCTCCACCAGCCCTACCTCCTCCAATTGTTCTAGTTCCACCTCTACCACTTCACTACAGTCGGCGGCCTGCCTCTACTCATGATCATGGTCCATCATCCAGTATGCCCCAAGTGTGTTCTGACAATACTATTTCTAATGATGGGTCTGACGGTATTTCTCAACAAAGGTTATTTCAGGAGGAGGAGGATCTGGCAGGTGGCAGAGATGATGCAGAACTTGATTTGCCTATTGCTATTAGGAAACAGAAGCATTCTTGTACTTCATATCCGATGGCTTCTCATGTCACTTTGGAGTGTCTGACAAGTGACTTCATGAGGTTTGCAGTTGCTTTATCTGATGTGGACATACCACGGACGTACCAGGAGGCATTGCAGGATAGTAGATGGCGTCTGACCATGGAAAAAGAGATGGTAGTCCTCTAATCGAGAGGTGCTTGGAGCCTTGTCCCAGCTCCCACTGGGGCGTCTATAGTGAGTTGCAAATGGGTATTTATATTGAAGCAGAATGCAGATGGTAGCATTGATAGGTACAAGACTCGACTGGTTACATGTGGGTCTACTCAGACGTACGGAGTATATTATCTTGACACATTCTCGCCAGTTGCTTGTCATTCTACCTTAAGAATTCTTTTATCTGTTGTCGTGGTTCAAGATTGGCCCTTCTTTCAGCTGAATGTCAAAAATGCCTTTTCGTACGGTGATCTCCAGGAGGAAGTCTACATGCAGCAGCTGTCGGAGTTTGTTGCTGAGTGTGAGTGTTTATAGGTGTGTAGACTTCATAAGGCAATCTATGGCCTTAAGTAGAGCCCTAGAGCTTGGTTCCAGAAGCTCTCAGATTTGTTCGAGAAGCAGGGATTCTACGATCGAATGCAGATCATTCTCTTTTTGTACAGAGAACCTCCAAAAGTATGACGGGTATTATGGTGTATGTTGATGATATACTCATTACAGGAGATGATATGCAGGGAATAAAGAGGGCAAAAGAAATTATGGGTCCTGAATGTATCACCAAGGATCTAGGAGCTCTTAGATACTTTCTAGGATTAGAGTTCGCCGGAAACCAACAAGGGCTTGTTATGACTCAGAGAAAATATGTCACTGACTTGCTAAGTGACATGGGTATGCTTGGATGTCGATCCACTACTACACCCATGGATCCAAGCATAAAGTTGTATGATGATGATGATACTGATGAGGTTGACAGGAAAAGATACAGGGAACTGGTGGGAAAGCTTCTTCATGTCACCATTACCAGACCCGATATTTCATTTGCAGTCAGTCGGGTGAGCCAGTTCATGGAATAACCTCGTCAGGTTCATATGGATGCTATACATATGAAACTAAGGTATCGTAAATCATCTTCAGGTGCAGGGCTGCTATCTAAAAGGGGAGGCAATATTACTATCTCAGCATGTGCAGACGCAGACTATGCAGGATGCCACAAGGATAGGAAGTCCACATCACATCAAGATTTGTTATATATGTTGGAAATTCACTTGTCTCGTGGAAAAGTAAGAAGCAAACTGTTGTTGCTAGATCTAATGTTGAACCTGAGTATAGAGCTATGGCACAAGCATGTACAGAAGCAATGTGGTTTCGAGCGGTCCTGACAGATCTACATATAGATGTTTCTCTTCCTATGTCACTAAAATGCGACCATCAGGTTGTCTTATTTATCGCTAATAAACCTGCATTCCACGAGAGGACAAAGCACATTGAGGTTGATTGTCATTATATACGTGACATGATCCAAAAGGGCTTCATTTCTACATCTCATGTCAGCTCAGGGGACTAGACGGCAGAATTTTCACCAAAGCCTTACTTAGAGGGTCCTTGCAAAAGTGTTCATCCAAACTGAGCATGATAGATATCTATGCTTCATCTTGAGGGGGAGTGTAGAGATATATTTTATGTTTATGTATCCTTTTATCTATTTTCTTTTCCCTCTATCTACCTTATGTAATTTACTCATTGGATTCTCCCTATATAAGAGAGCTTAGGGCTCCAGGAATTAACAAGTCTTTCTCTTTTCCCAGCACTCATGTTTGTATACCTCTCAATAAAATGGGGAAACGTAACGAAAACTCATGCATCTTCTTAACATCGCTCGCTCCCTTCTCACATTGATGAAAGTTCCTAAATCCTACTTAGGAGATGCAGTATTTATTGTTGTTCATCTTATCAACAGGTCCCCTCTGTCTCTGAATGGGTCTACCCATTTTACATTATTATATCCAAATGAGTCACCCTCCTCTACCTTTGAGAATTTTTAGGTGTATAGCATTTGTCCATAATTTTCACACTGCTGACAAACTATCTCCTCATGCGATAAAATGTGTCTTTCTTGGTTATTCTCGTACATAGAAGGGGTACAAGTGCTATGATCCCGTTGGACATCCATACTATATCTCTGTCGATGTGACTTTTTTTGAACAGACTAGCTTCTTTACTCAGTCTCTCGCAGATATCCCATTGGATCTTCCTCCCCCGCCAGTTGTGTATAAGCGCAAGCTGGAGGCAAGGTGTTGGCCTCCCGCATCATGAAAGCGTGGAGATCGGATCAAATCTGATCTAGGTCAACTAGTCGTACTAGTTGGTATGACAGCGGAAAAACAAAATTTTTAAGATGAAGCCACATGACACGGGAACATTTCCCATGCAGTTTCATCAAGACCACAAGAGTTTAAGCTTACCTCTTGAAGCATGGTTGTAATCCTAGGCTTCTAAAGGAAGAAGCATCCAGACTCAAATCTGATCTGACGATTGTGCACTTGTGCGCGCGATGATGAGTCACGAACTTCCTACAATTCCGAGAGACAATCCAAGTAAGCAACCTCTGGATTTCGTCTCACGAAATCACTTGTTTTGTTCACGAGCATGATACACAAAAGACGACGGAGTCACTCGAGCAATCGGTCCGATAGCACGACATTAGCAAAGCAACGATCGTGATCTCCACCAACCATGGGCACGAGGACAGCCTAGAGTTGTGGAGTAAGAGAGATTGGATGTGTGGAGAGATAAAGAGAGAATTTATACAACAGTTGCATATAGCCTCTCTTTTATAGCATTTTGGAAGCACATGGATCCCGATCCATGTGCTCTCAATAATCAATTATTTAGATTGATTTGTGTTTCATTTTAGTTCACAAAAAACACAAAAAATTACAAAGAGGTAATTTAAAACAATTTCCAAATTATATCATTTAAAACAATTAATCAATCTTGTATGTGCACCAGCTCGTCGGTGTATCTCCGGTCAGAGGATGTGTGCCTATATCGTGACAGAATACGACATAGATCTTAGCTATCTCTATCTCGCTAAGTCAACTCTTTGACTTAACACATCGATACCTCTGAGTCTCTAGTTCCTATGCGGGGGACATGCATCAAGAGATCGGTCGAATATCAACCTTTGGAGTAAGGATTGTCATCTCCTTCTCAGGTTGGAGATCCTCTCTTAACAATCATTTAATGGTGCTAGATAAGTCTCGATCTTTAGATATCATCTAAGCACCAGCCTTTATGATCCAACCACTATATTAACAGTTGTATGATTATCAAGATGGCAAGGGTACATAACCCTAACTGTATGAAGAGACCTTATAAATGCATGCATTCATTAATCTCAAACATGGAGTGAAAATTAATAACTTTTATTGATATAAAAGGATTACAATAACATATACTGTAAAAATAATTCGCCAAGGGCTCACATGTCTAACAATCTCCCACTAGCCCTCAAAATCATTCTGATACAATCCGTAAACCCGTACTCATTACATGCTAGTCAAAAGCCTTCTAGGATAAAGGTTTGATAAGTGGATCAGCAATGTTGTCGGTAAAGGCCACCTTTTAAATAGCAACCCATATGACCCGATATAAGAGAAAACTCTATCGAAATTTTCCTAGAAATATCATTCCGTATAAGGGGATGTTCTGTTGAAATTACGAGAGAAAATATATTCTTCGCGTTCTTCGTGTTTTCCGTTCCTTCTTCACATTCTTCGTGCTCCTCACTCGTTCTTTGCATTTTTTGCACGTTCTTAGTGTTCTTGATAAGTGATATTCGATCGTTTCAAGAGCCGCAAATTACTCTTTCTGAAAACGAATCACGATAACGAATATCAACCTTTGGAGTAAGGATTGTCATCTCCTTCTCAGGTTGGAGATCCTCTCTTAACAATCATTTAATGGTGCTAGATAAGTCTCGATCTTTAGATATCATCTAAGCACCAGCCTTTATGATCCAACCACTATATTAACAGTTGTATGATTATCAAGATGGCAAGGGTACATAACCCTAACTGTATGAAGAGACCTTATAAATGCATGCATTCATTAATCTCAAACATGGAGTGAAAATTAATAACTTTTATTGATATAAAAGGATTACAATAACATATACTGTAAAAATAATTCGCCAAGGGCTCACATGTCTAACAATCTCCCACTAGCCCTCAAAATCATTCTGATACAATCCGTAAACCCGTACTCATTACATGCTAGTCAAAAGCCTTCTAGGATAAAGGTTTGATAAGTGGATCAGCAATGTTGTCGGTAAAGGCCACCTTTTAAATAGCAACCCATATGACCCGATATAAGAGAAAACTCTATCGAAATTTTCCTAGAAATATCATTCCGTATAAGGGGATGTTCTGTTGAAATTACGAGAGAAAATATATTCTTCGCGTTCTTCGTGTTTTCCGTTCCTTCTTCACATTCTTCGTGCTCCTCACTCGTTCTTTGCATTTTTTGCACGTTCTTAGTGTTCTTGATAAGTGATATTCGATCGTTTCAAGAGCCGCAAATTACTCTTTCTGAAAACGAATCACGATAACGAATATCAACCTTTGGAGTAAGGATTGTCATCTCCTTCTCAGGTTGGAGATCCTCTCTTAACAATCATTTAATGGTGCTAGATAAGTCTCGATCTTTAGATATCATCTAAGCACCAGCCTTTATGATCCAACCACTATATTAACAGTTGTATGATTATCAAGATGGCAAGGGTACATAACCCTAACTGTATGAAGAGACCTTATAAATGCATGCATTCATTAATCTCAAACATGGAGTGAAAATTAATAACTTTTATTGATATAAAAGGATTACAATAACATATACTGTAAAAATAATTCGCCAAGGGCTCACATGTCTAACAATCTCCCACTAGCCCTCAAAATCATTCTGATACAATCCGTAAACCCGTACTCATTACATGCTAGTCAAAAGCCTTCTAGGATAAAGGTTTGATAAGTGGATCAGCAATGTTGTCGGTAAAGGCCACCTTTTAAATAGCAACCCATATGACCCGATATAAGAGAAAACTCTATCGAAATTTTCCTAGAAATATCATTCCGTATAAGGGGATGTTCTGTTGAAATTACGAGAGAAAATATATTCTTCGCGTTCTTCGTGTTTTCCGTTCCTTCTTCACATTCTTCGTGCTCCTCACTCGTTCTTTGCATTTTTTGCATGTTCTTAGTGTTCTTGATAAGTGATATTCGATCGTTTCAAGAGCCGCAAATTACTCTTTCTGAAAACGAATCACGATAACGAATATCAACCTTTGGAGTAAGGATTGTCATCTCCTTCTCAGGTTGGAGATCCTCTCTTAACAATCATTTAATGGTGCTAGATAAGTCTCGATCTTTAGATATCATCTAAGCACCAGCCTTTATGATCCAACCACTATATTAACAGTTGTATGATTATCAAGATGGCAAGGGTACATAACCCTAACTGTATGAAGAGACCTTATAAATGCATGCATTCATTAATCTCAAACATGGAGTGAAAATTAATAACTTTTATTGATATAAAAGGATTACAATAACATATACTGTAAAAATAATTCGCCAAGGGCTCACATGTCTAACAATCTCCCACTAGCCCTCAAAATCATTCTGATACAATCCGTAAACCCGTACTCATTACATGCTAGTCAAAAGCCTTCTAGGATAAAGGTTTGATAAGTGGATCAGCAATGTTGTCGGTAAAGGCCACCTTTTAAATAGCAACCCATATGACCCGATATAAGAGAAAACTCTATCGAAATTTTCCTAGAAATATCATTCCGTATAAGGGGATGTTCTGTTGAAATTACGAGAGAAAATATATTCTTCGCGTTCTTCGTGTTTTCCGTTCCTTCTTCACATTCTTCGTGCTCCTCACTCGTTCTTTGCATTTTTTGCACGTTCTTAGTGTTCTTGATAAGTGATATTCGATCGTTTCAAGAGCCGCAAATTACTCTTTCTGAAAACGAATCACGATAAAGAACTACATAAGCGAGAGAGAGTTCAATTAGGTAACAAAATACTTTCTATTGTTGTTGGGTTTTCAAGTTAAACTAGATAAGAATATATATTTATCATGCTTAGTATTTTGAAGAATGTCCGCATGCTTGTTTCATGATTTACTCTAAAATAATTGCTAAAGTAGAATTAGTGAATTGAATCATCTTTGCAATTGTTGTGATAATTGTGCAATATTATATTGATCCTAGCTGAGAATTGATGTCATAAATGATATCTGATTTCAAGTTTCATGTTATCTATTACGATAAGGATGACTTGTAGTAGATACTACAGGTCGGGCATGCAACACGAAGGTTTGTCAGAAAAACATCCATATTGGCAGGCCAAAACTAGGTGGTACACGGTTGCCTGGATATGTTGAACGCACTAAATAAAATATTTGCAACCCGTGGTACTAGGTTGCCATTAGGCGGGTTGACTAGCTAAAGATGTGGTAGTGCCATGTGGAGGCATGGGCGGTTAGATAGTGGCTGGATCACGATAACATGTATTTAAAGCCGCTAGTATATGTGATTAAAGGTTAGCATGTGGTTTTAACCTATCGAGTCCTCGAGGAACGTGAGTTTCTTTGTTTTTTAAGCTGAGGGTTCGAAACCTTAGATAATAAAAGAAAAGGAAATTATCAAGATAGTATTGGAGAATTGCTTGAGCTACGTGTGGTGGCATAAGCTCATTAGATCTATACAATCTCTAATCCCGAAGTGTCCACAACTTTGGAGTCCACGAGTAGTAAGGTTTCCCCTGGACTAATCCCTGACGTGGAATAGAAGGAATAGGATTTAAACTAATAAGAAGAAATGAAACTTTCTGGTATAATAAGTTTTGTTAAACTGCACTACTTTATTTTTCTCTTCTTCGTTACTTAGCACTCGCTATTTTTTGTCCCATGATTTCTGAAAACCCAACATGCATAAGAGAGTCATCCCAGGGACTAGCCATTTATCCAACCACAGTAGCCTCACTTTGTAAGGTAGTTGGTACTCTTTTTGTGAATTTTCTTTCCAGTTGATGTACATGTAAATGGTTATACTGTGATAATGTACCATGAAAACTTTATTTTGTGAATGGCTAAGTATTAAATACTTCCTTCTTAGTATTTTCAATTGCGGTCTGTTTTTTAATGTTAGTTGTGATTGCTGAATAAATTATTGTTGAGTAACCAGATCCGGATATGGGAGGAGTCGATGACCCGGAATTGGGGTCATGACAATTCGGTATTAGAGCTCTGTTACTCCACTAAGTTATTTAGTAATTGACAACTATGAGTGATATTCAAAAACTAAGGTTATCTTAAGATCCTTTAATCTTAATAAGTGACTACATCACCATTCACAAGTCATTGTCTCTTATGTACATCATGCTAAAACGTATAGGACCTAGCCTTTGACCTTGATTCAGCCTAGGATCATGGCAGATCAAGAGTGTCTAGACAATTAACGGCTATGATGTGAATGCTCTAAGAGATGGGGCAAAGGTAGCATTCTACAGGAGAGACTCAATGCACAAGCTGAGAGACCTGAGGCAACCAGACCTGTGGATGCTAGGATTGAAGGTTCTATCCACCTTTCCGAGAAAGAATCTAGTTACCATCCTTCCACTGAGCATGCTCCTACCCCCAGTGTTCAGGAAATCGGCCGAGTATACCGCATACTCGGCCGTATACTCGTATTCAGTATCCTTGGCGCACCGAGTATGGTCTAATCGTCATCTAGGCGGGTCAGGCCGCATACTCGGCCGAGTATACCGTATATGCGACCGTTTATGCGGCCGATTTTCGAATAAACTTTTTTAAAACCTTAACCTAAATTCGGACATCCGACTTAATGCTCTTTCAATTGATGTTTTTGCTCACTTGACTCTATTATCCCAATAGTTTTGTTCCTTGTACCTTCAATTCTTTATTATTATAATCAAGAATATAATATTTAGATGTTATTAACATGATATTAAAAATTTATTTATATTTTTAATAATAAAAAATACCAAACCGCATAAAACCGCATACTCCCCGCATACTCTCCCGCATACCGCATACTCTCTATGCAGTGACCCCTCCGACTGAATACCGCATACCGCCTTCCTGAACATTGCCTACCCCAAAAAAAAAGCAATGGAGAGAGCTTTTCTCTGACACCAAAAATTACTGGACAATTACCGAAAAGGAAAGATTCATCGATTCGAAGGCATAGAGACACCTGTAGAGGTAGAACTATGACTTGATGATGTCAGCGGGATGTTAAGAATAATACATGCACCAGCTGATACTTGGGTCCATTTTGTTGATTACTCCCTACAAGATTATGCAAGATGATGGTGGAGAGCAATTTCTAATAAATTAGTAGATCATGTTCTATGAGATATCTTTAAAGAAAGATTTCGAGCTCACTCCTGCCCATCCATTGGGAAGAACTGAAGATGAGGGAGTTGGCTTCTCTAACCCAGGTTCCAAGAATGTACGAGATTATCATATTCACTTTACTGAGCTACTACGTTACTCCCCAGCTCTAGAAGCTTCAACACAGTAATGTCTTACTAAATTTATTAGCGGGCTTCAGGGAGATCTTAGAGAGAAGCTTGCGGATTTTCGAACCACCATTATAGATTAAGCAATGGACATCACCTATTGTATTGAGATGGAGATGGATGAAAATCGTGAAAGAATAAGCTTTCACTTTACTGGTGGATCATCCAAACGCAAGAGAAATTATAATCCTAGAGACAGTCGCTATCATCAAGTTGGTTCCAATATAAGCTCGCAACAGACATTAGGTCAGGAATTATCAGGAAGAGGGGGTTTCTCTAAACCTCCATTATATCCTCGTGACTCAGCAGCACGAGTTAGTACCTCTGTGGTTGGGTCTTCAGCTTAGACACGAACACGTGCGTGTTAATACTACCATCAAGAAGGCCACACCAAGAAAGATTGTCCAAAGTTGAGAGGTTCGAGATTTAAACCAACCCCAATTAACAATATAACATTCGCCCTGACTAATGGATCAACAAGCAGAGGAAGACAAGGTAGAGGTCGTGGCTCTCAAAGATCATCTCCTACACATCAACTACCACAAAGTGTTACGGGTTCCAGCTTTCATGTTTCTAATGGTCATCTTAATGCAATTACTAAAGAACAAGCTTACAATTCAGGCACAATCGTATGAAGTACCGTTACTATCCTTGGTCTTTTTGTGCATACCTTATTTGATTCGGGTGCTTCGCATTCATTCGTTGCTCGATGGGTAGTACCCACTTTGGGTAAGATACTAATAGAAGTACAACATTCATATCTGATCAAGGGACCATGAGGACATGTATTTATAATCCGAGAAATCATGGATAATTGTGTAGTACAGATAGCAGGACATCAGCTACATGTTTCTTTACTACTTATTGAAATGGATGATTTTGATCTCACCCTGGGGATAGACTGGCTGGAAAGGCATCATGCATGCCATAACTATTTCCAGAAGACAATAATTTTTCACATCATTAACTCGATAGAGTTTCGATTTATTGGAAAGACATCCAATGGCGATGTTGAATACATCTCTACTCTGATTGCACAACAGTTGTTGGAGTAAGGGTGCCAAGGTTATTTAGCTTATGCCTCAAAGTCAGATAGAATGATAGAAGATGTACCTATAGTGTGCAAGTTTCCTAATGTGTTTCCAGATGAACTACTTGGATTACCACCTAAGCGAGAGATTGAATTTGAAATCTCTCTCACACCTAATACGCATCCTATCTTCATCCCTCTATATAGGATGGCACCAACCGAGTTATGGAAATTAAAGGTACAGTTACAAGAACTATAAGACAGGCTTCATTCGTCCTAGTTGACCATGGGGTACACATGTTTTGTTTGTGAGGAAGAAGGATGCGTCGATGCAGTTGTGCATTGACTATAGACAACTAAACTGTAAACTATATGGAAATTAATGTAATGAAAAATCAGCGGCACTTGTTGTTGGCTCTGCGGTTGTTAACATTGATTGTGAATGTCATTCCAAAACGTTAAACGCGAAAAATTTCTCCTCAATTTCAACAACATAATGCGATCTTTTATGAGAATAATGCTGCGAGTGCCGAGTAAACGGATACCTGGATCCGCGGGTGTCACACAAACAAGAGGACAATAAAGAACGAGTATCCTCTACCAAGAATAGATGATCTCTTTGACAATTTACAATGTTCAACTGTGTATTCCAAGATTGATTTAAGATATAGATACCATCAGTTGAAAACTAACGATGCAGATATTCCCAAGACAGCCTTTCCAACTAGATACGGACATTATGACTTTTTACTTGTGCATTTTCGACTGACAAATGCCCCAGCAACTTAATGGATTTCATGAATAGAGAATTCAGGGAATTCCTAATCACTTTGCAGTGGTCTTCATTGATGACGTGCTTATTTACTCCAACAATAAGTACCAGTATGAACAATATCTCCGACATGCACTTGAAACTCTAAGTAAGATCAAATTATATGCTAAATATAGCAAATGTAACTTCTGACTATCTGAAGTATCCTTCTTCGGCCATGTTATTTTTGGGGAAGGTATATCAGTTAATCCTACGAAGGTTAATGCAGTAATAAGTTGGAAGCTCGAAGACTGTCACAGAAATACGATCTTTTTTTAGTCTAGCTGAGTAATATAGAAGATTTGTGAAGGACTTTTCACGAATAGCATTGCCAATGATTAGGCTGACTCATAAGAAGTCCCATTCATATGGTCCGATGCATGAAACTAGTTGTTAGACACTAAAAGAATGCCTAACATCTACACATATCCTTACTCTACCCTTTGGAACTGAAGGGTTTATAGTGTACACTGATACATCTAAAGAAGGACTTGGGGCAGTTCTAATGCAAAGTAGCAATGTAGTTGCGTATGCATCACGACAACTCAGGACACATGAGAGGAACTACCTGCCACATGACCTTGAACTAGCTGTCGTAGTCATCGCTTTAAAGATATGGAGATACACTACCTCTATGGTATTGCTTTTGAAAAATTAACAATCATAAAAGCTTAAAATATCAGTTTGATCAGAAGGAGCTCAATATGCGATAAAGACGGTGGCATGAGTTGTTGAAGGACTATGATTGCATCATCTCCTACCACCCCGATAAAAGGAATGTCGTAGCAGATGCCCTTAGCAGAAGAACCTATTCACCTAGGTTGGTGAGTGTTATCCACTTCAGGGTTTTATTATCAACGTTAAGTGAATGAAAACCATTTAATAGTAGTGATGATACTATAACTATTCCCCATCGATACAAACCAGAGATCTGAGATTAAATAAAAAAGGACATGAGGATGACCCAGACCTTAAAGACTTGAGACAACAACTTCAGAAGAATGATATAGAAGGATTCCATATACAAGATGAACTATTGTATAACCATTACAGAGTTTGTGTACCAAACATATCAGAGTTTAGAAAAATATCTTACGTGAAGCACATTGCTCCAGATTATCTATTCATCCTGGAATTACAAAGATGTATAAGAATCGTCATTCACACTTTTGGTGGCCAGGAATGAAGAAGGAATTTGCTGAGTTTGTAAATTCACGTTTCGCATGCCAGCAGGTAAAGGCTTCACACCAAAAGCTATCAGGATTATTGCAACTTCTCCTTATCCCTAAATGGAAATGGGAAAGCATTTTCATGAACTTTGTTACTGGCTTACCTCAGACTACCGACGATAAAGATGGTATATGGGTCATAATAGATCGTCTAACCAAGGTAGCACATTTTATTCCAATAAGCTTATCTTCCACTCCAGACCAGCTTGCTGAGTTATATATTACACATGTGATATGTCTCCATGGCATCCCAAAGGAGGTAGTTTCCGATCAAAATTCACGATTCACCTCACACTATTGGGAGAACTTCATGAAAGCCTTAGGAACACAGCTATGCTTGAGTACAGCATATCATCCGCAAACAGATGGTCAATCAAAACGAACTATTCATACTCTAAAGGATATGCTACGAGCATGTGCCTTAGAATGGATGGGATCATGGATTAAACATTTGCCTCTTGCAGAATTCACCTACAACAATAGTTACCATACAAGTATTGGAATGGCACCATTTGAAGCACTATATGGACGTAGGTGTGCTACTCCTCTATATTGGCAAGAAGACGTGATAAAGAACCTTTACAATTCAGATAGACTCCAGGAAATACGGGAAGCTGTAGATCTTACTCGAAAAAGACTAATAACTGCTCAGAGTCGCCAGAAAAGCTATAGTGATAACAGGCGAAAAGATCTTGAGTTTGAGATAGATGAGATTTTGGTCGGTTGAAATCCCGGAGCGAACTACGATCCGTAGGTGGATGGCTCAATGGCTTAAATAGCCCTTCTTGGTCGGGAATCGAGGGAACTAGTTTGTGGTGCGGGAGAGCAGCTAATTGGCTCGGGAAGCAGAGCTTGATTGAATAGTTAGATTTCATTATATTTCAAAGTAGAGAAAGAGCTCAGACTTCCCTCTCGCTTTTGCTTGCATACTCGATTCTTCTCCGAGTTCTCAAAGTATCGCATATGAAGAGAGTTCAGAGATTTGTCTTGCATGGAAGTTGGCACCCAAGTTCGTGGGTCCCTTTGAAATTATTCAATGGATTGGGAAAGTTGCATATATACCTGCACTTCCTCCACATCTTTCGACAATACATGATATTTCTCATGTATCAAATCTAAGAAAGTATATTAAGGATCCTGAGCATAAGATAACCTATGATGATCTGCATGTTGAGCCGGATTTGACATATCAAGAAATACATGTGCAAATACTAGATAGGGATATTAAGAATTTAAGGAATAAAGAGGTACCTCTAGTTAAAGTATTTTGGCAGAACCAAGAGTTTGAAGAAGCCACATGGGAACCTGAGATAGATATGAGAGAGAAATACCCTTATTTGTTTGAATACTAATACTATGTATTGCATGTATCTTCATTATAAATAAAAGGACGTTCATTCTCCATAAAGATGTTATGGTTTCAATCCTCTATAAGGTTGTTATGCATGCACTTCAAGTCTCGAGGATGAGACTTCCTTTAAGATTATTATAATTGTAAAGCCTTGAACTTGACCATCTTTCGAATCATATATCATAGATCCACTTCATCAAGAGGAAACCAACGTAATTTGTTTCGTGTGAATGGGACTTAGTTTCGAATTGTTATGATTTTCGAAAGAAAAAGAAGTAAGAAGGCTTAAGATGTTATTAACTCTTAATGATCGTCATTAAGACTAATTAAATACGATTAAAGAAAATAATGATGGACTAAGAACAGCTAATGACCATTAGCGAACACTAATCAAAAGTTAGTGAAAGTTAATCGCGAGTCATGAAAGTTAAATTGTGATTAGTGAAAATTAATCACAATTAACGCTAATTAAGCGTCATTAGCGAATCTAGAATCTTCTAAATAGTTCTAACTTAAGCTCTAAATTTCAGATAAACTTTGGCCAAAATCATGGGCTAAAACTATGTACCGCTAACTACGATTAAGGGTTAAACCATGGTGTACTAACCATGGATAGTGGTTTTCTAAAGCTTAGAAATAGCCTCCTACCCATTTATTCTCTATGATTTCCACTACCACCATAGTCAGAAGGGCTAGGGTCGAGAGGTCGGGAGGAAGAGAGGGAGGTGAGGAAGGAACTCTAGCGAAGTGCTGCCGAGAGGACGTGGGAGGAGGACGATACGATCCTTTCCTAGTTGGCTTCGTAAGTAAGCACTAACTTGAGCTAGGTTTTTGATTCATCTTCTTTTTCTAGCTTGATTTTCGATTCAGCTTCCTTTCTAATTCATTTTCTATTATAATTCAAGGAGGATCTGTGCAACACCCTACTTAAGTGCGGGCGGCTAGGCACGTCAGTGAATCATGTGCCTCGTCACACGCTTCACTCACCTAAGACGCGTGGTGTCTACGGATTCTCCATCGCTTACAGTTCTATTATATTCATTCGATTCCGCTTTTATATTTGTTTTGATGGAGAAATCTATGTAAAACCCTACTTAAGTGTGGATGGTTATACACGTCAGTGAATCTTGAGATTCATCATACACTTCACTCATCTAAGACGTGTGATGTCTACCGATTCTCCATCGCTTGCAGTTCGTTATATTCTTTCAGTTTCGTTGTTGTTTTCCTATCGGTGATTTTATAGAGGAAACTCTTTCCGTTTTTCTTTTAAAATACGTCCCGTTATAAGGGGAAACTGTGCCAAAATTTTCATAGAAATATGTTTCATATTGGGGGAATCTCTGCCAAAAGTTTCATAAAAATATGACCCGATATAAAGGGAAACTCTGCTGAACTTTTCCTAAAAATATCACCCCATATAAGGGGATGTTCGGCTGAAATTACGAGAGCAAATATGTTCCTCGCATTCTTCGTGTTCTTCGTGTTTCTTACTCGTTCTTCGTGTTTTTTGCACGTTCTAAGTGTTCTTGATAAGTGAAAATTCGATCATTTCAAGAGCCATAAATCACCTTTTTTGAAAACGAATCACGATAAAGCACTACATACGTGAGACAGCTCGATTAGGTAATGAAATCTGGCCTATTGCTATTGGATTTTCAAGGTAAACTGGATAAGAACATATGTTTATCACGATTGGTATTTTGAAGAACGTTCGCATGCTTGTTTCATGATTTACACTAAAATAATTGCTAAAATAGAATTGGTGAAATGAATTATGCTTGCAGTTGTTGTAATAATTATGCTATATTATATTGATACTAGTTGAGAATTGATATGTCATAAATGAGATCCGATTTCAAATTTCATACTATCTGTTACGATAAGGATGACTTGGAGTAGATACTACAAGTCGAGCATGCAATATGTAGGTTTGTCAGAAGAACACCAGTACTGGCAGGCCAAACCTAGGTGGTACGCGGTTGCCTAGATATGTTGAGCGCGTGAAATAAATTATTTGCAACGTGTGGCACTCGGTTGCCATTAGGCGAGTTGACTGACTGAAGATGTGGTCTTACCATGTGGAGACACGGGTGGTTAGATAGTGGATGGGTCATAATAACATGTATTTAAAGCTGCTAGTATATGTGATTAAAGGTTAGCTTGTGGTTTTAAGCTATCGGATCCTCGAGGACGGTGTGCTTTTTGTTTTTCAGGCTGGGGATTTGAAAGCTTGAATAATAAAAGAAAAGAAAATTATGAGGATAGTATTGGAGGATTGGTTGAAGCGATGTCTGACGGTATAAGCTCACCAGATCATGAGAGGGATTTTGGTCCCAAACTAAGGTACCTAAAAACAATGAGGGCTTATAAACCCAAGGTAATAAAGTCCATTACAGATATTAATTAAGATCAAAGTTTATTTAGCAGTCCCCTTGTTTTAGATTTTAGGTTTTCACTTTTTTGGATATTTTACATACATCATAGGTGCTAAAAATCAGAGGGAGATAGCGAAAAAGCTGTGCAAGTCGATTCGATGATGGAAATCCCATCATTAAATCTAAAGATGCATGCAGAGTTAGAGGACTTACGGTGCTTCCTAGTTTTCTCCATGTAGTATGCAAAACAGAATTTTCAAACCTATCTACAAGGCAGTGTGCAATCGACAAAATCACCCAAAACAATAGATGTTGCAAGTCACGAAGAACCATATGTTAATTATTCAGATAAACCCTAGGGTCCGGTCTTGGAGACATCTCGGTATCCGCCACAACGAGTCCTGCAAACATTGTATGATGCCTCTCTCGACGCGTAGGTTTAAGTCCAAAAAACTAACATTTATTAATTTGGCTAGATCCAAACGTAAGAGATTATAGGCATATAAATCTAATTAGGATTTGGATCTAATTACCGATTCAAGCAACCTAAAGTGTAAGGGCTCCATGCACATAAAACGAATAAAAAAAGGCAGAAAACTCAAAACATCGAGAAATAAAATAAAATAAAATAAGGCGATAGAATCGCGAGAAAACCACGACGAGGCTCCCAGGTGAACAATCATCCGAGCAATGGACCTCGGAGAGTAGGGTAGTGTCCAAATCCATAATTATTACAAATTAATAATGAATAAATAAATCTCTCTCACCAAAATAAAAGAAAATTTAAAACTAAGAATCTAGGCTAAGTGGTATCCTTGCTATGCATGTTGCCTCTCCAATTGGTCATGATAGAAGGACCAGTGTCGACCTTGCTTAGTTGCAACGTTCTCCTAAGAGGTTGTCATCGCGTAACGGCTCCTCGCAACAAACATAACAAAAGAGAAGCATTAACACCGTAAATCAAATAATATACTTAAACAAAATGTGAAATTAGGTATATACAAGCAAGAGATAAAGAATAAATAAATATGTACAAGGAAATGAATGAATCAATTAAATAAAAGACACAGTAAATACAAAGTAGTATACACTACGTTGCTCTCCGACAACGACACCGTTTGATGGCACAATTTCACCTATGCAGGTCTAAAAATGATCCTCACATAGTGCGAGAATAAAGTGTCGTTGAGGTGACCCAAAAAGAGAACCTATGACCAATCAACAAGTACCCACAATATGAAAATAAGCAATGAAAAGCCAAAAATGTGAGGCACAATTTATTATACTCGACAAACAAAATGTATAGCATGGAAGAATGAAGAGATCGATCCTCAGAGAATAAAATTAGGTATCCTATGATTATTGCTAATCAATGGTATTATTTACATACTTGTCTTTTTGTTTTTGTGTGTTTTCTATTTTTTTTAATTAAATTAATAGTGAATATAAATATACAATTTAATAATTATAATATAGATATATATGCTAATATATATACATGCATTTACATATAGGAGAGCATACAAGAACGAAAAGAGAAAATCAAATACAAACAATAGTATATATATCTATATATAAACAATTTTTTTCTAATTTTGCAATTTTTTAATTTCTTTTTAATTTTTGAAAATAAAATGAAAATATATTTATATAGAATATATACTAGTACATAAGATAAGTATATAGAATATGCATATCAATAGCTACATATAGATAGTATATGAGATATATATATACCTATACATAGTTCAAAAAACACATGGAAGATATTTTTTATGCTTTTTATATTTTCCTCATATTTTTGTGATTTTTCTGGAATTTTTGCATATTGTTGAGTATTTTCAAAGTCAAAAACATCTCAAAACAAGGATTAAATAGGTCGAATTAAATTGAAGATTAAAATAGCAAATAAAGTCCAAAATTCTTCAACACAATTTAATTGATAGATATTAATATAAAGAAAATTCAGAAACAAAAAGAAATCTTTTTGGGATTTTTAAAAATTTTATATCTTTTTTTTATTTTGGAGCTTTTTAATTTTTAGTCTTTTTCTATTTTTAGAGATTTTTTGGTCTGGAGTTAATATCGAATATAATAAACAATATATACTTTTTTGTAATTTTTCAAGGCATTTTAATATTTTTTTGGTATTTTTAAAGCTAAACAGGGAATTTACGCTCGTTGTTTGAATTTTAGTAAACAGATAAATGCCTAAAAATGAAAACTAAAAATCAAAACACGAAAATATGTCATCCCACGTGCAGAACTAAATACAAACATCAGCTATTTTTCTCAAAAATAAACAAGAAATGACATTTGATATTCTGGGGACCTATTTGCAATTAAAAGAAAGATTTCTCTCATTCCCGAACCCTATTACAAAATCCAGGGGCATACATTCAATTTTCCGCAAAATAAATAAATTAAAAACATCTTGGAAGGGACTTTCCGCAAATATACATTAGTCCGGGTCTCATGTACACTTTTTCCAAAAAAACATAGAATTTAAAATTTTGTGTATTAAAAATAAATATACATGCGCAGAAGGGAATCCCCGCAAATTACCCAACTCACGTGGCAATCCACGTGAGCTGAGCGAACGTGGACACGTAGGCAAATACATAAAAGCACAAGGGTCTGTATACAGTTTTTACACATTTATTTACACTCCAGACAAATATTTATGTACTAAAAATAAATAAGAGAAAGGCAGAAAAGGTTGAGTGCAAATTACCCACAGTAAGCGACCCATCGTGCGACTAAGGATGGGTTACTTGATGCGTGGCGACACGAGAGAGCTTAATGAATGATGACGGTTCGGTTGTGGATGTACGAGATTAGATCTCGGGTTGAGATCGTGTGGTTGAGGCTTGCGAGATCCGATGGCTAAAGATGAATCTGGGGCTCCTCCTTCATCCAACGGTTGTTGCTCTGCTCGAAGAACAGGAAAGAAAGTCCTTGCCTCCGAGCTTCGATCTTCAAATCCTTCCTCCCCCGAGCTTCTTCTTCGTCGCTGAGCTAGTCCATAGGCTCGGGGGGGGTCTTCCGCAGTCGAAGGCACATTCAGATTGACCCAAATCCCCTTGATAGCGAATCTGGAGCTCAAGAGAATGCAAGGCAGGTGGGAGGCTGATCCTGGAGTCGAATAGGCCTCAAATGGCCCTTATTCTATCGGGGACATGCATGGTTAGGAATAGGGAGCTCGAGCGGACGTCCACGGGCTATTATTAAACGGAATAGTCAACAGTGGAGGTGAAGTGGCGATGCTCCAGCGAGGGGCGGAGGGTAAACGTAGATTCGCTAATCTGGGTGAGATCATGTTGGGCAGATGGGATGATTTGATGGAGAAACGAAAGGGTACGGAAGTGGGGTGGACAGCGAGGTCGGAATTGGATTGAGTCACTGTGAAATGGCCGGAGCCCTAGAAACTCCGGCTAATGGAAAGATGGGATGCTACGCTATTCTACTGATCTAAACTCGAAATAAAAGGCGGAATTAAAACGACAATAACGAAATCTATCTAATGAAGGTAAAAGCGCAGCTCTAATCTGCCGGAGATGACAGGGAGCAGGACAGTGCGGAGCTCTGTCTGGACCTCCTCCTCTATTCTTTTCACTGCCTGGAATTGTGGGGAAGGTCATGTTGTCACCAGGAATACGCATACACTAACGGAAGGTGAATTCAGGGCTCGAAGAGGGATCAAGGGCAAAAGGATGGCGGAGGATCTTATTTATAGACAGGGTGGACGGCGCTTATTGTTCGAGGATGTATGACTGAATCGAGGAGCGTTGATTGGATCGTCGGCTAGGGCGTGATTCAAAGATGTTCAATCTCCATGAATCGTGCATCACGCCTAGCCAGGGCATCATGAGCACCAGCGAAAAAATGGGCAAAATCCGGGGCCTGAGATTCTTGCGACTCGAGGAAGAGATAGGCTGTTGACCGAGGTCAACATTCCTCACCTCCTGATTGGTCCACCTCGGACACCACAGAACAAAAAGTTTGGTTTAATTCGAAAATAATTAATTAAAAATTAAAAATGATTTTATTAATTTTTGGGTATAAAATTAAAAATGATTATTATTTTATGTAGTATTCTAATATGATTTTTATTTATTATGGGTCAATTTATTATAAGTTACATTTTGTAAGTGTATTTGTAGATATATTGACTTAGGTTTTGTTTATTTTATTTTTATTTTGTGTTTTTTATTTTATTATTTTATTTTCGTATTTTGTATATTTATAACTTATTTTTAGGTACATAAATATATATTTTTGTATTTTTCTGATGTTATTTAAACTTAAATAAATAGATGTATTAATTATATATGTATAAGTATTGTATATTCATCTATGTGTTTATATAGACTATTTTGTTTTATGTTTTTTATGGTTTTATTCTGTTATAAATATGTACATATATAATATATTATAAATAATATTTACAAAATTGTAAAAATATAAAATTGTAAAAATAATAAAGATAAATAAAATAAATATTTTATTCAGGTATATGGTACAATAGGGGTCCAAAACCTAACTTTCACACCTTAACTCTAAATTAAATGAAATTGCCTTCATTAAGTAGCTTATTAAATGTTATATACAATTAAAGGTGATTTTCATGCATTCTCAATTTTTATTGAGGAGATATGGGTCTGGGAAGTTTGGGTTTTGGCTTTTTATTCTGAGCATGGAATGTATACTTTATTTTTGTGCAAACTCGGTTTTGTATTTTTTATATATTTTTATCTACAGTTGTTATGTACAAATTTTATTAATTTAAGGTATAAATAATAGAGAATAAAATGGGTCCCAAAAACGCTTTATTGATGAAAGAATAAATGGAATTTTTATTGTATTTTTGCCCTTATATCCCCTACTTTATTCCTTGTCGACCACATCAATTCTTGACTTGATCTCGGGGTTTAGGGTCATAATATACATGTGGCATTTTATTTCTTTTTCTTTTCTCTCTATATTCTTTTATTTTGGCTTTAAATAATGTAATGTATGCAATAATTATACATAAATAATGAATGTTAATTATTGCAAAATAATGACATTTAAATGCATTTAGCTAAGGTTTAAAGGATAAAATGAAAGAATAAAGGTGATGAAATGGATATTCATCATCAATCAATTCCTAAGGCTTGTTATTCCATACCATCACAATTCCTCCTATTGACATATTAGTTATCTTCCATATCTTTTATGCAATATTTTTTCCTTTTTCTTTATATAATTTACCCAACAGATTACTTTCCTATATAAGAGAACTTTAGGCCGTTATTAATGAGTAATTCGTTCTTTCCTTTCCGCACGGTATCAGAGCAACAGTCCTACACCGAAGTTTTGACCTAATTATCGCCGCTAATGAGGAAGAAGAATACGTGTGTTCATACATAGAGCCCAAGGGTTCTCTTATATAGAAGAGAGAAACCCTAATGGATAAATTACATACTACGGAGAAAAGGAATAAATAATTGTAAAACATTGATATACCATAAAAGCTCTCCAACACTCCCCCTCAAGCTAGAGCATAGATGTCGATTAGGCTCAGCTTATAACATCATCTTTGAAAGGGTCCTCTGGTTAGAGCCTTAACAAGCAAGTTGGTTGTCTGCTCACTAGAACTGAAGTGGGATGTAGAAATATGGCCCTTCTGGATCATATCTCGAGTGTAGTGGCAGTCTACCTCGATATGCTTAGTTCACTCATGGAAGGTTGGTTTGTTGGCAATGAACAGTGTAACATGGTTGTCGCATTGGAGGTGCATAGGAAGAGGCACCTCAATGGCTAGGTCAGCCAGAACATGATCTAACCCGCATCATCTTTGTGTTGTCTTGTGCCATAGCTCTGTACTCTGATTCAACACTTGATCATGTGACAATTATCTGCTTCTTGCTCTTCCATGATACTAATGAATTCCCTACAAATACCGCAAACCCGGAAGTTGACTTTATGTCCTTAAGATATCCTGTGTAGTCTGCATCTGCACAAGCTGTAACAGCAAGAGATGTGCCTCTGCTAAACAAAAGACCAGTACCATGTGAGGTCTTCAGATACCTCAAAATCATATGGACTACATCCATATAGGTTTGTCTTGGCTTCTCCATGAACTGACTTACTTTACTTACTACAAAGAATATGTTTGGCCTAGTAATGGTCGTACATAGCAGCTTCCCAACTAGCTCTATGTATCTCCTCTTGTCGGCCTCATCAGCGTCGTCATCATAGAACTTCATACTTGGGTCCATGGGAGTAGTTGCTAGCTTGCAATCTGCCATACATGTCTTTGGTAGAAGATCTGTAACATACTTTCTCTGGGTCATTACAAGACCTCGATGGTTCCTAGCGAACTCCAACCGAAGGAAGTAGTGTAGACTGCCAAGGTCCTTTGTCATAAACTACTGACCCAGAAAAGCCTTAGTTGCTTGAATACCCTGTGCATTATCACATGTAATGATGATGTCATCAACGTATACGGTGTATCAATATAGCAACGATGCCCTTCTGGGACCTAACAAATAGGGAGTGATCTACAGTGGATATCATGAACTCCTGTCCTATCACATCTGACAGCTTCTGAAACCATGCTCTCAAACTCAACTTAAGGCCACAGATCGCCTTACAAAGTCTGCATACCTTCCGAGACTCCCCCTCAGCAGCCTCAGGTGGTTGTTGCATGTAGACTTCCTCCTAAAGATTACCGTAGAGGAAAGCATTTGTCACATCAAGCTAGTACAGAGGTCAGTCCCGTGTGACAGCGACAGAGAGAAGAATCCGAAGTGTGGAGTGCCAAGCTACGGGAGAGAAAGTATCCCAATAGTCCATACCATAGGTCTGGGTAAACCCACGAGCTACGAGTCGTGCCTTGTAACGATCAATGTTGCCATATGTTACATGCTTCACAGTGAACACCCACTTGCATCCTACAACAAATACGTCTGTCGAAGCTGTAATAGTACTCCACGAGCCACGAGACTGTAAAACAACCATTTCTACTTCCATGGCCAGACATCATTCGCTCACCTTGAGTGCCTCCTAATATGTGCACAGGATTTCAACAGCAGATAATCCCATAATAAATTTTCAGAAATATTGTGAAAATCGCTCCAGAGATACATGACCTACCATGGGGTATCACGCACAAGAACGTTTGCTTTTACGTAAGGCAATGGACCACCCTAAATCATTATCTTCTAGTGGTTTTGGTTCAGCCTGTATATCTGCATGCTCATCCTGTACACCATGCACACCACTAGTTCCATAAGTCAAAACCAAGTTATCAGAATTTACCTCGGGTGTGATGGATGATGGGGAAGGCATTGGAACATGGAGTGCAGGTTGAGGTATATTTGTAAGTGGAGATGGGAGAATAACAGCATCCTCATACTCAGAGGGACTCATAATGTCACATGTAGGAGAGTAGTACATGATGGACTCAGAGAAGGTGATGTCAGTACTGACATAATACTTTCCTTGTATAGGATCAAAACACTGATAATCCTTCTGCATACGGGGGAGCGAGCTTGTCATGACCAAGACGAAGGATATGGATAAATGCTACGCACCCAAACACTCGTGGGGTAAGAGAGGAGAGGTCTTTATCAGGAAAAACAAGAGTAAATGGTGCCTTTTCACCCAAGATTGTGGAGGGCGTCCGGTTTATGAGATAAGAAGTTGATATCACAGCATCATCCCAAAAACAATGTGGAGTCCGACTCTGCATGAGGAGAGCCCTGGTGATATCAGGAAATGTCAGTGTTTGCGTTCTACCACACCGTTCTGTTGAGATGTACAAGGACAAGTAGTCTAATGAATGACGCCACGTGAACTAAAAAAGTGTGACAAACATGTAGTACAAACTCAAGGGCGTTATCCAAACGAATGTATTAAATTGAAACAGAGAAAATATTTTTTATTTCAGCAAAAAATATTGAATAATAACACTCACCTCAGACTTTTGCTTCAAAATAAAGACCCATGACAGTCTGGAGAAATCGTCAGCACAAAAAAGATAATACATGTGCCACTAGTGTTCAGGTATATGACTTGGACCCTACATATCCAGATGAAATAAATCAAACAGACCATGACTACTCCGACCTTGACGACTTCGAAAGCTGGACCAATAATGCTTTCCAAATTCACATTTCTCACAGTGGAAACTAGACTTAATAGAGACGTCGGGTATAAGGCGACAAATTTTCTACAACAGTAGGTGGTCGAATCTGAGATGCCACGTGTAGGGAGAAATGGATCATGCAGAAAGGGAAGTGGCACCAACATACGGAGACTGAGACAACCCGTATAGCCCTCCATGTTCACGGCCACATCTAATCACCCTGCCCATGAGTATATCTTAAAAAACAAGGGAACCAGGGTAGATACCATGACAGTGTAAATCTTTCGTAATCTGGTTAATAGACAGTAAGTTCAAGGAAAAGGCAGGTGCATGAAGAACATTTTGTAGGAGTGTGGAGGGTGTCAAATGAAGTTCCTCTTGTCCAGTGATTGGGCGTTGAGTCCCATCAACAATCACTACCGATCTACCCGGTTGTGATGGACTGTGTGTACCAAACTACAATCTATTTCTGCAAAGATGATGTGATGCTGAGCGTCAAAAAAAAAGATGATGTGATGCTTCGGAATCCATAATACAATCTAATGGATCTGGTCGAGAGCGACCAATATATGCATGAGTAATATCTGAGCTACTGGTAGAGGCATAGGATGAAGTGTCTGATGGACCGGTGCTGGAAGCTCCAGTGCTGGAGGCATGATCTCTCTCAAGCGAGCAACAAAATCATCGTAGGAATGATTAGTAAGATCAGGAGCAGTCTGATTCTGCTCTGAGGCACGGGCTAAAGGTGGGAATCCGTGCTTGGAGTAGTATGTATCCTCTGAATGGCTTGAACGGTGGCAGTATGAACATATCAGACGTGGGTGTGACCCACATCTACCAAGTGTGCCTCGTCATTTGAAAGGAGTAGATCCACCTCTACCACGTGATGCAGCCATAAGTGACAAAGTCTGAGAAGGTATGGCAGAGGAGATACTCAATCGGCTCAGCACGCAGTATGCTTTCTCCATAGGAGGTATGGTAACATCATTAAGAAGCTGAGAGCGAGTCATATTCTGGATTGAGGGCTGCCATAAAAACATGAGTCATGACAGAGTCTCTGTAGACCTTATGTTGCTCTAGAGAGGCCGTCAGAGGTATGTAGTTATGAAGTTCAAGCATACCCCTCAAATATGTATACATGACGTGAAGAGGACGATCACCCTATTTGGTCGTGAAGACATGTTGGAGTTGCAGTATCTTCGACTCATTCTTCGCCTAAGAGTATGTCCCTGTGAGAATGCCCCCACATTGCCTTTATTGTGGATTGACTAAGGATATCATTGGCTATCTACAAGAAACGATACTAGATAGCCAAACCTTGGCATATGCATCATCACCCTCCCATGAGGTGTTGGTCCCAATCTTGTCCACCGACTCAACCTACGTCAGATTATACTTCTTACCATGGCACTGCATTGCCCACAACTCGTAGTTAGTACCGTCTGTCTTGACAATAGATTCGGGACACTTGAAGGCTCCTGTAGATGTAGTATCAACTCTATTGTCTGACATCGTGTACAATCACTGGACCTTTAGACCAATCGTGTCACGTCTAAACGGACATGAAACGAGATGGTTGTGATTTTAGACTCATACCACAACCATCTTCAGGCGAATTGTGATCTGATTTTGATCAAACTATGGTAAATCAGACCCTAAATCTCTGAAATCAGACCAAAACCCATGAAATCAGGGCTTCAAAATGATCTGGACAGCAGCATGATCACGCGTGATGGTCGCGGGGGCCATATGCGGTGCTAGGAACCGTTGGGAGGCAGCGCTAGGTGCTGCTGGGGGTGGCAGTGCTATCGTTGTTGCAGCGACGACGTCGTTGTGCTGCTGAGGGTTGCTAGCGGCGCACAGAGTTGCTGTGTGTAGAGGGTGGGCACGCGAAAAAAGGGGTGGGATGATAGGGTTAGTGTTTCGGCAAAGCTCCGATCTAGGACCGCCGCTTTGATACCATGAGGAAGAAGAAAACTTGTGTTTATTCATAGAGCTTAAGGGTTCTTTTATATAGAAGAGAGAAACCCTACTGGGGAAATTACATACCAAGGACAAAGGAAAGAAATAATTGTAAAACAATGATATAACATAAAAGCTCTCCAGGAGCTACCACCAGCCCAAACTCTCGTGCACCGCCAGGAGGACATCTCGCGCGACTTGTGTGCCGCAAGGAGGGACTCCAGGCCCATTCTCGTCGCAGCCAGACCACTTGCGGCCACCATCAACGTTGTTGGTGCCCTCTAGGGAATCCTAGGCCCACCGCCAAGGGTCATCATACCTCTTTTCGGTGCAGCCAGGCCATCTGCGGCCTCCCTACGCGAACCCGGTGGCCCGTAGGGCACCCTAGCGCCTCTACGCGCTGACAAGCAGTCCGATTTGATATGATTTTAGTTGGGAAAATGTGATTTCAGACTTTTAGATCACATTTTTTCGACTCTAGCGCGACCGGGGATTGAAGAGGATGATTGTATGAATATACACGTACAATCAATCCTCCATACGATTGTGTAGACTCGCTCGAATCGGTCTACTTCCCAGTCGAGTTCCGTTTTTCCGATCGTTCTTCGATCATGTTAGAAAACAAAGGTGATATCTTTTCTTCATCCGGTGCAATTAAAGGTCTGGCTCTCATCATAAAGATGGATGGGACCAACTATAAGTTGTGGTCTATGCAATTTATGACCCTTATTCAATGCAACAATAAAGAGCACATTCTGACGAAGCCAGAGCCAACGAATAAGACTGGGGACAATTCTTCGAGGAAGCAAGATAATGTGTATGCGTGTATTTGGCTCTCTAGGACCCTTACCAGAGAGATAGCCAATGATATTATGAAACGGCCCACTAACAAGGCAATGTGGGAATCTTGGCATCCATGTATGCCCAATAAAAGAATAAGGCCAAGATTTTTCAGCTTCAGTTTGACATATATCTGGCAAAGCAAAATGATCGTCCACTGCACACATTCTACTCCTCCCTTCGTGGCATGTTCAAGAAGCTTCACAGTTAAGACCTCCACCGAGCAGCAGATGGCATACAGGAACTCCATGATGGTTAGCGTTTTCTAGGTTGCGCTTGACCCAAAGTATGATGCACCATGTACACAGCTCCTTACTTAAGTGATCATACTTTCCATTGAGGAGGCTTACAGTCGTCTCAGCAGGCTTCTTATTCCACATGTTGTCACCACACAGCCCTCCTCTACGATGGTTGCTTCTTGGAGCAGAGGAGGTTCTACTCAATTCAGAGGACGTAGACCCCGTGGCAGAGGTGGTGGACGTGAACATGGTCCTTGCATCTACTGTCGTCGTCCAAGACACTCTGAGGACACATGCTATCAGATGCATGGATACCCCACATCTGCTTGCATGGCGGAGCAGATTGAGCCTTCAGACATTACAACTCCTCGTGCAGATACATGCCTTGATGACATTGCCTCGTGTATTCGGGAGATCATGACTTCAATGGCCGGCACTACCACTACATGATATACAGATACTGCAACCACGGCTAGAGCCTCTTCGAGCTCCTCAGGTATCACAAACGATTTTACTAGTAGTAGCAGTGGAGATATGATAGAGTGGATGATGGACTATGGTGCATCCCACCATCTGTGTGAAGACAGGGTCCAGTTCAGGACTTACAGGACTATACCTCCTCGTAGATGGGACATTATTCCTAATGGGGTCCACTTACCCATCACTGGATAGGGGGAGGTGCACTAAACACCATCCATGCACCTGCAGAATGTTTTATACGCCCCTGATTTTCAGATGAACTTACTTTCTATTGTCATTTTACTAAGGATCTACAATATAGTGCCATTTTTTACCATTCTTCTCTTATGTTTCAAGGCATACTCACGGATGGGGTGATTGAATGTGGTCATAAGCAGCGGGGGCTCTATGGACTGGTCCAACCTCCTCATGTTAGTGCCTCTACTATTCATGTTAGAGTTATTATATTTACACTTATGTTTGTAATACTTCGGGTTCTGTAACCCCCCGTGATCCTTCGGGTTCCGTAACCCTCTGTGACCCTTCGAGTTTCGTAACCCCCCGTGACCCTTCTGATTCCGTAACCCTTATACTCTCTAGGGTTTTCTCCTTATATAAGAAACCCTAGCTCTATGGAATAAACATCTCATTTGTTCATCTTCCCAACATGGTATCAGAGTTACGGTCCTAGACCGGAGCCTAATACCCTAAATCCGCCACCACCTACAGCCATCTCTCCGTCGACAAGGAGAGAGGGTTGGACCTCATGCGTCGCTCATGGATTCGATGGTCTCGCGCAAGGTAGTCTGAGTCCCAGCAGCACCAGCTGCCACCTTCAGCGACACCTAAAGCACCGCCCGAGGCTCCAGCAGCTCTTGTTGCTCCTCCGGCATCGTCAGCACTGCCTAGAGCCCCCCTCCAACAGCCCATGCTTCACCACGACTTGTTTCTCCCAACTTTTTGTTTCTCCCAACTTCATGTTCCATACTCTTTATTCTATCAAGTATGGGAGAAAGGGGAAGTCAGAGATGATTCTTCAGGACGTCTACTGCCCTACCATGACTGACAGACCAACACTCCAGACTACTACTCAGATCCTCAGTCTTCACCGAGCATCGACTTCTTCGTCATGGCGTATACTTCTTCTTTTACAACCCGACTACTACTCCGCGCTGGACTTTGTCTACAGCGATTCTTCTCCAGACACGACAGAGATATGTTCAAGTGACTTACAGGCACGACAGAGATACGTTCCAGTGACTTAATATCGCAGCGACTCTACAGGCATGACAGAGATACGCTCCGGTGACCTGAAAGTCGCAGACTCAACCTCGAGCGAAATCTTCTACTAGCAGTGGACATATGTTCTTATGATGCATCGTGTGAAGATGTGTTGCATGCTTTTTCTTTTTGTTACAAGCTGCAGCTTTCTCAGCTCCAGCTTGAGGAGGATTGTTAGAGTTATTATATTTACACTTATGTTTGTAACCCTTCGGGTTCCGTAACGCCCCGTGACCCTTCGGGTTCCGTAACCCTCTGTGACCCTTCGAGTTCCGTAACCCCCCATGACCCTTTTGGTTACGTAACCCTTATACTCTCTAGGGTTTTCTTTTTATATAAGAGACCCTGGCTCTATGGAATAAACATCTTATATGTTCCTCTTCTCTACAATTCCTACTAGATCAATCTCATCGTACCTGTGGCACCTTCGTTTTGGTCACTTTCCTCTGCAGAAGTTGTGTCATGTCCTCCCACGGATCTCCACGCAATCTTCCTTCCAGTGTAAGGCTTGCCATCTTGGGAAGCATCACCGTTCTTCATTTCCATGTCCTCAGAGTCGGAGCAGTTCTCAGTTATTTGAGCTCCTTCATTTAGATAATATGGGGTCTGAGTCGTGTCCCTGATCACCAAGGATACCATTTTTATATGGTTGTTGTAAGTGACTTTCTAGACTTTCTTGTATTTTCCTGTTAAAGAATAAATCTGAGGTTAGGTCATTATTAAGTCATTCATAAATGAGATAAAGAATATTTTTTCTGCTACTGTCAAGTAACTGTGCTTTGATAATGCCATTGTTGTAAAAGTCGGCCGACTAGGCCGACTAGTCGGTCCGACTAGTCGAGTTGGGGGGTACCCGACTCGATTAGGCCAAATCGGCCGATAGTCGGTCAGACCCGATTAATCACCCGATTAGTCGGCCTAGTCGGTCGACTAGTCGGCCGACTTTTGCATAGAGATTTCTCGGCTGACTTTTGCATAGGGATTTCAGATATATGTTTCGGCGCAAACCGTAAACTCGATTACCCGTTTAGAATTAGATGAGATTTAGGGCTTGTTGTTAGACAATAAGATGAGATACTTAAGGTTACATGCTAATAAGTATAACTCACAAATAAAAATATAAAAACAAAAAACACTAAAAATATTAAATAAAAATTATAAGAAAATTCTATATACTTCTGTACTTTAAATTATAGTTTTTCATCTAGATATAAAATATCAACTAATTAATATACTATCCTGGATAATTTTACTTAAAACTTTGTGATTTAATTTCACGTTGGTTAACTTATATAAGATTAGAATTGTGTTTGTTACGCCTAAATGTTCGTTAACTTAGATACTTCTTGTAGATTTGCATGATAGTTAGGTAACTTAGGTTATTTACCTTTTGTGGTTGTTGATTAGCTTTGTATTAATATATTTCTAACTTCAACTCGTGCTATGTACCAAACATTTTGTTCTTAACATTTTGTCCGTGCTATGAACCAAACATTTTGTTCTTAACTTGCTTCGTTTTTTCTTCTGTTGCTATAATTTTTTAAGCTCTAAAAAATATTAAAACTGCTAAATATATGAATGTAAATGAGAGTATATGTTATAAAAAACTTGATTTACATATTTAAAATAATTAAAAAATTCAAAACCGACTAATGCCCGACTAAATCCGATTACTCTCCCGACTGCCGATTAATCCTTAGTCAGTGACCCTGCCGACCGAGTACCGACTGCCGACTTAATGCCTTAGAGTTTTGCACCTTACAGCTATCTGAGTTTCTTAGGTCTCTTGGCATTGTACACCGGATCTCGTGTGCCTATACATCTCAACAGAACGATGTTGCCGAGCGCAAACATCGTCATTTACTCGATGTGACCAGAACCCTGTTGATTGAGGGTCATGCTCAAGCTTATTGGGATGATGTAGTTCTCACTGCATGCTACTTAATGAATCGTATGCCTTCCTCTATTTTTGGAGAAAATGTCCCTTTCTCGATTGTATTTCCTGAGAAAGATATGTTCCCCCTTACACCCCGTGTTTTTGGATCCCTTGCCTTTGTTCATGTTGAAGGTGCAAAAAGAAATGTATTCCAAGTAACCCGAAAACCCTCTTATATAGGAGAAAGGCTCTAGGGAGAAATTACATAAAGAATACGGAAAAATTAAAGAAATACAGATAAAGACAAAGATATAGAATTCTCTCAAAACTTCCCCTCAAGTTGAAGCATATATGTTTATCATGCTCAGCTTGGAACAACAATGGTAAAAAGGACCCCTCGCGAGAGCCTTGGTAAACATGTCTGCAATATGATCACCTGAAGCAACATGGGAGGTGGAAATAAGTTCCTTTTGAATCCAGTCATGGGCATAATGGCAATCAACTTCGATGTGCTTTATTCTCTCATGGAAGGTTGGATTATTAGCTATGAATAGAGCTGCTTGATTATCACATTTGAGGTGCATCGGGAGAGGCACCTCAATTGTAAGGCCAGTGAGAACGGACTTGACCCACCTCATTTCCGTGCTCCCTTGGGCCTAGCCTTATACTCTGATCCAACGCTGGATCGAGCAACTACTGTTTGTTTCTTACTCTTCCATGAAACCAACGAGCTACCAATGAATATAGTGAAGCCTGAAGTGGACTTCCTGTCCTTAGGACAGCCAGCATAATCTGCGCATGCACATCCAGTAACTGAGAGTGGTGTGTCTCTTCTGAAAAGTAGACCTGCACCTAGAGAAGATTTCAAATATCTTCAAATCATACAAACTGCATACATATGAACCTGTCTAGGTTGCTCCATAAACTGGCTAACTCTACTCATAGCAAATGATATGTTAGGCCTGGTAATGGTAACATATAACAACTTTCCTACCAGCTCCCTATATTGTCTCTTGTCTATCTCCTCAGAGTCATCATAATATAGTCTAGCATTGGGATCAATTGGTGTAGTAGCAGGTTTGCATCCTGTCATACATGTCTCAGCCAGAAGATCAATAACATACTTCCTTCGCGTCGTAATCATACCATGTTGACTGCGTGCAAACTCCAATCCAAGGAAATAACGTAACTTGCCAAGGTCCTTGGTTACAAACTGTCGTCCAAGGAAATCCTTAACTGCTTGGATACCATGTCCATCGCTACCAGTAACAACTATCTCATCAACATAAGCCAGAACAACAACCGTACCTCCTTGAGTTCTCTTAACAAAAAGAGAATGATCTGCAGTAGATCTGACAAATCCATTTTGTTCAATCAACTCTGAGAGCTTCTGAAACCAAGCCCTCGGACTCTGCTTAAGGCCATATATGGTCGTGTGAAGTCGGCACACCATACTAGACTCCCCCTCAGCAGCAAACACGGGTGGTTGCTGTACGTAAACTTCCTACTGAAAATCTCCATACAAGAAAGCATTTTTCACATCTAACTGGAAAAGCGGCAAGTCACGTACAACAACTGCAATAAGAATGCGCAACGTGGAGTGGCGTGCAACTGGTGAAAAAGTATCCTGATAGTCCACCCCATACGTTTGGGTGAACCCACAAGCAACCAACATTGCCTTATATCTGTCAATAGTACCATCAGCACGGTGTTTCACAGTGAACACCTACTTGCTGCCAACAACAGACGTACAGGGAGGAGCATGCACAACACTCCACGTACCTCGAGACTGTAAAGCGGTCATCTCCACTTCCATAGCTAGATGCCATTGACTACTCTCCAGCGCTCCTTGATAAGAACAGGGTATCTTCATTGCTAACAGGCCCATAACGAACTTCTGAAAATCCTCGGAAAGGCGGTCCAATGACACACGAGAAGCAAGAGGATGCATAGTGTATGCACGCTTCTGCTTCCCTAGAGCAATAGGCACATCCAGATCTTCCGTGCTCATAGGAGATCGTGGTTATCCTGCACCTCGAGTTGTACATTCAAATCACCATTGCCATTAGAAGAACTCAATTGCTCAGAACATGCCTTGAGTGTGTTGGATGATTGACGAGGCACATGAGCCTGAGGTTGACGCTAATAAACCTAGGGGAAAATGTAGGTGGAGGAGGTGGCGACGGTGGTGGAGGAGATGGTGGTGGAGGGGTGGTGGAGGAGGAGGAGGAGGTGGTGCTCATGATGGTAGAGTAGAGATCGGAGGTAGAGGCATATAGACCTCTTCCCCATCTTCTGAAGAGATCAGCTTGTCACTTGTAGGAGAAAAGTACATAATAGAATCAAAAAAAGGTTACAATCTACACTAACATAGTACCTTGGTCGAACAGGGTCAAGCAACGATATCCCTTTTGGATCTTTGAGTAGCCAACAAACACACATTTGACAGCTCTAGGAGAGAGCTTATCAAGACCAGGGGACATCCGATGAGCGAAAGCCACGGAACCAAATACTCGAGGTGTGAGAGAGAAAAGAACTGTCTAAGGAAACGCAATCAAGAGTGGGATCTTTTCACCCAGAACAGAAGAGGGCATACGATTGACCAAGTAACAAGCAGTTAGAACAGCATCCCCCAATATGAATGAGGAGCACGACTCTGAATCAAAGAGTCCTAGTAACATCCAGAAGGTGGCGGTGTCTTCTTTCAGCCACCCCATTCTGTTGGGAAGTATATTACGCACAAGATGTTTAATGCAAAATACCATGTGACGCAAGAAATGTGGCAAGCTGGTTAGTACAAAATTTCAAGGCATTGTCAGAACGTATATACTTGATTTTTGTTGAAAAATATTCTTTATTTCATTAATGCAGGACTGAATAACAGGACCAGCATCAGACTTGTTTTTAAGAAGAAAAACCCATGACAACATTGAAAACTCATCAACAGCAACGAGATAAAATCTATGCCCCTAATGATCAGGGACATGACTGGGACCCCAAATATCAAAATGAACTAACTCAAACAGACCATGACTACTTCGACCCTGACGACTCTAGAACGTGGACCGATGATGCTTCCCAAGCTGGGAGGCCTCGCACTGAAAGGTAGAGCGAGGGGAAATCTGTGGAAGAACATGGCACAACTTTTGCAGAGGAAGATGGCCAAAACGAAGATGTCATATATAAGGTGACGCAAACCCAGTGCGAATGGAAGAAGCACCTGCATAAGGGGATTGCACTAGTCTGTAGAGACCTCCTTGCTCATGGCCAAAACCAATCACAATGCCCGTTAGAATGTTTTGAAACACAAGAGCAGACGGATCAAAGATGGTACGACAATGTAACTCCTTGGTGATTAGACTAATAGATAGTAAATTCATTGAAAACTCAGGAGCATAAAGAACATTCTGAAGTCTCGTCGCATGAGTTAGTTACACCTCCCTCTGACCAATAATGGGAGAATGTGTCCCATCTGCTATCACCAATGTTCAGGAAGGCGGTATGTGGTATTCAGTCGGAGGGGTCACCGCATAGAGAGTATGCAGTATGCGAGAGAGTATGCGGGGAGTATGCGATTTTATGTGGTTTAGTATTTTTTATTACTAAAATATAAATATATTTAATATTATGTTAATATCAACTAAATATTATACCTCTTGAATATAATAATAAAGAATTGAAGGTATAAGGAATAAAACTATTAGAATAAAAGTTAACATAGAGTCAGACGAGCAAAAACATCAATTGAAAGAGCGTTAGGTCGGGTGTCTAAGTTTATGTTAGTGTTTTAGAAAATCTTTATTTAAAAATCAGTCGCATACTCGGCCGCATATACCGCATACTCGGCCGAGTACGCGGTCTGACCCTCCTAGATGTCGATTTGGTTATACTCGGAGCGCCAAGGTCCGAGTATGAGTATGTGGCCGAGTATACGGTATACTCGGTCGATTTCCTGAACACTGGCTATCACACCAGATCATCCGGGCTGGGTTGGACAGAAAGCACTAAACTGACTTCTAACACCACAGAGGTGATGGGATGCACCTGAGTCCATAATCCATTCTTACAAATCTGCCATGTAACAAATAGTAAAGGCATATGCTATACATGATGAAGATGCAGCAGCAAAGGCAGCTACCTCTGAGGATCCTGAGGGAGAGCTGGATGATACAGGAGTAAGTGTGATCTCCATGAGTCCGGTCACAAGTTCGTCAAATCTCTGATAAGCAACAGGAGATGGACTCCCTACCTGTTGAGTTTGTTCAGTAACTCTAGCGGAAGCAGGAAACCCATGCTTCGAATAGCAGGTTTCCTCATAATGGCATATCTTGTGACAGTAGGTGCATGGCTGACGGGGTCGGCCACCCCCTCCTCTACCACGGTTAGATCCTCCCCTACCACGACACGGAGTAGGGTTCCCCCCTACCACGAGATGCAGTCATGGCTGAGGATGTCTGAGACTGCACATTACCACCAGAGGATATAGATAGCCTACTCAGTCTGCGATATGCCTCCTCGATTGGAGGTATGATAGTATCTGTAAGAATCTGGGCACGAGCTGAGTCATATTCAGGATCAAGGGCAGCTAAAAAGACCCCAGTCATCACAGAGTCTCTATAAGCCTTGAGTTGCTCTAGCGTAGCAGTCAAGGGAACGTAGCCGTGTAGCTTCTCAAACATGCCCCTCAAAGAAGTGTAAAGGGTATGGAGGGGTCGACCATTCTGCTTTGATGTAAAGATATCATGCTGAAGTTGTAGTATCTTCGACTCATTATCCGTTGGAGAATATGTTGCAGCGAGAATGTCTCGCATAGCCTTTGCAGTAGGCTGGCTCAGTATATCATTTGCTATCTCTGTAGACACAGTCCCAGATAGCCATACACGGGCATAAGTATCGCCTGCCTCCCATGAGGCATTTATCCCTGTCACTTGGCTCCTCCACCGTGAGGATATGCTTCTTGCCATTACACTGCATCAAACTCAGGAACTGCATGGACCACAGTTCATAGTTTGTTCAATCCATCTTGATGATGGGGGTTGGACCTTTGAAGGCCCACAGGGATGGAACATCATCTTTGTTGTCAACCATGATGACAACTATCACTAAGATTGGGACTGCAACAAATAAGACATGCGTCTACACTAACATATAAGAAGATGGTTGTGGGTGTCGACTCATACCACAACCTCTTCCATTCTAGGAGGGCGTCTTTGAGTGACTAGGTGTTTTATATAATCACGCCACACCCTAGAGGCCCCAAGAGCGGACCTAAACAGAGATGGGTGGTGACGGCAAGGGCTGGAGAAGGAGCAGCCACAGGCCCGTGTGCAGCGGCAGCCACGTAAGGGCAGCGACCCGCGAGGAGGGGCGACGGCCCGCGAGGGAGGGGCAATGGCCTGCAAGGGAGGGGCGGCGGCCCACGAGGAAAGGCGATGGCCCGCGAGAAAAGGCGACGGGCGGCGCGGCTTTTGGTGGGGAGGGGCTAAGGTTAGGTCACAGGCTCCGGTCTAGGTCCATCGCTCAGATATCATGTTGAAGGTGTGCAAAGAAAAGTTGTATTCCAAATAACCCTAGAACCCTCTTATATAGGAGAAATGCTCTAGGGAGAAATTACATAAAGAAGACGGGAAAACTAGAGAAATACAAATAAAGATAGAGATATAGAATTCTCTCAACAGTTCATAATATTTCGTTTGGTCACGACAAACTCTCTCCCAGAGCTGTAAAGTGTGTTTTTGTTGGCTACTATCGTACCCAAAAAGGGTACCATAGCTTTGATTTGCTTCGACAAAAACACTTTATCAGTGTTGGCATTACAATCTTTGAGTCTGTCATGTATTTCTATCCTACAGGTGACAGACTGGCCTCATCTGACTCTGATGAGAAGATCTACATGCCTCCACCTCCTACACCTGCCCTACCACCTCCCTTACCACCACCGTCGCCGCCATCTCCATCCCCATCTCCAGTACCTACACCTACCCCTGTGGCTGCCCCTGGACCGCCATCCACCTTGACTTAGTTTTTACCATGTTTGTTTACTCGCAGGTCTCGCTCTGTTCCCCTTGCTCACAGGCCTCCCCCATCATCCAGCATGCCTCAGATATGTAATGGGCACATTTTTTTCTACTGATGACACTATTGAGTTGTCTGTGTAGCAGGATTCCTTACAGGATGAGCAAATACCCTCTCAAGAGGGAAACTTACAGGTTCGGGAGAAGGCAGATGATCTCGATGTATCGATTGCTCTGGGAAAGCAGAAACGTAATTCTGCTTCATATCCTCTAGCAGCACACGTTTCTTTGGGCAGACTTTCAGAGGATTTCAAGATATTTATCTTGGCACTGTCAGTTGTGGAAACACCATGGACATATCATGAGGTTATTCAAGACAGTCAATGGTGTCTTGCCATGGAGAAGGAGATGGTCGCACTATAATCGCGTGGCACTTGAAGCCTTGTTTCAGCTCCAATTGGCACATCCGTTGTTGGGTGCAAGTAGGTGTTTACGATGAAGCATCAAGCATATGGCAGTGTAAATCGCTACAAGGCGAGACTTGTACCACGTGGGTTCACCTAGACATATGGGGTGCACTATCAGGATATACTCTCTCCAGTGGCCAGACACTCTACTATGTGTATCCTTCTATCAGTTGCAGTGATACAGGATTGGCCCCTCTATCAGCTTGATGTGAAGAATGCTTTTCTATATGGTGACTTGAAAAGGTTTACATGCATCAATCACATGGGTTCGTTACTGAGGGGGAGTGTCAGAAGGTTTGCAGGCTTCACAAGGTGATTTATGGCCTTAAGCAGAATCCAAGAGCATGGTTCCAGAAGCTCTCGAACCTAATAGAGCAATAGGGGTTTGTGCAATTGATTGTCGATCACTCTCTGATTGTTCACAGGACTCAGAGATGGACAGTTGTCATTCTTGTCTATGTTGATGATATCATTGTTAGTTTGTTACAGGGGATGACGAGCATGGCATTCATGTTGCTAAGGATTTCCTAGGTTAGCAGTTTGCGACCAAGGACCTTGGTAGTTTACGCTACTTCCTTGGATTGAAGTTTGCCAGGAACCAGCGAGATTTTGTGATAACCCAAAGGATGTACGTTATGGATCTTTTTTCTGAGACAAGGATAGCAGATTGCAGACCTGCCGCTACTCCTATGGACGATGGATCCGAGCATGAATCTCTATGATGATGACACTGAGGAGGTCGATAAGAGGAGGTACAAGGAGCTTTTGGCAAGCTTTTGTATGTGACCATCACTAGGCCGGATATATCCTTTGTCGTGAGCAAAGTGAGTCAGTTTATGGAGCAACGTAGACAGGCACATATGGATGCAGTCCATATGATTCAGAGGTATATGAAAACCTCACCTGGCACTAGTCTTCTATTTAGCAGAGGTACATCCTTTGAAATTACAGCATGTGCAGATGCAGATTATGCTGGGTGTCCCAAAGACATGAAGTCTACTCCTGACTTTGCAGTGTTCATAGGAAGTTCCCCGGTGTCATGGAAGAGCAATAAGCAGACTGTTGTTGTCAGATCTAGTATTGAATAAGAACACGGGACCATGACACAAGCTAGTACAGACTACAAAGATGATGCAGGTCAGATCTGTTCTTACTGACCTGACTATTGAGGTACCTCTTCTCATGCACCTCCAATGCGACAACCAAGCTGCTCTTTTCATTGCAAACAACCCGATCTTCCATGAGAGGACCATGCAAATCGAGGTGGACCGTCACTACACTCGTGACATGATACAGAATGGTCTCGTCGCCCCTACTCACGTCAGCTCTGGAGATCAGACAGCAGGTGTACTTACCAAGTCCATAGCCAGAGGGCATTACCAAAGATGCTGCTCCAAGCTGAGCCTGATTGATATCTATGCTCCAGCTTAAGGGGGTGTTGAGATATTAATTGTCATTCGTATCTTATATGTAATATTTTTTTCTTTGTCTTCCTTGTAAAATTTGCCCAACAGGTTACTCTCCTATATTAGAGAACCCTAGGGCTTCATCAATGAGTAATTCATTCTTTCCTTTCCACAGCTGCAATCGAGGGGATCGTCTAGAACTCAGAAATACCACCACCGACCATCGACCGCTAAAGAAAAGCACCCTAAGCAAAGCTCAAACCACACCCCTCTTGTTCAACCGCCCTAGGCTCAAACATTCCAGGAGACCACTCGCATTATGTACCACGTTAGACAACGACGCCAAGAAAACCCCCGCGCACTTTACCACCATGTCTCGCAAGGGGTCCTCTAACTCCCCACTAATGTGGGAATCTTATACCATCACGCTTCAATCCTCAAACCTCTCAGCTTTCCTCCTCCATCCTACGCCTCTTTCGTTGGAAAACATGTATCAACCTCTTATGCTCCACCTCCGTATCTTCTCCTCACTCCTCTTAGCCAATTCATGTCGTAGCACCTTGTTGCCCCTCCTAGACCCGTGCAGAGTCAGCTCACTTCCAACGGGTATTATATCCACATGTGAGGTGCATTATGCACCAATAGGGCCAAGCCTTAGCCACCTCTGTTGCATGCCTACAGAAAAGGTAGCTAGCTCATCTTCTCCCTTTTCTACTACCGTGCCAATTCAACCCTCAAAGGTTGTGAGAAAAGACAAGTCAAACAATTCAGGGCCAAACAATTGCATGAGGGCCCATCAATGAAGACAAATCCAATAGGCCACCAATGGGTTGGTCGTCAGGCGACTGTTCAATATCACCTATTCGACCAACGACCAATCCACTTCCCAAGGACTCTTCTTGTCCATCTTTGTGTTCTGCACGGAGGCCACCGTCGCCATAGTTCGCTCTGGTGTTGGAATAATGGCCACATCTTATAGAAAATATCGAGCAACCAAGTTGGAAATCCATGTGTTTAGGGATCGATCGCGCCACCCACTTAAGTTCTGCCACAAAATCGAATTGCATGCCTGGCTGAAATTCGTCACCAACAACAACTACCACCGCCCCTAACTGGGGGAATGCTTTCCGAATCGTTGCAAAGTCCTGACATCGGGTTGGAAGGTCCTTCATCAAAAATAGAACATGATGAAGCACCAACATAGCACCATCATGAAACAAATGTCTCATCCAAGAGAAACCATCTGGGTCACCCACCAATGAGTCGCCACGAGACTCTACGCCTCGTAGCAGAGAGTCCATGTAAACAACCAGTGTGCACCACATCCCATGAGATCGCAGGATAAGGTCGAGAAAGCACCCCTCCACTGTCTCCTCAGTGCCTTCACCAGATATAACAGAGTCTATGACCGCAACCTCCTCATGTGCCTTCTTCCACACTCCCTGGCCATGCATTCTGCTCACCTATCACCCACCTTCCCACAACCGAAGCAGAGTAACCCCCCCTTACAAACTTTTAACAAATGGCCAAATGGTTATCCTCGCCACACTGGAAGCATCATCTCCTTCGCCACCCCCTATTGATGCCCCTCATACAAGTCCTATGAGTGTACCAATCAACCTATGAATAGTGAGTTGTTTCAAACGAGCTGTGCAACGGAGACATGCTTCGCTCGAATGCCTCAACATCAAACCTTCGAGAGCCATCTCCAAACCCACCACCCCATCTGTGGATACCTTCTCGGCCAGCCGCCAATCAAGGCTTGGACCATACCAAACCTGTCGCTCCAACCCCAAGACCTCGCAATGCCATTATCTTCCTCCATGTCATAACCCAACTCCCCCTATTTTGCTCCTTTCCCTTCACCCTCGTTGAGGACTCCCCATTTTCCCTCTGTTCGGTAGGGCTCCTCCCTCTCTCCATACTGTCGCTCTGCACCTCTCTCTTGCATCTCGCTCCCACCAATCATAAGTTATTTGAAATATAGTCACCCCATAACCATTTTTGCGAGTATGTCTATCTCCTAACTAAGGATTGCTAAACAAGATTGTTGTCTATTATCATCACAAAATAGCTTTGTGGGAAGTTGAAAGGGAAAATTGATAATTGTAAAAATGATCTTTAACCACATCTCATTGACTCTTATAGCATTAGCTTTGGACTCAACTTTAGCAGTTGATATCACAAATAGATAGAATTTTGCTCCTTTATATCCAAAGATTACAATCCAGGTAAATACAATTGTTTTTTTAAAAGGAAAAACGGCTTTCACCGTATAGGTGCTAGCCCAAAAATTTTGACATTTATCACCAAAAATTATTACAGAACTATCACATGTATTAGTTCATCACTTTACATGTTCCAACTCTCACTCAAGACGTTGGCATGAGCCAATACATTCTCAACGTAAAAACGTTCTCAACAGAAGGCCACACCATTTCTAGCCATCCAAATGGCCCAGATCACAGCCACGCACCTCGATATTTCCCTCTCCGTGTTGTTCCAATTCCTCTCGATAGAGTCCCAGAAGCTAGACATGTCTGTCGCAATCACATTGCCACCAAAACGGGTCCAGATATCGGCAGAATGTCCACAACTGAAGAAAAGATGATCCGCATCATCCACCCTTTCCACACAACGTGGACATCCCGGGCCAACCCCCTACACAAAGCGTGCAAACTTGCTCTTAGTCAGCAGTCGCCTTCTTCTCAAAAGCCACAAGAAAACCTTCACTTGAATTGGAACCTTCCAATTCCAAATACATCTACAATCAGCCCCGCACCCTCCAGGATCAAAAACCGCATCGCCCTTTAGCACCTTGTAAGTCCTCTTGACCGAAAAGGAACTACCGTACCATGACCAACAGTCTTGCCCCTCTGCGGACCCAGTCATCTCCTCAAGCTTAGCAAGCATCACCAGAAGCTCCACCACCAGTTGCTCAGAAAGCTCATGTTTGAAATGCAAGAAAAAACGATGTTTGTCCCATGAGTCCACCAATGAGCACGTCAAGTCCACCGCCAGCACCTTCAACAGAGGGAACCTTGTCTCCAGTATTCCCCTATATGTTCAATCATCAGTCCAAAAATGAAAACCACTCCCGTCACCAATCACATGCCTCATATAAGATAGCATCTCCACCACCACACCACAAACACCTCTCCAGAACAAAGATGGTGAGTTACCAAGCTCGTTGGGGTCCCGGAACGTTAGCCTCGGCACATAAATTTTCCGACCAAGTATGCTCGCCAGGCTATCATAGCACCCCCAGATGCGTGAGACCCAGTTGTAGCCCGTTCAGTCTCAGTCAAGATACCGTGCTGAAAACGTCGACTACCACCAATAAATCTCTGCAAATGTCCTCCCTACCTTCAGCAAAGAAAATTGTATCATCCGCATACTGCAGGATGGGCACGGAGATCTCATCTCTCAAGTATCCATTGCAAAAGCCATCGGCTACGGCACGCCCTACCATTACTGATAAGGCATCCGCGGCAAGAACAAAGAGCAATAGCGCAAGGGGGCGTCCCTGTAGGATGCCTCGATGAGGTTGGAAGAAGCCTCCCCTAGGTTGTCCAACCATTCACCAAAACAGCACAAGAGGCAGTCGTGATGCACCTCTTCATCCAAGCAATCTACCTATCCAGGAATCCTCTCCTATACGACGAAGCCCAAAGGAATCGTCAGTCCACACAATCGTATGCTTTCGAAAAATCCACCTTCCACAGCACACCCTTCACTTTCCGTCTTCGCCAGTCTGCCATATTCTCCGAGGTCATAACCACACTATACATAAGCTGCCTACCGTGTATGAAAGCAATCTGAGCCGGTGATATGATCGCGTTCATCACCCCCCCCCCCCGGCAAACGATTGGCCAACAGCTTAGCCATCACCATATAAATCGCATTCGACAATGTAACCGGTCTGTAGGCATCAATCTTTATTGCCACATCTCTCTTCGAAAGAAAGAAAATAAAGGATCGATTGAGACAATCGAACCAAAAATTCCCCTACTCAAATTCTGCTGCCACACCTAGCACATCATCCGTAATGAGATCCCAGAACTCCTTGTAGAAAAAAAAAAGGAAAACCGTCTGGTCCAGGACATCCAACCAGATTCGATCCGAGAACTGCCTCCCGAACCTCCTGCAAACTGAAACCCCTAGTCATCGTCTTTGTATCCATCTTCGAAACACGGCTCATGCCCAGGCCCAGCCATTGTTCCCCGCAATAGGGAAGGCGTCTACTCATTCCCCTGAAGTGATCTGCAACCGCCCTTGCCACTTCCCCCTCACCGATGAACTCCTCCCCCCCCCCAACCTCAACCGAATGTATCAGATTTCTCCTTCATTTATCATTTGCCACCATGGGGAAAAATCTGGTGTTTGCATCCCCTTCTTTCAGCTACATCTACCTCGACCTTTGCCACCATTCGCACCCCCACTTCCGGTCCTCCTCTAGGATTTTTTAAATCATCCCCATGCTCGCCAGCTCCTCCTCGTCCAACTCTTGTTCATCCTCCAAACTATCAAGCCTCCCCAAGTCTTCTTGCACATGATTCCTCCTTGATTCGTGTACACTCTGAGTGTCCCTTTTGAACTCTGATAACCCGCGTCGTAGAGCAGCCAGCTACAACGCGAATCTCGACATGGTTGAACCATCAACTGCCAATCTCGACCAGAAAGAGCAAACCATATCCCTAAACCCATCCTCTAACAACCAGCACCTCTCAAATCTGAAGTATGATGAACCGCCCCTGCCCGCAAAGGAGTCGAAGCAAAGCAGTTTGTGGTCCGACCTAGATCTAGGAAGAGGGGACACAACTGCCAAAGGGGAACAACTACTAAGCCTCCGTAGATAAGATGAACCTGTCAATGTGCGAACAGGAGGAAGATATCCTTCACGTGTATCTACAGTTCGTCGCATCCATCACCTCCAACCCAAGATCCTCCACAACCTCACGAAGAACATCGATCCAGGATCTTGCACCCCTCTCCCCCTCGGTATGTCCTCCGCAAACAAAGTTACATTAAAATCTCCACCTATCACCTAGGCCAAATCTAGAAATCTCGCTTTAGTCAGTCTCAACTCCTCCTACAACATCGTATTCGCGGAAGCACCCACAATACCATAGATCGAGGTAATCACCAGTTGTGAATTATCCGTCTTGCTCATCAAGACCACGGAATTGTATCAAGATCAACTCATCCTCAAGATCAAAGTTGTCTCCATTCCAAGCAATGACCAGTCCACTCGAGCTCCCATTTGCCAGAACCGCTCTGAACTCATTTAGTAACGGACCCGAAGTTGAGCTCCATTTGACCGACTCTCAGCACTCAATTTTCGTCTCCTGAAGGGACACAATGCTGCACTTCCACCCTGCCAGCATGGAGCCTAAAGCCAATCGCTTGTCCGGTTGACCTAGAACCCTCACATTATGAGTTATGATCTTCATTGGGAAACTGAGGGGGAAGCCTCCGACATCGACACCCCAACTGTTAGCGCAATTTCTTGTTCGTACCGCCTCTCAGATTCGCATACACCAACCCTTAAATTCTCATCACCAGCAGCCAGCAGGCACCACACCTCTTCCCTTTCCCCATCATCATTCTGCATCACCCTCCCCCCTTTGTACCACATTAACAACCACCTCTGCCCGGTTTGAGCCCCTTCCTTACCAAAACCCCCTTGATGCCTCCTCATGAGTCCCCATAAAACCCTCCTCTACGGGACCTAAATTTTTCATGTCGTCCTCGTCCCTAAAGGAGACCAGATCTCCTTCCACCAAACTCCATTCCATGTTCTCGGACTGACGCCTGTGCGAGAAAGGGAGCAACTGAGCTGCCGTCTCTGAGCTCAACCTTCCAATAGAAACCCCACTTCATTTGTGTCACGTCAGCCCCAACTGCTCAGCGATCGTCCTACGTCTCCCTTGGCAAGAAAAGGCCTCCGCCCTTCACAAGACGCCTGACCCCCCTCCCCATCGCCTCGGCTTTTGCCCACCCTTCCCAGTATCTAGACCACCTTGGGAGAGCTGGATGCTCCCACATCTGCACCGCCACTTGAATCAGCAACCAGCAACCTCTGATTTGGATAAACCAGAACTCGTCCCTCTTCCCTAACGGGGAGAGGCCCCTGCACCTCGCTCGCATCATGGAGCATCATGACCTGCTGAAGTCCCAATGGAGTTGAGGATATCGACATCCTCTTCGGCCCGGGGAGATGGTCCGAGAAAGGAGGATCCGCGTGACGACTCGACCGCACTTCCGGTCTAAGCTAAGTAAAAGCCCCTGATGAGGAACTCGAATCCTCTCGAGCGGCAGGATCCGACAACTCATTCAGGCCCCCACCCACGCCAAACATACAAGGGTTACGTAAGGCACCTGTGTATGAGACAAACCTCGAGCCCCCAAAAAGATCCCCCCAATTGATCGAAGCGTCGCATGGGGAGGCCAAAAATGATCGTTTGATGTTGCCCTCCTCGAAACCAGTGACCGTCTGGCATCATGACCTCCATGGTGTCACTTGGGCTTCTCCAACCACCGGTGATGCCTTCTCCGACTTTCCACACACCTCCAAAGATCGTGGCCAGATCGGGATACGCCACCGAGCGATCGACATCGTCAACCACAAGGGAAGCAAGGGCTTCGCCCCCCTCATCTTGAGAACCACCTCCAATCCTTCACCCGAACTCAACCCACAACTGCAGATCTCCAGCACGTCCGCGACGCGCCCCAAAGACTCCCACAAGGTCTCGATATTTTTGCATCTTAGCGACACCCCGACCATCACCGGTTTCCATGTCGGGTCTTTGTCCTCCAGGCCACAATCAAGGAACCTAGTCTTCTACCACAAAGTCTTACCTCTTCTCGAATGAGGTATGTCGCTTTACAGTGCCCCTTCAATCACCCTCCTCACCCGAGAGGCCTTGAGTGAGGTAAATACAACTGTTAGGAGAAATAGTCTATTTATGTGGAGAGCCTATCCTACATCGTAAGCCAAACTAGCCGATCTAATATAAAGGAGGATGTTTTGTTTATGCAATTATAGCCTCCTTTATATCACAGTTTCATGCAAAATGGAAATTTTAATGTGAGAACCAAAAGATGCCTTCATTTCCCAAAAGAAGAATTTAACAACAATATTAATCTCGGACCTCAGATTGGCTCCTTTATGTTAGACAAGCCAAGTTGGTTAATGGTATTTCTTCCATGTGACATGAATCTAAGATTACATCTTTCTTCTAACAAGTGTCTTCTTATGGTCAAAAACTACCATACCTCCTAATAGACAAAGGCGCTTGTCTTTACCTCTATTATTGTTGTTTTTTATGAGCCAAATTACCTCTGTTGTTGTTTTACAGGGTACTTCTGTAAAAGTAGAAGGTCTTGAAAATCATGTTCTTTAATCATGGACATTTAAGACATTCACTGGTGGACAAAGAAAGCGTGTTTTCTATGTACCTTCTCAAGAAGACTGACAAGGGTTATTTTATTTTTAATAATAAACACGATATTAAGGCTTCATGTAGCCCCTATATTCCAAAAGCTTATGTTGTGTCCTTCAAGGGGTATACATGTATAGCCAAATGAGAAATTTAAAAGAGAGAGGGAGAGAGAACAAGCATTTTCTTGATGAAAAAATAGTGTGATAATTGTTGCAATAAGAACAGCAACAGTTATATGGCAAACTGACTGCTCAGAACCTTAGCAGGTTCCAACAGTAGCCTCATAATCCAGAATAAAGAAACCCATGAGGACCAAACTTATCGAGTTTCCAAGGTGATTTCAGAATCCATCATCAGGCTATCAATCCGATGTCTGTTTAAAATAAAAGATGGCTGACAAAAAGAAATAATGGAGTCCTAAACTACCACCACACCCAACAAATTAGCTAGTACATGGCCACGATGGGATGTAAGATATTTGAAAGCGTGTTATCGATCGAAAGTCTTCTACCTGCAACACCACCTCCCTCTTTGGTAAACCCCAAGGGACCCTCATTTGAATAGGAAAGAGCATATGAATCCCTAATCAACATAATCATATGCATTAGAAAAATACACCTTCCTAAGTATATCATTAACCTTCCGCCTCTTCCAATCCTTGATGATTTCAGAATCCATCACCATGCAATCAATTGGATGTTTGTCTGAAATAAAAGATGGTTGAGAAAAAAATGATGGAGTCCTAAACCATCACCACCCCACAAATTAGCTAGTAACTTGGTCACGATGAGGTGTAAAACATTGAAAGTGTTATTGATCGAAAGTCTTCTACCTGCAACACCACCTCCCTCTTTGGTAAACCCCAAGGGACCCGTGTTTGAATAGAAAAGAGTCGATGAATCCCTAAACAACATAACCATATGCTTTAGAAAAATACACCTTCCTAAGCATATCATTGACCTTTTGCCTCTTCCAATCCTTGATGATTTCAGAATCCATCACCAAGCTATCAATTAGTTGAAATAAAAGATGGTTGAGAAAAAGAAATGGAGTCCTAAACCACCACCACCACACAAATTAGCTAGTAGCCTAGCCACAATGAGGTCTAAAACATTTGAAAGTGTTATCAATCGAAAGTCTTCTACCCGCAACACCACAACCCTCTTTGGAAAATTAAAAATGAGATCCCTATCCATGAGATCAAAGACCCAGTTGCCATGTTGGTATTCTTCGAGTCTCTACATGGCATCACTCTCAACCACATCCTATAATTCTTTAAAAGAAGACTGAAAACATGTTAAGACATAAAATAATCGACATTCATCTCAAGCACTATTGCTCCTGACAACCTGCAAGCTTCATGGCCTAGCCACCTAGCACCACCATTAGGTGTGTACCTACTCAACCTCCAAAAGGGATTCACCACTGCACCACCCGCCTCCTGCACCCCATGCTTGGGCATCCCTAACCAAGAGTGAGTAATTATGATTCCTCTAGCGCATTTCACTGGCCAAGCCATAAAAGAACTTGGTGCTCACATCACCCTCATCCAATCGTGTCTGCCTTGGCCTAAACCTCCACTCCACCTCCCACTTTTGTCCTTTTCCAGGATGATCTTTTGATATCGTTATCACTCCTCCAACTCAATAGATGACAAGGCTACGTCGTGCTGATTGCATAAACATGAGTCCAGTTTTCATTTGATTCTCCCAACTTAGTCCCAACTAGAGACGTGAAATAAATCAAGAACGAGAGTTGATTGAGAAAGGGACTGCAAGAACTATATCCCAGCTCTTACATATAATATACAACATGGCTAAAAGATCAAACCTGGATACACAGATCATGACATCACTGAAAAAACAGTACCTGTCGATGAAAATACTTTACTCGTCCTTTTTACAACTGATCATATAATTATAGTGATTACTGGAGCTAAAAAAAATTAACACCAACAGTGAAACAAGTTTAGTGACAAAAAGGAACGATTAAATGATCTAAAACTTTCGTGTCAAATCTCACTAACAAACTACGAGTGAAACTCAAAGAAGGATACTTCCCGCGACAGCCATAGGTAAAGGCCATTCACGGGAAAGAATGACAAAAAATGGAATGGAAATGGACCGGAACCACGAACCGGATCTCCGGGCATCTCGTTCCGGGTAGTTCTCTCGTCGATGTCTGCGGTTTTGCTCAAACCCATCGATCATGCGGTGCCATTGGCGGTCCGAGGTAGTGGAGATTTGGTGGCGAGTGAGGTGTTCGGGTGGGCGCGGCGCGGGAAGGGAGGGCCCCGCGTGGGACGGGAGCAGCGGTGGAGGGTTTCGATTCCCGGTGACGCAGGTCCCACGAAGTGTGGAGGGTTGGCCGAGGTTGGTATTTCTTATTCGAGATAAAAAAAGGTAGAAAGAAATTTTCTATGCCTTTGGACAAATGAGGTTATCCTTTAAAATTTAGGTTATCGTCTTTTTTTAAGGGATATTTACATCCGTAATACTGAGTAGTTTCGTAATTATCTCAGGAACCCTCGATGATCATGAATTACATACAAGACCCTGAATAATCGCTCCGTTTTATACCCATAACCTTCCGTTAGTTTACTTCCTTAGCTCAACCACAAGGCTGAGTTAATCTAACCCGATCCATGATCTAATGGATGAGATTAATCGAAAAAAGGAAGGAGGGAGGAGGCGGATTCAATCCTGGAGCTTGCATTCGATGGGATCTTCCACGGAGTGCGGCCGGCAGCGACGGAGGTACGCGCAGGAGGGAGATGCCCGAGTGGCCTATGTACTTGATGTTCAGCTTACGGTCGCGTACTCAGACATCCATGTTGACGATGAGACCGTCCATACCGCCCGTCGTTAAGATCTTGTCGTTCCACAAGAGGGAGCAGACGGGACCGGTGTGGATGCCTCGGAAGGTCATGAGCAAGCGTGGTGATGATGAGGAGGAAGCATCCCATATCTGCGCGCGGCCACTGTTCAACCCAACAGCGATCCGATTTTTGTTGGCGGTGTTAGGGGGAGCCCAAACAACGCTGGTGATGGGTCCATTTTCGTATTCCACGGAAACAAGCTCGGAGACATGGAACATATCCCGGTTGTCTTTCTCGTTGCAGACAAGTATGACATTATCTCCCAGGGCTACGGCGAGATCTTTGTTATTGCGCCAATCCATGAGATTGAGGCACTCATCTTCGACCAACGAAGGGGCTTCCAATGCCCCGTAGGGCTCCAGTTGAGGCACTCATGCACGTCGGGGGGGGGGGGGGGGGGGGGGGGGGTCGATCCAGGAAGCACGGGCGAGGGGTTTCCCTGGAGCTCGACCCAGGAGGCGCGGGCGAGGGATTTCCCTGGAGCTCGACCCTAGGAGGCGTGGATGTCATGCGGAGTGGAGGAGTGCATGCAGAGGCGCTTCCGCGGGCACAACATGCGCTGCGGGTGGGCCTTCGATCTGAGGGAGGAAGGGGGGGCTCGGCCTGGACTTGTAGGGGGAGGAGGCCTCGACCTGGGTTGCAGACGGAGGGGGCTTGCTGAGGGAGGCGGGGCGGCCGGTGGGAGGCCTCGACCTGGATGGGAGTGCTACTTGGAGGACGATCGGGAAAGGAGGAGGAAAGGGAACCATGGTCTTATTTGTAAATAACTAAAAGTTAAATGATATAAAATATAAAATACTTGACGGATACCGTCATAGTTGATGGGAAATTGGATGGAAATTAACACGGGGTTCTGGGTGTAAGAGTTTAGCATTGCTCAAGGTCTTGTATGTAATTCGTGATTATTGAGGGTTCATGTGTAATTACGAAATTACTCATGGTTATGGGTGTAAATATCCCTTTTTTTAAGTACGATTTTCCTTCAAAATCTCTATTCCCGATCTATTAACTCTACTATCTACTTTATATTGTCAAACATGTGGGATCACATGAAAACTACACACTCTCATTTAATATGTCAATCACATATCTATCTTTCATCCGTTATAACAAAAAGATACTATAGTATGCCATCTTATCATATAAAAATTATAAAATACTCAATCTTTGGTCATTTTTCCCCGAACTTCAATACAATCACATCCAACAAACACTCTCGACAAAAAAAAACATCTATCCAAACACCAAAAGATATAAAAATGTTATCTGATGGATAATACTTTTGGGGGAGGGTTATCCACTTCAATATAACAGTATATTCAAAACACACATAGGTTTCTTTCTAATCTTACTTAACAAAACACTATGATTCCTAGTTAATTAATAACTTTAGGATTCTTATAAGTGGACTCGTGTTTTTAAAAAAATCAAGATCTTCATCCTTACCTTTAGAATCATAGCATTTTTTCATATAAGCTAACACCATTTGTTTGATACAAAATTGCATGACTTCTCCATGCCTCAATAAATAATCGTGTTCGATACATCAAGAAATAAATGTTTAGAACATGGACTTTAAAGTTGTAATCGAGAGTCTTTGACCCATCATGCATATCTTTATATAAAGACAAGCAAAAAAACATAGCATTCCCTATTGATTATCGATAGATCCTTGGAGCATAATCAATTTTATCCTCTCTGTAAAGGATCCAAAGAAAATATTGGATGAATTTGAATACAATCGCTAAGTAAATAATTAAACATAATCCAAAAAGGATAATTAATCTCATATTGGTATAGCAAAAAAGCTTATCAATTGTTTTTGCTTAAGCTGTGAGATGCTTCTAATGATACCCTCGTATACTCATCTACAGCTCTTAATAAACCATAAATTAAAATGCCTCTTTCGATTGCATCTACCAATAGGGTTTTTGGTTTTAATCTAATGTGTATGTTGCATAGAATGAAGCCTAAAATCGGATAGAGTTTTCCTAATGTTCAAGCATTTGAATTACTCTCTGTCGAATTCACAACGCGGAAGATGTGATCCATTTAATATGCATCCTTCTGGAATAACTAACATTTGTCTATTCAGTGATTTTCATTTTGAGCAGACATGACAGTTGAGAAGATAACGACTTATCAATCATGGAGAAAGGGTTGTACATAAATAACCTAGTTTTAAGAGCCACGATCTCGTTAACGTTCAAAGGATTTGCTATGTATTTTAGTACTTTTAACCGATTGTTTCCTACTTGTATCGTTTTGTTGGGTTCTTTTGCTCCACCCCTGGCCAGGAAAGAAGCTGTTAATTTGTGATGGGGGAAATATTTAGACATTATTTATCTAATTTATCTTATTATTTTAGTTGTTAGTATTCGTTGGGATTTCAGTTGTTGTGTAATTATTTGACATTAACATTTATAAGGGATGTTCACAAGAACACACCATATAGACTTACAACCTTACAAAAATAATGTATTGACAGAAAGATTCTGTCAAAATTGTTCATTTCTCTAGAATGCATATTTATTAATGTGATTTGAATAACATCATTAAATCTAACATTTTTAAACAAGCAATATTATAGAATGCTTTACAAATATGGATGCAAACAAAAATCGATATGTACAAATCCTTTATCATATATGTTATATACATTTTTGACATGTGTATATGTATCCATTTAAAAACAAATGCATATATAAATAGGTTGAAAACAGATGATGTAGATATAGATATAAGGGTTTATTGGTAAAAGAGGCGTTAAAATCTAAATTTGATTAAGATTTCTCACCCTCGATCTGGTAGACAATGAAGTCACTACCCATATCCTTGGCTATCCAAGGCCTTTTACTTCTCCTTGACTCGATCTCTTCTGAAAGGTCATTGGGTTCATGTTGAGTCTCAGCCCACACATTCGTTGTCTTTTCCACTTGATCTGGAATAGATTCTGATGTGGAGGCACCCTCGATAGTCAAATTCTGAGGAATCCCAATCTTCACCGGAGGACATCCTCAAAGAAGGTAGCATCATGGAGTTCAATAATGGTGTTGACATCTATGCTCGATATCTCAGACCGAATGATCAAGAATCTATATGCATAGCCATTTTCCAGGTAACTTAAGAAGACCGCATCAACAGTTTTAGGACCAAGCTTCTTTTTCTTGGGTTCTAGGACTAAAACCATAGCGAGACAGCCCCACAGTTTGAGATATCTTAAACTTGATTTTATTATTATTTCTCCGAAAATTCAAAAGGATACTTTTTCATATTCTTTGGAGGGAACCA